>CM065702.1:24868584-24886084 GCA_017654935.2 Phymorhynchus buccinoides
GACACCCAGTACTGATGACAGTCTAGATTTACGAAGTTGAGATGATACCGAAAGTAAACACTAGGCACAGTGTGCACGCGTGAGCATTTACTAAATTTAGGGCGGCCTTGTTGGTACGCACAAAATTCGCAAACAAGTTTTGACTACTTGAAAATACGTCCAGACTATTTTAAATAAAACCAGGTCGTTTTTATTTGGCCTTGGAAAACACAAACTACGGGGTGAATTATTTCAACAAAGTTTTCAAAGCGCACAAACAAAAGTTTTGGAAATCGGCACACGTAAACAAACTGTCGTCTGCTTCAAGACAACTCGCACTCAATGAAAACGAAATCCGTGAGCTCACCTGCAAGAATGCCTTTCAAAGTTTTAGAACCCGAAGTGGGTGGTGGCGCCGCTGCAGCCATTGCACCACTTCTACGTCTGATGAACGGCGAAACGAACGTGTCCGTGTTCCTGTCCATAGCTCCTAAGAGACGAGCGTCGCCTTGCAAAGAATCAAGACTTGTGAAAAGACTAGCACAGAGACATCGCCAGCAGTCACTGCATCGATTCACTGCGCGAAATACTCTCTAATCCCACACGTGGCTGATACCTTTGCCCCCTGTGTGAAAGGTCAACCGGAAAACACGTTTTGAGCGAATAGTTTTCTGTCTTTCAACTATCCAATCAGCGACGTTGTTATGAATGTTGGAGGTTAGCAACCGACGTTGCCAGGAACTCCACCATTGCATCTCTTCGAACCAAAAATTAATACGACGATTGTGGACTTTATTCGCCATTTACAGAGGTAAAGATGGTTGTTAGCACTGGTATGACTTTACAACGAACGATTCAGCTTTGCTTGTAGATAAAGCGTGTTTGGTATGAGTGACTTTACCTCTGCCTTCAACAGTTCAAATATTTATTTACGTGGCACTGGCATTGATTGAAAATGTTACCATCACTCAGTTTTCTCATTATTTTGTATTATATCAACCTCTGGAACGGATACCGTTTCAGTTTTATTTGTACTTTGTTTCAATGTTGTTTTCTCTC
Organism: Phymorhynchus buccinoides; assembly: GCA_017654935.2. Lineage (NCBI taxonomy): Eukaryota > Metazoa > Mollusca > Gastropoda > Neogastropoda > Raphitomidae > Phymorhynchus > Phymorhynchus buccinoides. The sequence continues at coordinate 24,869,623 of CM065702.1, forward strand.
TATTAACAATGTAGGATAGCATAGCAGTTAAGAAGTTAAGCTTAGAAGTACGCTTCTTCTTCTTCGCAGTACGTAGCCACAATCAACACACTGATTATTATGGAGAAGGAGAAGATGTAACAACGTTCTGCCTACTGGGTAGAGAATCGGCACCGCCAAACATCCAGCATTGACCAAATGTACACTCAGTTGCACTGGACACCTGACCAAGCATCCAGTGTCGACAGCATGCTGCAAGAATTTGCTTGGCCTTCGTATGCAGGAGAAGAGAAAAAAGGCACGACTCACCACCCTGTACCAATACAAGAATGGGCTCCTGAAAATTGAAACCAAACACGCACCAACTACCAACTGTCAGAAGAAAACAGGACGCCAGACCAACACGCAGGCGTACGACGTCCGATCGTGCAGGACACAATACCGTCATGAAACCTTTTTCCCTCGCACGATACCGGAGTGGAACTGCCTCCCGGAGAACATCGTCGCTGCACCGTCCCTGGCATCCTTCGACTCCAGGCTTCAGCACCACCTGAAGTGGACCAACGCCCCAGACCCTGGAGGAGAGCCAGCATCAGCAGGGCTCTCAGCCACATCCCAGCAATGAAACCCTGAACAAACGCCCCCACCCCAGTCCCTTCATCCCCACCCCCAATTGTTTTTGCCCCAGTAGTTAGGGATTTGTTTGTTTGTCTTTGTTTGTCCTTTTGGTTGGGGCCTGGGCACTGCCTTATGGAGTGTCTAGGGTCTGCTATAGTTCCCAGCTTCCTGGGGCGAACGTGAAAATTAGTAGCTGCCGACAGCTCCCTGTAAATATCCCCATCCCAGTCCAGAAATAGGAATTTTTATTTTGTTTGCTGCATCCTATATTTTTCTACTGGACCCAAGTAAATCAAGTAGACTATGTGTGATAGCTGATTTTTGTCTTTGCTTTTTTTTTCTCTCTCTTTTCTGCTTCTTTTTCTTTGGTCACCCCCTAAAGTGTGTGCATTTACTTCTATGAAAAGAAGCTGGCCACCACCACAGAAGAAGAAGAAGTCATCACTTGCTGACAGGAGATGAACTGCAAGACTGACAACATTTTACAAATACCATCATAACCAAGTCTCCATCAACACGTACGCTGTATGCCCCAACCCTCAACCCACCAACAAGGAGGACAAGACAATCCCACCAGTCTACCTACCCCCTCCCTTCCTGCAAGACCAGCAACAGAAAGTTCTCTTTCTTTCCAAGTACCATCAGCAAGTGGAACTGCCTTCCATCTGAGGTCATAACATCTCCCTCAGTGGAAGGCTTTAAATCCCTAATATAATCACACACACACCCTCCCCCGTTGGGTGAAAGCCAGAATGTACTTTGCCTTCTTCTTTTATGTGCCCAGGCCATATGGCCATAATAGGTGAGGTACTAGGTGTCCATTTTTCAGTTTTCACTGGTCTCCCCACTGCATTCAGCCGACACATATATTCCAGTTTCGGAGGAGATACTTAACTGTGACGAAAGGAACAAAGAAGTCTGATAGTACCTTCTGGCTTTCACCCGAGGAAGTTCTATCCCAGCTTTCCAGAATTAAAGCAGCTGCCTGCGCTGCTGTATCTGGTAATCCTAATGAAAAACGAATGTGCTTGATACACACATTGTACGGCAAAACCTCTGACTCTTTTTCAGCTCCCAGGTACCATGGCCAAGATAGTTCAGGCACCACCCCGGTTCACCCACGAAGAATGGACTCGCTCCAACCTCACCAAGTACGCCAACGCGGAGGTGGAGCGGCAAGGCGCCGAACGACTGGTGGAGGAGTCCAAACGACTGGACGACGAGACCCGCCGACGCTCAGAGAAAACCCAGGCTGATGTACAGAAGAAACTGCGTAAGGTTTTTTTCAGTGTTAGCTCTACCTTCAAAATCAGGGTGTCAAATCAGCGGGTGAAATACTTTTCTGGATTCTTTAGGGAAATGAACAACAATTGTGTGTCAAGTGAAAATCTACTATGTTTAGTAAAGCACTGCTCTGAAACCCAAACCATCAAAGTTAACACTTTCAACACAACCCCTCTCGCTGCCCTGTGTACCTACCGTACACTGCAGTCAAGGCATGAAAATTCCCTCATTATACCTGATTTTGGCCCTTTGCATAGAATTATCCATAAAAAAAATGTAGAGATTGCAATGACTTTATTCTTATGAATACAACGGTTTAGATGCATCTTTCCAATGGTTTAAGCTTCAAAAGCTGGATCAGTAATGTGTATTTTGTGTTATTTTTAGAAGAGCCATTGTTCGTATGCTCGTAACGCATGCTCGGGGAAGATTTGCCTGTTGCTATCATTCTCGCAATGCGTCGGCAACGATAAACTCAGGTGTTGCAACTATGCTCGCAACATGGTTGCGAAAAAGTTAACACTGGTTTTATGGGTTGATATATTTTTGTCTAGTATTGCTGTTGTCGTTGACTGGAAATAGCTTTGTAATTGGTTGACATTGGCTTAAAGATAAGGAGGGGCAATAGTGAAGTGAAAGTTGTACAATAAATGTGTTGGGGGGTTTTCTGCAGTATTTAATAGAAAATCACACTACAGCTTAGTCTTTTATGAATGACTATGGCTCTCAAACCAGGAGTGGGAGGCGTTGTCGCTGGCTCTTGGGGCTGCAGGCTTGGGGATTTGGTGGCCTTTGGGGCCAAGAAGATGATAATGAGGGCTCTGACAATGATGACAAGGACAACTAATGATGCTGCTGATGATACAATGATTTTGATGTTCATGATCACGACGATGATGGCGATGATGATAATCCTGATGCTGATGCTGATGATAATGATGATGACAATGTCAGAGATGATAATAATGATGTCCTTTGATGACGATGATGAAAATGGCAATGATGATGACAATGACAATGCCAATGATGACGACTGTCACAAACAGAGCAGCGACTGGACGACATCCGCTACTGGAAGAAAGAACTGGACGACAAACTTGCGGGGATCACGACGGAGATCGACAACCTCCAGGCCTTCAAGACCCGCGTGGAAAAAGCCCTGCAGGCCACCGACGAACCGCTACACATCGCCCGACAGTGCCTGGCCAACAGGTAGGGATAAAACAAGCCCATCTTTCTAGAATAACAGTTACAGCCAAAACCAGCTAACTCAGAAAATGGGTACCACAAAATAAATCGGATAATTCACAATAATGTCCCAATTTTTATTCATCCTTCTTAAGTCGCTAAGGCAAAAGTTTTCTTTTGTTTTCTGTTATCTCAAAATTAAATTACAATCAATCCTTTCTATTAAATGCGTTTTTGTGTGCGTGCGTGTGTGTATATAATTTTTCTGTATGTGTGTGTGTTTCAAAGTACTTCCTCCATAGGTAAAAAAAAAATTTAATCCAACTTTTTTTTTCAAAAATAGTACAGTCAAACCTCTCTTTTGAGACTTCCAAAATGTCAGGGAAAATTGCTCTTAAATTGGAGGGGTCTAATTATAACAGGTTGGTTTTATCCGTAAATTATAGTAACTAAGATACATTACATCCGTGCAAATTAACGTCAGTCTTAAATGTATTGACAAAATATCTATTTCATTTTGTAGAAGTAGCACAAGAAAGTTTTATTTTATTAACGGAGTTGCATCTTTATGGAATATTTTACCATTTAACATTAAAAGAGCACAAAATACTAATCCTTTTTAAAATCTTCTCGACGAATGGAATGACTTCAAAGCATTAAAATATGAGTAAATGATGATTAAGATCATCATAAGAAACTGAGTATATAACAAACCTCGACAGTACTGTGTGTACAAAATAAAGGACACAGATGAGACTTGAAAGCCTAATGGCTATGTTTTTGTGTCCCTAGACCTAAACCTAAATGAGAGGCCTTTTAACGGAGAGTATTATAATAGAGGCTTGACTGTACTCTTTTCATGCACATAACAACAGGAATTGTTTTTTCAAGTTTGTAACAACGTGTGGTTGTGGTGTGGGCAGAGAGCGGCGGCTCAAGATTGACCTGGTGCATGACGACGTGCAGAAGGAACTCCTCAAGGAGGTGGAGACTCTGGAGGGAGTGCAGGCCCTCCTCCAACGCACCCTGGAGGAGGCTACCGAGCAGCTCAGGTGTGTGTTTTGACTTTCTGTTCCGTTCGTTCTCTGAAGCAGACCACACCGTAGAGTCAGAAATGACTTGTTTATTTACTGCTTCAACATCGTACAGACATAGCACAGCAGCCATACCTTCAACAAGTGGCATGGCCTCCCTTGGCCCACTACTACTAACTTAATGCACAAATCTACCACATTATCTCTCTCTCTCTCTCTCTCTCTCTCTCTCTCTCTCTCTCTCTCTCTCTCTCTCTCTCTCTCTCTCTCTCTGGATCTATCATACGCCCTCCTTTTCCCGTTCGTCATTCCCCTTTGAACTGTGGCCGAAGTGCAAATAAGATATTTCAGTATTCAGCTTCAGTGCTCTGTAGACTTCCTTTAAAATGATTTTTCTTTTTGTAACTATAACCAGATTTTTTTTTATCAAAGTCCAATTAAAGGGAAACTACACACACTATTAATTTTAGTTAAATCATATTACTATTACACAGTTGTTTCCCTTTGATTGGTAAAGTTACTGTACCTAACATTCCCCTCCCAGGGGGTGGGGTGGGGTGAGTTTTTGGGGGTTTTGTTTTTGGGGATAGTTTTTTAATTTTTATTATACAGATAGCTCCATTCCCTTCTTGAAGCTCAGTTACTAGGAACGTCCTCTAAATATATAATTCTACCTTGACTGTGCCCTTTCCTTTCTTACTCTCATCTAGTATGTTTGTGCCTTTTTTCTATAAAAAAAAAATCTTCCACACAGTTTTTCTCTTTTGAGCTCCTTCGAAATCACAATGTGTTGGCTGCAGACAGCAAGAATAAGACGAGGAAACTAAAAACGAGACACACAGGTATTCCACCCAGAATATGCATATATATGATTTGGGAACACAGAAGAAGTGCGTTACGGACTATCATTTTTGTCACTCGGGGGTGGATACCTCGTGCCTCCATACATGAGTCTCTCCCCGTGGGAATACTGGGGGTGAGGGTGGGGGGTGTCTTTGATACAAATAGTTCCCCCACCTTCTGGAAGTCCTGTGTTTGTAACTTCTTATCTGTCACTCACTTTGACTCTGCCTTTTCCCTTTGCTTTCAATTTCTGTCATCTACTACCTGCCTTTTTTCCAAACAAATCTTCCAAATAGTTTTCTCCTTTGAGCTCCTCCGAAATCGGAATGTGTCCGCTGAATGCAGCAGGGAGACAGACCACTGAAAACTGAAAACTGTGCACATAGATTTTTACCAAACCATTATTGCCATAAGGCCTGGGAACACAGAAGAAGAAGAAGTCGTCTCTATGTTAACGCCCTGCACCTTATGAAATGACTGATATTATGCCAAGTAACTATTTCATTACACAATCAGGTTTTGGTTCAATTATGGCAGTGCGCCTTAATATATAATATATGCGAAGTCCGTTCTTTATACTGTGAAACTGGGATCTTCAAGCGTCGGAGTGCGCAAATTCCATGAAGATGGATGCTGGACGGAGGTATGTTCCTGAAAATCATGCTCTGTTACTGATTTTGAGAGTGAGTGTCCCTGAAAAGCAAATTTGGGGGTAGGCATGTCTGGTCGTGTCTGATGGAGCTGTTGTTGTTGCTTGTCCCCATGCAGGCTGAACCGCAAGGCCAAGTACCTCCTGGAGAAGGACCTCAAGGACAAGTTCCAGGCCCAGGACATTGACGAGTACTGCGAGAACCTCCGCAACAACTCTGCCGGGCTGGCCATCAAATCCGGCTGCACCAAGATCGAAGCCAAGTCAGTACAGTGGAACACACACACGTGCGCGTGCCCGCGCACACACACACACAAATGGTATGAGTGTATCAGTACACCAAACACTAAGTCACACAGAAACCCAGACACTTATGTATCAGACAAGAACACTAAGTACTTCCCAAAAAAATTTCCATAATAGTTCATCACACAGACAAATGAATGAGAGTAGCGAGGGAGGAAAAAAAAAAAAAAGAGGAAAAAAAATGTGACGCCTCAAAAAAAAGAAAGAGAAAAAAAAGAAAAAGAAAGGCAGGGACAGTGGAGGGTCCCCCCCAAAAAAAGTACAGTGGAACCTCCCTTATAAGACCTCCCATTATAAGACTACCTCCCATATAAGACCTGCTTCTCTTAGACATTGCCCTTTTTTGTAAGTATTGAAATCACCTCCGTGGGAGAGAGAGGTAGTCCTGTTTTTTCAAGACACTTGACCACTGGTTTAAAAAGGGTGAGGGAAAGGGGATGGTGGGTAACAACTTTGCTAAAAAAAATGTTGCTTCTTAATTAGTAAACATTTATTTTCAATGAGGATTTCTCTCTCTCTCTCTCTCTCTCTCTCTCTCTCTCTCTCTCTCTCTCTCTCTCTCTCTCTCCCTCTCTCTCTCTCTCTCTCTCTCCCCCCCTCTCTCTCTCTCTCTCTCTAACAGCTCCACTTCGCCGGACGAGTGGCAGGACTTCTCGCACGAGAACATCGAGAACGCGGAGCGTGAGCGTCAGAGCTCGGTGAGCCTGCGCTCCAACATGGACGGCATCCTGCAGCAGACCAGCAATGACCAGCGCAAGCAGGTGGACGCCACCAACCTGTGCTTCAGCAAGCGCATCGCCGAGTGCAAGGACACCAAGGGCAAGCTGGAGGACCACTTGAACAAGGTGAGTACAGAGGCATACATCATGAGTGCAAGGACACCAATGGCAAGCTGGAGGACCACTTGAACAAGGTGAGTACAGAGGTATACACCATGAGTGCAAGGACACCAAGGGCAAGCTGGAGGACCACTTGAACAAGGTGAGTACAGAGGTATACACCATGAGTGCAAGGACACCAAGGGCAAGCTGGAGGACCACTTGAACAAGGTGAGTACGTAGTAGAATTGAGGCATACATCATGAGTGTAAGGACACCAAGGGCAAGCTGGAGGACCACTTGAACAAGACGTATATGAAAGCTGATCGTACCACTATTTAGATTGTCTCCCATGTACTGTCGTAGTCAACCTACTTCCCAGTTTTGTCTCGGAAAAGACACAGATAAAAACAATTGGAGTTATGGACTAACAGGTGATCGGGGGCAAATCAAGGAGATCGAGGAGAACATCAGCCGCCTGGAGAACCATCGCGGACAAGGACGCGCCCATGGAGCTGGATGTGTTAAATATGTAAACCCCTAAGAGATTCTCCTTCGCCTTTATCTCTAACAGGTGATCGGGCAGATCAAGGAGATCGAGGAGAACATCAGTCGCCTGGAGAAGGCCATTGCGGACAAGGACGCGCCCATGAAGCTGGCCCACACCCGCCTGGACACGCGCACCAACCGGCCCAACGTGGAGCTGTGCCGCGACCCCGTGCAGTACCGCCTCATCGAGGAGGTCGGGGAGCTGGAGTGCTCGCTGGCCCAGCTGAGGAGCCGGCTGGCGGACACCAGGGACTCCCTGAAGGGGCTGACCCGCAACCAGCTGGACCTGGAGGACGACATCCAGGTCAAGTCCAACACGCTCTTCGTCGACGAGGTGGAGTGCATGGGCATGAGGAAGAGCATCAACATCCAGCAGTTCTGAGGAAGAGAGATTCATTCAAACACACACACACACACACACACACACACACTCTCTCTTGCTCTCTTTTCGTATTAAAAATGTGGAAGGGGGTTCGTGGATCTTGCAGGTGGAGGAAGGAAGGAGGAGGGGGGGGGGGGGGGCATTTGCTTCAGGGTTCAGCTGGGTAAGGGGGGTGGGAGGGAGAGTGATCTTCATGAACAAAGCAACAAAGCTGAGAGTGACTGTGTGTAAAGAAGACTTCAACATGTATCTGTTCTAACACGGGAGACAAACAAAATGTAACAGGGTTTTTTAGAGATTTAAACAACGGAGCACGATAACAGATCGACAGTTCGGGTACTGTACACTCTTTCTCTCTCTGCTCACTAACTGACACGCTTCTACAGATTTGGAAAAATGGGAAGGAAGGAGAAAGGGGTGGGGTGGGGGGGAGGGTTACTTTTCTGAGAAAGAGCATCAATATTCAAGTCTTGAGAACTGAAAAGACCAACTAACACTTAACAAGGGAAGGAAGAGGGAGGGGATGGAGAAAGATAGTCCTGTTTTTGAAGACACTTGACCACTGGTTTAAAAAGGTTGTGGGAGGAGGGGGGGGGGGGGTAATTCTCTTACGCCATTCACTTGGCTTGGAGATTTTTTTTTATATCCTTTTGTTGCATAGTTTAATGCTTATTCATTGCATCTTTTTTTCTTTTTTTAATTTCTTTAAATAGATATTTAAGATATTTTATTGAAATAAAATTATGTCTCATAATTTTTCTCTTTTTTTTCTTTTAAAGTGGTTTTGTTTTTCTTTCCACATATCACTGAAGCACTTTCATGTGAAATAAAAAATTTAATAGCATTTATGGATGAGATGTTTACACGTTGGTATTTGAAAATAATTTATTATTATTATTATTATTATTATCACTATCATGAATATTTTGTGATGTGTCATGTTTGCTTGTGGGTATTCCAGTGATTTTTAGGCCGTGAATGTATTGTCTTTGTTTTTCATTGACCTCCCCTTTTCTCCCCTCAACTCCCCCCCCCCCTCCCCTACTGCTTGTTATTGACACACATGTTATTGTGGAGAATAACATATAAAATGGCGAAGAGCCATCTGTTAATGGTGAATAAAAGTGTACAAATCAGTCATAATTGCATAATTATTCTGGTTTTCTTGGTTGCATGTTTGTATCATTTGTTTTCTGTGTGGTTTTCTTTGTTTGTTTGTGTATATCGTCGCTGTCCGACGCTAACCATGTATTTACACAATCAGTGATTTTACAGGAGCATCAAAAAACATATTGTCGCCTGCTACAAAGTCAATCCCCATTTGATATAGGGGAAGACGGGGTAAAAAGCGCATGGGCGGGTAAGAAGCCCACCCCAGTTATCTCATGAAATGAAGCAAATTTCAGTCTCATTTTGCCCATGAGACGAGCGTTAATGTCTAGCATTCGTCTCATGAGCAAATTTGACTGAAACTTTCTTTATTTCATGAGATAACTGGGGTGGGCTTCTTACCCGCCCATGCGCTTTTTACCCCGTCTTCCCCTATGCTTGACCCTTCTTCTTTACCGATGAGTAAACATGTGACACAATAAAAGTTGCATTAATACCCAAAATGTTCGTGATAATTCAGTTACACGGTTAGTCACAGAGTTAGTGCATTGTTCTCACAATGGGAGATACGACAGCTGCCGGCAGTTACACGATTAGCGTGACCAGTTACACGCTTATCGCGTCAAAACCATCAACAACCAGCCACATACACGATTATTTCCGTGGTATCATGTGACAAATTTGAGCATTTTCATTGGTCGCAGACAAAAGATATTTATAGAAGACCTGCGTGAGGTCACTTTTTGAACTCATGTTCAAATTCTGATCGCTTCTCGGCCATTTGGCTAAGACAGTGATTCAGGAACATAAATTTTTGTTTATATTCTGGTTGGTTTGTTCAGCCCGTCGTACATGGCGAAAGCCGATACGCGACGTTAAACTGAACTTCCACTATCCAGGTCACTGGAAGGGGTTTCAGTAAAAAATCTATTTTTGTCAAATTTTGTAGATACACGGTTAGCGTCGGACAGCGACGATATGTGTGTGTGAGTGTGTGTGTGTGTGTGTGTGTGTATGTGTGCGTGCGTGTGTGTGCAAGGCTCCCAATCGTCCCGCAAAACAAGGGGTCCCAGGGACTCCTCCTTCACTTACAGTACAGAGGGTCCTAGAGGCGGGACAGATGGTCCCAGTGGCATTGCGAATGCTAAAAAGAATTTTTCTATTGCATCCCTGGGACATCCCTGCTCATACTTTTAGAGGGTCCTTTAGAATTTTAGTCCTTCATAGACCCCCAAATGGGGGTCCCTGGGAGCCCTGATGTATGTATGTGTGTGTGCACGCGCACGCATATGTGTGTGCCCTTGCTATTTCCATGCTTTCATACCTTTGCGAAATACATGTCTTTGGTGGAATAACATCTACAAACATCAACAAAAGTTAGGGACCACTGATTAATTTCGCCGCTCTACTTTCTAAATTGAGGCATGTTGTTGTTGCGGTATTTGTTGTTGTTGTTGTTTGTTGACGTACCCTGGCTAAAAGACTCCAGGGATCATCATCCCAACAGCCGAAGCGCTTGAACACTATGGTACAAACTCATCAGCTAGGGACGAGAACATTACGTGCGTGATCATGTTTGATTACTCCGCGCCACGTGGGCAGCCACACTCTGTCTTCGGGGGAGAAGTGGTATTCAATTTTGTGGAACTGGCAGCTTATTTAGGCGTGAAAATGAGCACAGATCATGACCAGTGCTTAATTTTATGAGGTTCTACTAAAGCTTCAGTGGGAAACTAAACGTTGTTACTTTCTAAATTAAGTATACACAACGTTTAGTTTCCCACTTAAGCTTTAGTAGAACTTCATCAAATTAAGCACAGATGTGTCACGAGTTACAAGTCACAACATTGTAATGCAAATTAATTTGTATTGTTCTAAAAGGGATGTTGTATTGGCACGCAAAACGTAAATAAAACTTATCACAGGTCTAATAATGCATGCAACATTCACGCAAAACTCTTGCTAGCGCAGTAGACATGCACTCATTCACTTGCGAGGTACAAAAAAAAAGAAATAAGAAATAGCATCTTGTGAACACAGCCCCCCCCCCCCCCCCACACACACACATTATGCGAACGCATGTACGCTCGTACACACACTCACACAAACAAACACACACGCAAACACATTTGCATACTGAAACCCTCAATAAAGATCATTTTGACTTGACTTGTCTCATATACGTATATGCGATGTACAGTTAAAACTTAGAAGACAAAAAAGCATGCACCCCAGTACACACACACATATGGCATACGCGTGCGCGCACTCAGCACACACACACACACACACACACACACACACACACACACTCTTCCCTGTCACACTTGTTTGTTTCTTTGTTCATTTTTTCCTTTGTTTATTTCCCTCTTTTCCCCCTTTCTTTATTATTTGCCACTTTGGAATGCATAGTGGTTTCCAGAGCCTGTGTACACAGACTACGGTGTTTTTATTATTTATTTATTACGGATGGCTTGATGGGGAAAAAAAGTAACCATTTGCTTATTCAATGTTCCACCTGGAAATAAAATTTTGACTTGACACACACACACACACGCGCGCGCGCGCGCGCGCGCGCACACACACACACGTACACACACACACACACACACGCGCGCGCGCGCGCGCGCGCGCGCACACCCACAGAGAGAGGGGGGGGGGACAGACACAGAGAGGGAGAGAACCCGCCACAGACCTTTTGCGGGGGGGGGGGGGGGGGGGGGGGGGGAGGCGGAACACTACACATAATTTATGGGAGGGAGGCCTATAATAAAAAGCAGCAGGAAATTGTATAGCTCTCTTCGTTTCAATGGAAGGGGGGCCATTAGGAGCATTAAAGACCCACCCCAGCCCATAGGACTAGTTTATGTCACTGGAAGCGAATTTGGGTGGCTTTGTATCTTATTGTGTGGTCAGCGAGACACGTACGTCTTTCAAAGACCCACCACGTCACGTGTCAAAATCATGTTTTTCACGCGTTTCCCTCATTCCAAGCATAAGAGGGAATGTGACATGTGACGTGGGGGGTCTTTAAGGACCTGTTTCACACATACAATTTCTGTCTTACGGCCATATACAACGCGGGGTTCCTGAAAACGTGGAGACTATGTGCGCATTTACGCAGTAGGCCTAGAACTTTCAAATGATCATCCCCTAGAATCTCAAGCCATGTACGTGCGTAAGATTTACCCTTTAAAGTTTAAAGCATCAAGTTGGTGGTGAGATAACGCATTAAAATGATGATTCATGCGTGAACAGCCGTTGTTTTTCATTAAACTAACGCCATTCATTTCAATCGTATGCAAGGCATATCTAGGCTACTGACACAATCATGCTGGAGTTGCTTGCCTAAAACTCAAATTCTAAAAAAAAAAGATTGCGCAGAAAGGCCTATTTTGTTGAAGGCTCATTGCTCATTGGCAGACTCTTTTCTCGCAGCATCCAATATTTCATACACTTAATATTCCTTTGATCTTCTTCTTCTTCTGCGTTCCTGGGCCATATGGCCATGATGGTAAGGTACGTATGTCACATTGTCCGGTGTTCAGTTTTCACTGGTCTCAGTCCCCGCTGCGTACAGCCGACACATTCCGATTTCGGAGGAGCTCAAAGGAGAAAAATCAAGTTATTGGGAAGATTTTGTTGAAATAAGGCAGGAGAATGGGCCAATAAGTCAGAAAGATAGTAGATGATAGAAAGCAAAGGCAGAGCCAAAGAGAGTGACAGATTAAAGGAAGTTACAAGCACAGAACTTCCAGAAGGTGAGGGAACTATTTTTTATGAAAGACCCCCCCCCCCCCCCCCCCCCAGTATCCCCGTGGGGAGAGACTCGTGGATCGAGGAGGCGGGGTCGTCCAGCTCCCCGTATGGAGGCACGAGGCATCCACCCACTGCCCCGATTCCTTTGATCAATATATGACGCTTCCAAGCGTGTCTTAGGCCTATATAAGCGTGCGTGGTAAGTATAAAGGCTTGAGTTGTGGGTTTTTTTATTATTATGATCATTCCCACTTGGGGGTCCATACAGAGAGGGTCGATTATACTGACTCTCTCTGTGCGCGCTGATTTCCGGATGCAAGGTGGCAGATTGCATACGAAGTCCTACTAGGTGGCAGATAAGAGGAGTTTGGGCGACACAATCCTCCTCCCTCACAATTGGGAGTTGAGAGACTTTGCAAGCTGACAGGACGACGTATGGCGACTCGGATCATCTCTGCATCGTTGACCTCTGGGTCACTTTGACAACTCTATTGGAAGAAGAAGAAGAACAAGCCACCGGTACCCAGTGGACGAGGGCTGTGTTTGGTGCCCAGTGGATGGGAGTCGCAGCCTCATCTTCTGGGAAGGCTGGCCCAGGCACAGCACAATCCACTATGAGGGGACCCCTCTTGAAGGACCACGCCCGCCTACAGACGACTCGACTTGACAGTATGGCTGCCTGTCTGCGATGATATCGACTCCCCAGTATGGAGCAGGTCGCCCGGTGGTCCTGAAGACAGCCTTAGAGAGGAGGTTTGGCTCACCAAAACCTGCGACTCAGACAAGCGGACTACAGCAGCGTCTGGACCACCTTTGGCTGTCTCACAATGCTCAAAGTCTCCTACCGCGACACAGATGCTGACTCCACTCTAGCATCTAGGACAGAAAGACTCCGTCCAAAATGGCTAATTCTCTCTCCGGCAACTCTGCCAAGGAGGAATCGCCGTTTTGACTGTTTGATTTCTAGGAAACCAGAGCAAAGTGAGTGTTCCGATCCTTGAAAAGGCTGTCTTTCTGGTGATCTCGATGCGTTTCTTAGAACAACAACAAAATAATCCATCAGGGTGTCCTTTTAAAACTGTGGGCCAGGGATGAGCGTACCCCTTCAGAGAGGAAAAAATCAGGAACCCTAGGCCTGATTAACCGTGCTGTCTGAGAGGCATGAAGCTGATATTAGGTATTATACTACTGTTTAGGCCTACATGAACATGATGAAATCCTACTAGTTTCGTCGAAAGACAAAGCGAATATCATAGGCCTAGTTCAGATTTCGTCAAGTTCATGTAAATACACATATTTCATAAAATTCGTGTACTGGGGTCTCGATCAGTACATGAATACAAAAAATTAAAAAAATTATACGGTAGTGGACAAACTATAGGATTTAATCACGGATTTTTGTAGACAGTAGTATTTCATCACAGTTATGCCTCGCAGACGTCACCGACAGTTGGATAGCCGTACAACTAAAGTCGGATTTGTGGCGCACAACCTTTAGAGGCAAAGGCTGCTTTGGCAGTTTTCTAGCTGTAATTATTGACAGTGTGTGATTTAGACAGCAATACGTCAACACATGGTAGTTATATAGCGCCTAAGTATAATGATGACTTTGACTTGAGATAATTTTGAGGATAAATCATGTAAATCCTGAAGAAAACTTTTATTGTGCCTTATTTTTTTTTGCGATTTTTTTTTGTTACTTTAAAAAACGTTTTTGGCCTCATCATGATTTTTCTGGTTTGTCTATTTGGGACTCTTCTGACAAATGAAAAATATGCGTGTTGTTCGTTTTATTTTCTTTCTATTTGGTAACTGTTTTGTTAAGTTTTATTGATGAAAATCTGTTTAACGTCCTCCGGTCTGGAACCGAGACACAGTATATGGGACATTAGCAGATATAAAGATGGTGGGAACGATCCTGGAGGCAATGCCCGGAGGCAGTACAACACCAGTAAAGTCCTGAATAAAGGTATGCTGTAAGTTGATTAAGTAGGTATGATTGCGACGTGACCTCGATCTGTGTCTAGTCTTCTTTACTTCTTCCGCGTTCCCGGCCATATGACCAAAGAGGTAGGCCTAAGGTCATTGAATTCTGATCGCTTCTCGGCCTTTTGGCTAAGACAGTGATTCAGGAACATAAATTTTTGTTTATACCCTGGTTGGTTTGTTCAGCCCGTCGTACATGGCGAAAGCCGATACGCGACGTTAAACTGAACTTCCATCCTAAGGTCAGTATAATAATAGTAATTAAGGTACACATGTGTCCGGTTTTCAGTTTTCAGTGGTCTCCCCGCTGCATTCAGCCGACACATTCTGATTTCGGGGGAGCTCAAAGGAGAAAATTTGGAATATTTTTTTAAAGAACAAAAACTGGCAAGAGAATGGCTCAATAATTAGGCTATTAAGTCAGAAAGATACTTAGATGACAGAAAGCAAAGAGAAAAGGCAGTGTCAAAGAGAGTGACAGAGTAGGTTACAAAAAGGCTAGAGAATATGCCAATAATTATATATAATTAAGTCAGGAAGATACTAGATAGATGACACAGAAGTTACAAAAAGGGAGAAAAAGGCAGTAGATCAAAGTGTCAAAGAGAGTGACAGAGTAGGTTACAAAAAGGCTAGAGAATATGCCAATAATTATATATAATTAAGTCAGGAAGATACTTAGATGACAGAAAGCAAAGGGAAAAGGCAGTGTCAAAGAGAGTGACAGAGTAGGTTACAAAAAGGCTAGAGAATGGGCCAATAATTATATATAATTATATATAGGCTATTAAGTCAGGAAGATACTTAGATGACAGAAAGCAAAGGGAAAAGTGAGTGACAGATTAGGTTAGAAGCACAGAACACCCGTAAGGTGGGGAAACTATTTATACAAAAGATATCTGAAAAGAGCCACCCACCACCCCCACCCCCCTACAGCCGTATCCCCATGGGTAGGTATCAACTTGAACTCTGACAGACCAGATTATATAGAAGTAGTCTACCGTAAGCCTACTGGGAGTGCTGGACTCTCTTTCTGCCTCCGTTTCTCTTTCTCCATGTGAGATTGTGTGTGTGTGTGTGTGTGTGTGTGTGTGTGTGTGTGTGTGTGTGTGTGTGTGTGTGCGCGTGTGTGTGCGCGTGCGTGCGTGCGTGTGTGCGTGTGCGTGTGCGTGTGCGTGCGTGCCACGTGTGTGTATGTATGTGCTGATCTCTCTTTCTGCTTCTGTTTCTCTTTCTCCATGTGTGTGTGTGTGTGTGTGTGTGTGTGTGTGTGTGTGTGTGTGTGTGTGTGTGTGTGTGTGTGTGTGTGTGTGTGTGCCTGTGCGCGCGCGTGCGCGCGCGTGTGTGTGTGACAATTAATCAGTGTCATCGTGTTTGTGCGTGCCACGTGTGGTGTATGTATGTGCGTGTAGGCGACCGTATGTGCACGCAGGAGCAGTTGTTAGTGTGTTTGCGCGCGCGCGTGCTGTATCAGTGAATACTGGCATACCATCTGTTCTTTATCATGTTGTGCGCCAATCAGTGCGGCGCACGTACATGCCAGAGAGAGAGAGAGAGAGAGAGAGAGAGAGAGAGAGAGAGAGAGAGAGAGAGAGAGAGAGAGAGAGAGAGAGAGAGAGAGAGAGAGAGAGAGAGAGAGAGAGAGAGAGAGAGAGAGAGAGAGAGAGAGAGAGAGAGAGAGAGAGAGAGAGAGAGAGAGAGAGAGAGAGAGAGAGAGAGAGAGAGAGAGAGAGAGAGAGAGAGAGAGAGAGAGAGAGAGAGAGAGAGAGAGAGAGAGAGAGAGAGAGAGAGAGAGAGAGAGAGAGGAGAGAGAGAGAGAGAGAGAGGCGCAAGTAAACATTCATAAATGCCAGAGAGAGAGAGAGAGAGAGAGAGAGAGAGAGAGAGAGAGAGAGAGAGAGAGAGAGAGAGAGAGAGAGAGAGAGCAAGAGGGTAGAGATCTTGAGAGAGAGAGAGA
>CM065702.1:24893584-24941084 GCA_017654935.2 Phymorhynchus buccinoides
GGGACTAAGCAATTGCTCTCTCTCTCTCTCTCTCTCTCTCTCTCTCTCTCTCTCTCTCTCTCTCTCTCTCTCTCTCTCTCTCTCTCTCTCTCTCTTTCCCTTCAAGTCCCTTCTTATCTCTCTGTCTGTCTGTCTGTGCATCTTCCCACTCCCCTCTCTCTCTTGATGAGAAAAGCATTTGTGCTTTACCTACTACCTCAGAAAAAAAATCATTGATTGATTTCTTCCTTCCTTCCTTTCTTCCTTCCTTTCTTCCTTCCTTTTTTCCTTCCTTTCTTCCTTCCTTTCTTTCTTTCATCCTTCATTCCTTCCTTCCTTCCTTCCTTCACTCTATCTCTCATCTGCTCTTTGCACTTTTAGGGGTGGAGTGTGAGTCAGGCCTGTGTGTGGGGCTAAACCATCGCATCAACCTGCGTGTGGTGGGAAACTACCTGCTGGAGCCACTGCTTCGTAATATGCCCCCCGAGGAGAGATCCGGCGTGCAGAAGATCTTGGGCAGGATCCGCAAACTGGAGATCCGCGCCAGTGAGCTGGTGAACTTTATGGAGGCCATGGTGAACAAATATCGTAAGTTTGGGGGGGGGGGGTGTTTATGTTTGTGAAAAATAATCAGGGTGTGTAAAATGTTTCTGTTATTTGTGTGTTGGGGGGGGGGGGGGGGGGGGGTTATTGGGTTCTGTGTGGGTTTTTTTTCTCACAATAAGTGTTTGTTAGTGTATGTGTGGTGTGTGTTTGTGCGCGCGCGTGTGTGTGCGCACATGTGTGTGTGTGTGCGTGCGTGTGCATGTGTGTGTGTGTAACCTGAACACAAATGCTAAACTGAAGACTTGATTGCAATTACTGTTGTGTTTTTTTTACTGTAAGGCGATGCTTTTTTTTTTCCTCTCCCCAGAGTGAGATCCCTGCGCTTTATAATATGACTACTAACAAGTAAGAAAATATAACAAAATCTGAATTTTGTGTAAAATTTAGGGTGTGCGCCTTATAGCAAGGAGCACCTTATAAAGTTATACTGTAGTTATAGTTGGACAAATATAGTGTTCTGAAAATAGAGAAGTTGATGTGTGTGTGTGTGTGTGTGTGTGTGTGAAACAAAAATTTTCTTAAGGGTTCCAGTTCCTGCCGATTCAGCATCATGCCGAGCTTCCGCTGAACCGGGTCTTGGCTGGCTGGGTCACAGTAGATTAGGGTTGTTTTGATTTGTTTTTGTTCTGTGTGCGACCTTCGGACCTCGACCAAACAGTATCAAAAAATCAAATTGTTGATTGTGGATACTCAGACCTGCCACTTGCTCCTATTTCAGAGGAGCAGCTCAGATATGTTGAGCATTGCTCCTAGCTCCTCTTGCAACCTCCCCAGCTCCTATATTTTAAAATCTGTCTTGTATACATTTTCCACTCAATTTCACAACAAAGAGCATGCATTCAAAGCACCAGCTAATGGACATCTAAGGGTCAGCATGAGACAGTGAGGGGCTACACGAAGCATAGGCCTATCTCAGGCTAAATGACCAACAAATATTGTAGATTGGTCAATATTTCTTTCTCTAAAATGGATCTCAAATTGACAATGGTCAATATTTCTTACTCTAAAATGGATCTCAAACTGACAATGGTCAATATTTCTTTCTCTAAAATGGATCTCAAATTGACAATGGTCAATATTTCTTACTCTAAAATGGATCTCAAACTGACAAAAACGACTGCATGTTTGAAGAACAAAAGAGAAGGCCGCACATTTCGAAGTGGCAATGGATTTTACTGGGGGGCCAGTGCCAGCCCCTAGATTCTCGCTCCTCTTTTTTATTCTCAGAATGTGGCCGGTGTGGATACTAAATGAAAGAAGAAGAAGTGTGTGTGTGTGTGAGAGAGAGAGAGCATGCATGAGACGTGCATGTGTGCGTAAAAGTGTGTTATTTTAACCCTTTCACCGCCAGTTATTTTTCAGCCCCAAAATACCATTAAGCTTACCTGGGTAGAGACATTTGTTCTTTGCAATACTGCGAATTCCTCTTTCACATATATAATATTAGGCCTATCCTTACCTCCCAAAATTACAAAAATAGAGTCTTCGGATAACAGGCCCTGATTTGATGCCTTTTAGTTTTAGTGATATGGGTGTTAAAGCATTGTGGTGCAAAACTGCGACATTGGCGGTGAAAGGGTTAAATCAAAAGGGTGAAAGGGTTAAATCACCGTCTGTGAGCTCATGATTGCAGACTTCCACAATATTATTGCTTAATTTCTTGAATCATCAACCGATGAAACTTCACTGTCATTAGACCTTGACATTCCTTGACATAAGTTCATTTTTGATATATTATCTATCCCCTATGTTGCCAAGTGAATATTCGAACATTCTTCTTCTTTCAATTTTATTCTCTCCAGCCGTTGTAGACCTACAAGCGGACGCAGAGGGATACGGGAACCTCAAGGACAAAGCGCGCAAACGGTTCAGCAACAACGGCCTTGGGCAGAGGTGGAGAGACGGAGACGAAGATGATGACGACTACGACAATGATGGGGACAGAAAACTGCCCTCTTCATGGAAAGCTAAACACGTGAGAAATTAATGTGTCAATCTCTTTCTTCATTTCTCTGTCTTTTTTTACTTTCTCTCTATCTTCAGGCATCAGAACGGCCCGCAGATTTCCGCGATTTGGGTAGCCACTGGCCGCGGTTTTGGCACTGCTGGCCGCGGTTTTGGCACTGCCGGCCGCGGTTTGTACCTCATGAGGCAGTGCGATCTTATTCTCAAATGGTATTCTTAAACGGTTTGTTTTCATACTGCGCCTTCGGAAACGAAAAATCGCGGCCATGTTTGTTTTTTCTTCCGAGTTTAGAGCTCTCTAGACTTACTTTTTACTTTCACTGTTTCAGAGTTTGTTTTGATGACAGTGATTGTGATTTGGGTTTTAAATGAGTCGATTTAGAGGATATGATCGTTGGAGACTACGATGATGTGAGAACTTTGAACTTTTCCGCGAGAAATCGGGTAGCGAATGATCGCAATGATGCCGACTACGGACTAGAGTTTTGTGGGGTCCGACTCGATGTCGACTCCGAGTCATGGCGAGTGTTGTTCGTCCGCGGATTGGACTCTGGAGTATTCTGATGCCTGATCTTTCTGACTCGCTCTCAATGTCTTTCTCCAGTTTTCTTTTTTCTCTCAGGCATGTTGTTTTGACCCGTTCCCTGCCTCACCAACATGCCTACTATGGGATGTGTGGTGTTGCTGATGATGTCATAGCCCTGGAATGAAGATTTTTGTTTCGGACAAGTCAGTAGAAGCTTATCTCTAGACCATTTGTTTTCTTCAGATTGAGTCTTAACGGGTGGGTCTCTTTTTTCAATTTACTTGATTGTTTTACTTGAAAAAAAATAATGTTTTTCACTTGATGTAAGCTACTGTGATGTTTGTAATTCATGTTTTTACTTGCTAGGTTTTTGATTTATTAATGTTTTTTTAGCTAAAGTATTTTAACAAGAAAACTTTGATTTTGTTTTTACCTTGTGTTTTTATCCCTTTTTAACACGTGGTAAGATTTAACGTGGTGACAGCCCTGACACGGCCTTAGTTGTCGACGGGGCTATAATTTTAATCTTAATCTTAACATGACCCATTCCAGACCATGGAGGAAAACCCTCAAGCGGAGAAGTTTGTTCGTCTGGACTCATCCAACTTCCCACTCCCCTGTGGCTTTAACCCTTTCACCGCCAATGTCACATTTTTGCACCACAATGATTTAACACCCATGTCGCTAAAAGGCATCAAATCAGGGCCTGTTATCCAAAGACCCTATTCTCTTAATTTTGGGAGGTAAGGATAGGCCTTACTTTAAATATGTCACACATGAATCCCCAATATTACAGACATCATTTTTTTTCTCTACCCAGGTAAGTTTAATGGAAATTTATTGCTGAAAAATACCTGGCGGTGAAAGGGTTTATTTTTCCCCTCAGGATTTTATAGAAAAACCCGTGTTTGCTTGATTGATTATTATTCAACAACAGCTCTCAAAACCTACCTATTCAAACTGCATCACAACCTTTAGGCCATATTACTTCTTGATTCTTGTCTCCAGGATTTTGTAGAAGCACCCATGTTCACTTGATTGGTTATCATTCAACATTACCCCTTCCAGACCGTGGAGGAGAACCCTCAAGCGGAGAGGTTTGTGCGCATGGACTCATCCAACTTCCTTGTGGCTTTCATTTTTTTCCCCCCAGGATTTTGTAGAAGCACCCATGTTCACGTGATTGATTACTATTATTATCTAACATCATATTGATATTATTAACATAACTTTACCCCTTTCCAGACCGTGGACGAGAACCCTCAAGCGGAGAGGTTTGTGCGCATGGACTCGTCCAACTTCCCTGGACAGTTTGACTACCCGTGCCCCGACTCGCGGGTGCTGTGGGGCTGCGTCATGACCTTCGACAGCCTCCGAGCTGTCATGGACCGCTGCTCCTCCGACGATCAGTGCAAGTCGTTCGTCGTGTTTTCACCCCAGCCTGAAGAAGAAAGTGAGTGGGCTTTTTTTTTCTTTTTCTTTTTTTCTTCTAAATTTGACTTGCATGCATTTTCGATTGGTTAGCAAAGCGAGTGAAGTTACCATATTATTTCGGACTACAGTGGAACCTCCCTTATAAGACCTCCCATTGCAAGACTCCCTCCCATATAAGACCTACTTCTCTGGTACACTGCCCTTCTTTGTAAGTATGAAAATCACCTCCCTTATAGGACCCCTCCCTTATAAGACCTCATTTATGTGTGTGTGTGTGTGTGATCAGTTGTGCGATGTGTGTGTGTGTGTGTGTGTGTGATTGTGCGATGTATGTCCGTATGTTTGTATGTATGTAATTTGTGTATGTGTGTATGTGTATGTATGTAATTTGTGAGCGTGTGCGCGAATGTGAGTGTGCGTGCGCCCACGGCCGCACTTCCAAGCAGGTTTGTGTGTGTTCTGTGTGGGTATATCTGCTTGCATGTGTATGAGTGTATGCGTGCGCAGGAGAGATTGTGTTCTCTAGAGGGGGGGGGGGGGGGGGGAGAGAGGAGTGTGTGTGAGTATGTGTCTGTGAGTGTGAGTACACGTGAGTGCTTTGTGTATGTGAGTGCGCGTGTGTGTATGTGTGTGCATGCGTGTGCGTGTGTTTGTACAAGTGTATGCTTGAGTAAGTTTGTGTGCGTTTCAGTGAGAATGTTTTCTGTGTGTTTGATGAAATGTGTGGGTATGTGTGTGTATGTCTGTGTGCAAGAACGCGTTCACGCTCGTGCATGCACGTACGTGCGTGTGTGTCTGTTTTGCGTGTGTGTGCGTGTGTGAGTGTTTCAATACTGATTGTAAAGCGCTTTGTGCTCGATAAAAAGCGCTATATAAATATCCGTTTATTATTATTATTATTATTTTGGGTGATTTTTTGGAAGGTCTTATAAGAGAGGATCCGTGGCATAATAATCAAAGTGTTGATTGTGGCCACGTACAGTCAAGAAGAAGAGAAGGTCCACTGTATAACTAAAAGGCGCACCTGATTATGAGGCGCGCCGTCAGAATTTTACACAAAATTCAGATTATGTTATTTGTTATTTTTTTACCATTTTAGTGGTCATATTATAAGGCAGCAGGGGTCTTATTCTTGGAGAGAAAAAAGTATCGCCTTGTAGTCTGAAAAATACGGTAGTCTAGTAAAGCTTGCAAAGATAGCGGGGGAATGGCCGTATGAAATCGTCGTACAATCGATGCCGTGCTATTAATGATGATCAATACTCGACTCGTAAAAAATCTCTCTTGTTATATTAGAAAATGTGACAATGTTCAAATGCAGCAGTGGTGCACCGAGGATCTTCTTCTTTCGCTCAGACAGTTTCCTGTGATATGAGCGTATATGCGTCATGCTGCCGTTATGTGCCTTACTAAGAAATAGTTAGGCCCAGCATGTCCGACTTCGGCTGAAGAAATCTTTGTAAGAATTTATAGAAAAAAGGCAGGAGAATGGACCAGCGAGACAGAAAGATAGCAGATGACAGTAAGCAAAGGGGAAAAGGCAGAGTCAAAGAGAGTGACAGAATTAGAGGAAGTTACAAGTACATAACTTCCAGAAGGTGGGGGAACTATTTGTACTAAAGATCCCCGGTATCCCCACGGGGAGCACCGAGGATCGAAAAGTGATAGGACAAACTGTCCTAAGATAAGAGAAATTAACAGGACAATGTCCTGGCTCTTGCTAGACATCAACAAGACAAAGCGTGCCAGTGTTAAACATTTGATCCCTGACATTTGTCCTGACAGGGAAGAACCAATAGGACATTTTCAATTTTAATAGGTCAATGACCTATGACCAGCGGATCCTCGGGAGACATCGCTGCACATGCAGATCGATTCCAACACTTTCTCAGCCCGTTGTTTTAGTTAGGAAAGCTGGCCATTTCGCGAGGACGCTTGGTATTAGGTATTAGGTACTTTATAGTCACAGAGGCTTCTCTGTGAAATTCGGGTTGCTCCCACCTGGAGAGCGCGTGACAGCCACCCAGTTTTTAATTTTTTAATTTTTGCATGCGATTTTTGTGTGACTA
This sequence comes from Phymorhynchus buccinoides, assembly GCA_017654935.2. NCBI lineage: Eukaryota > Metazoa > Mollusca > Gastropoda > Neogastropoda > Raphitomidae > Phymorhynchus > Phymorhynchus buccinoides. The sequence continues at coordinate 24,900,164 of CM065702.1, forward strand.
ATGAGGGGGGGTAAATTTTGACTAAATGACAACTTTTTCATTGCCACTGGGTTTAGCGTATGCTAAGTGCATGGGCACACGGGACCTCGGTTTATCGTCTCATCCGAAAGACTCCACGTTCAGACCGTAAGGCCTAGTGCAAAGTGAGAGGAAAAATCACCTGTACCCAGGTTCGAACTCGGGTTTACTTGACACGAAGCGAACGCACTACCACTGCCACTCTACGCTAGCGTAGCTAACCTCTCTCTCTCTCTATCACCCCCAGGCAAAATGACGGTGGTCTTCAAGAGCAGTAGCACGGGCACCCCCCGCGTCAACCTGGGAACAACGCTTTTCCTTCGGCGCAAACAGAGCACTGACGCCGCCTCCGATGCCGATCTCAACCCACATCAACGCATCACCAGCAACAACGACAACAACAACAAGGGCCTGGGAGACAACGACCTAGACGAGGATGAAGATGAGGATGAGGATGAAGATGAGGATGAGGACTATGATGACGGGGAGGAGGAGGAGGAGATGGTCGGGGGGAGGGAGAAGGAGATGATGGAGTGCGTGGCGCGGAGTAGGAGCAACCAGGGGGACGCTTTGCACAGCCGGGAGAAACGCCTCATGGCTCACGTGGGGTTGAAAGGTGAGCGGCTGTGTGTCTGGGTACAGTGGTGCATCCTTACCTTATGAAAAATCAGCCCCCCCCCCAAAAAAAAAGGGTTTTACAGACCCACCAGATCATGTGTCAAAATCACGGGTTTCACATGTTGTCCCTCTTATAGCTGGTAAGAAACCTTGTTTTGACCAGGTTTGACTCCCATACAAATGCGCCCAAATTGAAAACGAAGCATCATTTTAAAGAGCAGCCTCAATTTGAAGTTGGGGGCATTTGTATGTGGGTCACAACTACCCAGTAAAAAACAAGGGACTTAATCGTGGTGGGTCAGTGTGTCTTTAATACTAGAGAGGCGGACACTCGGTAGTCTGCATATGACAGTGGGAAAAAATTGGTGAAATTGTTTTTTGGGGGAGAGGGTACACATACAAATACACTCACACACAACGTATGCGCGCAGACAGACACACACACATGCATACAGACACACACATACACATGTGTGCACACACAACGCACAAAACCAAATGTGCAGACTGAGAGCATAGCAGACTTCACATACCTAGGTCCATTGTCAGGGCAAGGGTCTGTAAGAGGGTCCACAGTAGTGACGTACAACTGCCTTCCATTCATTTCGACAGGCAAAGTTGGGAAAGACTGGATATGTACAGTCCAATTTACCTTAATTTTCGGACCACAAGGTGATATAGTTTTCTCCAATTTCGACCTGTGCGCCTTATAAACGAGGGCGCTCTATTTGTGGACAAAACATGAGAAGAGGGATGCAAAGATTGCCCTGCACCGTACACTAGACATCAGAAGAGTTAACGAATCGCTAATTTTATAGATACTTACTTCAAAATCCATATTTACGTCCCAGATATCCAACAGATGCCATAGCCCTTCATTGGACGTACAAATCATCGTTGCAGAGCTTAAAATGCCATCATTCTACCAGTTTTCGCAAAGAAAAGTGCAAGCAGAACCACAGGAAGTCACACAAACGGAACATGGCTGATTTGAAAGGGGAGTGTAGTCTCTTTTATGACTGCAGTAATGGCGGTCGGCGAACGTTTACCGAACGTGTACGGGCTTCGAATTTTGACTTTCTTTTGCCTTATAAACGAGGGTACGTTTTCCTTGGATTTTTCCAGATTTTTCTTGAAAATTGCTGGATTGGCCTTATGCACACAAGCGCCTAATGTCCCTAAAAAATATGGTGCTAGCATTTCAGATTTCAATCACCCGAGGCCTCTGTCAGGCCAGGAATCACTGTTTATGTTTTATTGTATTTACCTTCTTTTCTTATGTATTTTTTTTCTTTCAAGGCAAGCTGGAGAAGGACTGGAAACACGCGGTCCAGGTGCAGAGCATAGCCGACTTCACTCACCTACGTCCGCTCTCGGGCCACGGGTCAGCGGGAGGGTCCATGCTGGTGACGTTCAACACGTCGTCGGCCGGACACACCGTCACCAAGGCCAAGTTTATGGCCGAGCAAGGGGACAGACTGAACCACGTGGCCTTTGCTTTGGTCTACGAGATCGATCGATTGTTAGGGGTGAGTGTGGTGGGGTGGGGGACTGTGGGGAAGAGGCTAGGGTATGAGATTCAAAAGTATTGTATTTTGAAACTATTTAGCATCCTTTTTTAAATTGCTGCTTTATATTTGTTTTATATAAAGCAGCAATAAAAAAAATAAAAAGGATGCTATATAGTTTCAAATTACAGTGGAACATCCCTATTATTATAGTATTAAGACTCCCTCCCACTTAAGTCAAGACCGACTTCTCTGAGACATTGCCCTTCTTTGTAAGTATTAATAACAATCAGCCATTTAGTTCCAATACCTTTGAACTGTTGTTTTTGTAAAAAGTATTATTAGTCAGTTTTTATTTGGTATTCACAGCATGCTTTTCTGCCGCATTCTGGCTTCATAAAGTTTGGCCCACTCTAGCCACTTACCCTTCCTTTTTCCTGCCTGCTTCTCATCTGATCCAGCACCACTGCTGTTCTAATATTAAACTCGCACCAGAGAGAGAGAGAGAGAGACTGTTATCTCTATCCAGCCAGTAAGGGAGAGGTAACTAAAAGGTCAGAAAGGCCTTGAAGGCAGCAGGAGAAAAAAAAAAGGGAGAGGTCTATTTTTGGCAGGCTCACTGCTGCTGGAAAATGGGAAAGCTTAGGGCCTAGGCAGTGAAATCTGGGTCTAACTTTCTGATGCTGAGAATGTGAGCTGTGTATTTGGTACATTCTAGTCACAGAGACTTATCTCTATGAAATTCGGGCTCCTCTCCCACGGAGAGCACGTCGCCGCAAGTGCAGCGCCTACCCAATTTAAAAAATAAAATTGGAGGGGGAGGGTCACAGGGTGAGGAGGGTGTGTGGGCACACTTGGAAAACCTAGCTATCAATTTAGGCAGCGGGATTTCTCCCTGCTCTTACCGACTTTCAGCTGCCATGGGATTTTTACGCGCATAAAGCGCACGGGTCAGACCAGCTTTAAGTCCCCATCCGAAGGACTCGACATTCAGTTCAATTTTCCTGTCGAACTAGAAAGAAAGGGCGAAGCCGGGATTCGAACCTGTGTCACTCACGTTGCAGTCACGCATTACATTTGGCAGGCGAACGTCTTAACCACTCTGCAACCTTTCTCTCTTTAGCTTAGCTTTGTATTTTCTTTTAGAAATGTTACGTCTTCCCCCCCCCCCCCGGATTTTGCTGCGTTCTGTGAAATTGTGCAGTTGTTTATTAGAGGTGAGTTGAAAGTAATGATTAGTTCACATTGTTTTGTGTGAAGCTTCATATACTTTTTTGTTTCCCTTCAGAAGCTGTGTTTACAAGATTGGCTGACTTTTGGAATTGAATGCTGGGGTTACAACAAATAGCTAGGATTTAATTCTCAAACGTTTTGTTTTCTTATGAGGATTATGTAAAATGTTCTCACCTTTTCTCATCTTTACAAGATTAAATCTATCTCAGGGGGGGAGCTGTAGGGAAGAGGCATGGTTATGAGATTCAAAAGTGTTGTATTGTATTTTGAAGCTATTTAGAAAAAAAAGATATTTAAAAAAAGGATGCTACAGTGAAACCCGTTTAGTACGAATTCCAGGGGAGAGGGCCAATTTACTCGTTGTAAGCATTGCTCGTTCAAACCATTTTATCGATTTTGGCAACCCTGACGAACCTATCAATCGGTCCTCACATCTACTGTGATGTGCGTGCTGGTAAAGTGTGAAAAAGACAGAAAAACCGAAAACAATACACTTACCCAACAAAGCATGGTTGTAAGCCCAGTATCCTGTATCCATAGGGTTTTTAATGCCGATTACAAACACTTTAAAACAGTTTATTAACACACGATAACATCAAAAACATAAAATCCACACACGCGCTTTCAGAGAAAGTTAAAATTTCCCGGAAGTCACAAGATCAGTGCGCAAAGAGTGAATCCAGTGTCGTCTGCTTGCGCTGCAGACACCCAAGTTGTTATATCGGTCAATCAGAATGCCGCTTACATATCGAGGGGTCAGTCAAGATGGCGATGCTGTTGTCAGTGTGTTCTCGTTCTAGCCAGGTAGTTATGCAAGAAAGCTTGACTTTGGGATGGCGGTGTGGTTGTAAGTGCGTTCTCGTTCTAACCGCGTAGTTTTTGCATAAAAGCTTGACTTTGGGAGTCAATAAATTGTACGTTATATGCAAGTTGCTCTTTGTAGCGAGCACGTTGTATGCAGAATTATTTAACAAGGAAAAAGAAGGCTTGTGGTTGGGAATTTTGAAACCACTCGTTAAACACTGGCTCTCATTTAAACCGTACTCGTACTAAATGGGTTTCCCTGTATGTAGCTTCAAATTACAATGGAACCTCCCTATAAAGAACTTCCCTATTAAGACTCCCTCCCACTTAAGACCTACTTCTCTGAGACATTGCCCTTCCTATGCATATATAAAAAAAAGGGTGGCATGCCTCTGGCTGCGACGCGCTCTCCAGGTGGGACCAACCCGAATGTCACAGAGACGCCTCTGTTGACTATAAAGTACCAAGTACCAATACCAAGTGTTGTCGTTGTTTTTATGTGGCTGGGTTGTTGTTGTTTTTCAGTTGTACCATACCCCTCCGGTGGTTCCAGGGTTTATCGACCCGTTCATGGTGGAGAAATTCTCCACCAATAAAACGTGGAGGTCCACCTTCAGTTCTTTAAAGCACTCTGACGGCACAGTGAGAGGTAAGAGAAAGAGAGAGAGACAGAGAGAGACAGAGAAAGAGAGAGAGAGTGAAAGTGAGACAGAGAGAGAGAGACAGACAGAAAGGGGGAGAGAGTGAAAGTGAAAGTGAGAGAGAGAGACAGACAGAAAGAGAGAGATAGTGAAAGTGAGAGACAGAGAGAGAGAGACAGACAGACAGAAAGAGGGAGAGAAAGAGAGAGAGTGTGAGAGTGAGAGACAGAGAGAGAGAGAAACAAACATGAGAGACAGAGAGAGAGAAACAGAAACAGAGAGAGAATGTGAGATAGAAAGAGAGAGTGAGAGACAGACAGAAAGAGAGAGAGTGAGAAAGAAAGAGAGAGAGACAGAGAAATAAGTTGGAAAGCTTTAAATGTAGAGGCCTTTGGCCCATTGCAATGGGGGAGATTTAGGCAAACCAAAACAAAGGTGAACAATATCATACACTTACATACAGTAGAATCCGCTTAATCGGCCACTTTTGGGGCCAGGAAAAATATGGCCGATAAAGCGAATCGGACGATAAAACGAACATCGAGATACTGTATGACGCAATTATGCAAGTCAAAAGCAATGACGTCAAAATTAAATGTTGCAGTTCAAATTCAAATTCTTTCCCTTTTTGTGATGTGTGTGTGTGTGTGTTTATTAATCCTACAACTTGACAGAAGCACGAGTAAAAGACAATGATTTTGTTTTCTTGAGTGATTTTAACGCCATGCAGGGTCTTTCAATTGACAACAGCTCACCTTCCAACTCACACTCAACCATGTAAACGTCAAAAGCGTGTTGTCAGTTTGTCTGCCTCTGTTGTTCTCCCTCTCAAAAAGGGGTAAAGAGGGAAAATGAGAGAGAAAAAGTGGCCAATAAAGCGAAATTGAAGATTTCAGCTTTGGCCGTAAAAACGAACAAAATAACACATTCTTAAGAAGAAAAAATTCTGTTCCAGAGGAAATTGGTCGATTAAGCGGCTTTGGCCGATTATCCGATGGCCAATTAAACGGATTCCACTGTAATGAGAGATCGAGAATGAGAGAGAGAGAGAGAGAAAGAGAGAGAGAGAGTGAGATAAACTGAAACTGAAAAACTCTGCCATTGAGATTTTAGGCCAAGCCTATTCTTCCAATCTGTCCTTGGGATGAAAACAAGGCTAGTAATACAAAGCAATATGGCAAACAGTTATGGACATGCATAACGATGCAAGACATCCTATTATTATTATTTTCATCAATAGAAAATATCGATATTGTAAAGCGCAATGAGTAGCTTGTTTAACCCTTTCACGGCCAATTAAATGTCGCATTTATGCACCACAATGGTTTAATACCCAGGTCACTAAAAGGCATCAAATCAGGGCCTGTTATCCGTAGACCCTTATTTTCTTAATTTTGGGAGGTAAGGATAGGCCTAATGTTATGCATGATACAGAGGAATTCCCAATATTGTAGATACTTTTTTTCTCTCCACCCAATTAACTCATTCCATGCTGGCCAGTTGCTTCCCTTTGCAAGCGTTCTGTACTGGCCGATTTGCATAGGTTGCCCAAATTTTTTTTTCTAAATAATGGTAACAGATACAAACGTGACATTTTGGCAATATGTACACAATATACAGTACTAACACCTGCAACAGTTTCAAAGCATCCACTTGATTAGTTTTGATTTGTGATATTTTAAAATAAATGCATGTTTTGTCAAGCCAGGCACACTCATAATAGCGAAAATATAATTTGAAGGTCCCAAAATAGCCTACAGCCAGCCAGTGAGTGTCAGAGGCATGAAATGATGAATGAAACGTTTCTAGGGTGTTTTTGTTGTTGTTTTGTTGTTGTTTTTTCGGTTTTTCTTCTCATTATTCGCACTTTATGCACAATATGTAGCCTATATGTTTTGTTTTTCAAGATCGGGGTGGTTGAGGAGCATGAATGCGAGAGAGTGGTCCTTTGATGATGGCTTGTTCTGCTTGTATGTGCATGTGTAAAGTTTGTAACATGTTGTCATGAATAAAGATCGTTTTATAAAAATGAAAAAAAGTAGCCCTCTGAGCCACTTTGAAGCACGCATGACTGTTAACCTATGAACTATGAATTTTTAAAGTTCACATGCGATATCCCGTTACCTTAGTAACGAGGCGTTGTGCGCATGCCCTGCGACGAGAGCGCAGGTTAGTATAGAAAGAGTTAAGTTTAATGGTATTTTGGGGCTGAAAAATGGCTGGCGGCGAAAGGGATAAAGTTGCACCTAAATTTCATCACTATTAATATTATCATTACCCACAGGGCTTTTCGTCGCCCCCACCCCCAAGGTCATGAAGCGGGCTGACCTTGACCTCCGGCCCTTGACCCAGATGGTGTCGGAGGTCGCGACCTTTGACCGCACGCAGAAGATGCAGCTGGAGTACGTGTTGCTATGGTGGCTGGGTCACGTCGCCAAGCCCAACGACATTCACCGCGGGTTCAAAGGTCAGACGAATAATTGATTAATGACTGTTGTACTTTGTGCTATAGGAACGTTTCATAGTTGAACTTAGAAGAAGTATTTGGTGTTTAGTATATGATGGGGTGGTAAGGGTAAGGGATTTGGGATAAGGAGGAGTTGATGAGGGATAAGGATCAGGATAAGGATTGGAGGGTGAAGATAGACACACCACGCAGACCAGGAACATATAGAGGAAACCAGACAGTTCTTAGTCTTTCTTAGTATTTCCTAGTACCCAAATAAACAAAAGCTAAACAACTGTCTGGTTTCCTCTATATGTTCCTGGTCTGCGTGGTGTGTGCTCATCATCACCCCCATTTCCTCATCAATTCCTCCTTATCCCTTACCCTTACCACCCCATCACAAGTATATTTTAGCTACAGAGACTTACCTCTGCAAAATTTGGGCTGCTCTCCACTGGAGAGCGCGTCGCTGCAAGCGCAGCACCTACCTTTTGGGGGGGGGGGGGGGGGCAGGGTGAGGAAGGGGTGGGAGCAGACTTGGAAAACCTAGCTGTCAATTTGGCCATACCAGGCAGCGCGGGATTTCTCCCAGCTCTTACCGACTTTCAACTGCCGTGGGATTTTTACGTGCGTAAAGCGCGCGAACGGGTCAGGCTAGCTTTAAGCCCCCATCCGAAAGGACTCGACGTTCGGTTCGATTATTCCTGTCGAACTGGAAAGAAAGGGCGAGGCCGGGACTCAAACCCGGGTCACTCACCGCTGCAGTCGCGCATTGAAATGGGCAGGCGAACGTCTTAACCACTCTGCCACCTTCCTTCCCTTTAAAAAAAAAAAAAAAAAAAAGAATTTGATGAATGAATCTCCTCTCTTTTCCGAAATTGGAATGTGTCGTCGGCTGAACGCAGCGAGGAGACCAGTAAAAACTGGAAAACGGACACACGTGTACCCATTGCAGCCTTTTGGCCCGGGGAACGCAGAAGAAGAAGATGAATGAATGAACATTCTTTTTCTTCTTCTTCTTCGATCGCTCAGTTTTCTATCAATTATGAGTGCAGATGTGTCATGCTGCCGTTATGCGCCTAACTAAGAAATAGTTTGGCCCAGCAATTCCGACTTCGGCTGGAGGAGAAAATGTTTTTGAAAGTGCTTAGTGAAAAAAAAGGCAGGATAATGGACCGGTAAGGCAGAAAGATAGTAGATGATAGAAAGCAAAGGGAAAAGGCAGAGTCAAAGAGAGTGACGGATTAGAGGAAGTTATAAGCACAGAACTTCCAGAAGGTGGGGGAACTATTCATACAAAAGACCCCCAGTATCCCCCGGGGGGGGGGGGGGGGGGGGGAATGAACATTCAAATACATGAATTGTAGTTCGTTGGGTGGAAACCGGAATGTATCATGTCACAAAATGATTAAAAGAAGACAGAGCTCCTTCTGGCTTTTTTTCTTCTTCTTCTTCTTCTTCTTCTTCTTCTTCTTCTGCGTTCCCAGGCAATATGGCCACAATGGGTGCGTATGTGTCCGTTTTCCACTTTCACTGGTCTCCTCACTGCATTCAGCCGACACATTCTGATTTCGGAGGAGCTCCCACAAGGAGAAAACTATATGGAAGATTTTTTTTTTTCAAAGGAGAAAACTGTATGGAGGGGGGGGGGGGGGGGAGAGCAGGAGAATGGGACAAAAAGTCTGAAAGATTTGTAGGGAAAAGCAGAGTCAGAGAGAGAGAGAGAGACAGATTAGAGGAAGTTACAAGCACAGAACTTCTAGAAGATGGGGAAACTACGGGGGGACTTCTGGCTTTCACCCGACAAATTATTTGAGATTGTTAATGTATCAAAACACATCTTTGCCATGTTGTACATAGCACAGCCTCTAAATACAGAGGCGTAGCTTGTGAGTGTGTGTGTGTGTGTATGCTTTTGTGTGTGTGTGTGCGTGCGCGTATGTGTGTGTATGTTTGTGTGTGTGTTTTTATTGTTCAGTAATATGACCCAGTGTATCTTTTTTTTGGTTTTGTATCCTCTGTATCCTCCACACCTCAATACTGATTTTTTTTTAAAAAAGGGATAAAACTAATCTTGAATCTTGTGTGTGTGTTTGTGTGTGTCTTGTGTATTTGTGAGTGGGTGTTGTGTGTTTGTGGGTGTTGTGTGTGTGCGTGTGTGCATGCACATGCATGTTTTTATATGTGTTTGAGAGAAAATATGTATGTGCGCCATGCTTATGCACATTTGCATGTGAATATATTATGTTCACGCATCGATAGTTAGCGCGCGTTGATACACATTCATCAAAGCTCGTGCACTTTTGCATTCAGTTTTCTTTATACGGATCTCCTCCGAATTCGGAATGCGCCGGCTGTATGCAGCGGGGAGACCGTTGAAAACTGAAAACCAGACACATACGTACCTTACCCATTATGGCCTTATGGTCTGGGAACACAGAAGAAGAAGAAGAAGTGTGTATACAGCCACAGTAACCACACAAAATTCTGTGTGAACACACTTAGTTTCCATGATATCTATTCTCAACTGTGCCATTTTGTGTGGCAATTGTGCCGTTCTATTTTGTGCCATAGTGTGGATGCTCATCTCGATGGCAATTGTTTGGAAGCGTCATCCAGGTATGCAGTGGAAAACAATCGGTTTACTTTTCTTTTATTTATTTATTGTTCTCCTTATACAAAATGTAATGAAGAAAAGGAAAAACCCACCCAAAGAGTGGTTAAACGAAGATTGCAATGGTGAGGCTAGGAGTAGGAAAGAGTGAAAGGAATAAGGGCTGTCGAAAATAACCTTGGTGAAGGGAGTTAATTAGTGGAGAGTTTCTTCCCCGAAGAGTGGGTTTACGTTTCCCTGTTTTGTGTTTCTCCTTATAACAAAAAGAAAAAAAGAATAAAAAACTACCCAAGGAGTACATATTGAAATCTAGAATCTGATGGGGAGAAAAATGCTTCATCAGTTGATGAATTATTTATGGACCTATTTTTGTTGTTGGAGAGGCATGTCTTTCTTTATGTACCATATTTTATTAACCCCTTGACTGACAGAGAAAACCAAAGAAAAAAATCATTGTACAAATCATGCTATGAAAAAGACGACTGATAGAGCCAATCTGGCAAAATGGTCTGGGGATATTACTCTCTTGACTGTGTTAGAGCAAAAGCCAGCATATCAGGGTTATTCCTCTTCATCCGATGACGTCATCAATGATGTCATCAGGTCAGTGTGTGATACGTTGGTGGCAGTCAAGGGGTTAACTATAAGGTGGTGCCTGGGTTTTCTGTTGTGGTTTTTTTTCTTCCCCAGACTGAGACACCTACACTTTTAAAAAATGTATATCATGATGTCATGGGTAAGAGTAGTTCAGGCATGCTCCTGAAATGAGGATCGAAGAAGCTGACAGAAAGAGTCGTCAGGATTGGCCACCTTTGTCATCCGGATCCACTGTCATCCAGACATTTCTGCCCAAATTGATGGCAGATTAAAACAAGATGATCAGACACACAATTCTAACACCAACCCCACCCATCCGGTCTGTATACACAGACAGACACACACAAATTGGAAATTATGTTTAATGTGGTCACCACTTCAGGATTGGGAAAAATTCAGAGAACATTGAAATGTGTTATTTCAGGATTGAGAGAATGTCTTACTTTCACCCATGTTGTTGATAATTTAGTTTTTTTTAAAAAGAAAACTGTCACAACAAAATCAGAATTTTGTGTGAAATTTATCGGGTGCGCCTTATTTTATAATATGATATGCCTTACAGTTGGTAAAATATGGTATAGACAGAAAAGATCGTCTCCCATGTTTTCGCTTTTACCCCTTAATATTTGCAACTGGGGGTGAAAATACCCGTTAAAAATTATAATCAGGTGGTGAACGTACCCCTTAAGAGGGGAACATTTCAGAAGCCCTGACAATAACTTTACATCGGATGTTGTTGTTGTTGTTGTTGTTGTTGTTGTTCCCTGGCTTAACGACTCCAGGGATCATCCCAACAGCCAGAGCACTTGAACAATTCAGTACAAATGCACCAGCTAGGGATGAGAACATTACGTGTGTGACCGTTTTTGATTACCCCACCATGTGGGCAGCCACACTCCGTCTTCGGGGGATTTTAGACCGATGATGTTACGCTGGGAGCTTGTCATGGCTTAAGACAATCCCCGGACAACCATTCAGAGCATAACAATATTTTGATGTAGCCTTGGCGTTCTAGCTTATGTCAACTGGTCTGACACAGCCTCGTGCCAAGGCAAGCATCGGATGTAAAAATCATCATTGTAGAGCTTGAAATGCCATAATTCTACCAGATTCCGCGAAGAAAACTGCGAACACAACAACAGGAAGTCACACAAAGGGAACTTCACTGATTTGAAAAGGGGGCCTACTCTCGTTTGTGACCGCAGTAATGATCATTTTTTTGACAGTCTTGCACACACACATATTGCACTTAGACATCAAAATATAATTATGAACTTTGATTTTGTCCCCTACATTCCTACACACACACCACTCACACACACCCCTCCCGCCCCTCCATTCGCACACACATTAACGGTCTCCTGCTCATATTATAAATTCACATAACAAAGTAAGCTCAAAACTAAAACTAAAGTACCACAGTAGCACTTTTCACCTATGCATCTCAACAATAACTAATGGTGTGAGTACTATACAAAAATAAGAGAGAAAAAAGTTTATCCTTGCAGTAATGTTGGTCGGCAAACGTTTACCGAATGTGTACTGGCTTCAAATTTTGACTTTTCTTTTGTCAGGTTAGTTTCGCCTTATAAACGAGGACGTCTTTTCCTTGGATTTGTTTCACATTTTTTTGAAAATTGCTGGATTTGCCTTATACACACACATCCCCAATGGTCCCAAAAATATGGTATTTTTCATCCAATTACTTTCCATTACAGGAATAAATGCCATTTTTCGTCATCAAATGTTATATAGTTTGTGCATCCTTTCAGATATGAACTCTGAGGATGAAAGTTTTGGGATGGCTCGTTTCCTTTATTTTTATGTCTGTCGATTTTGTTTTCATTTTTGATTTTTAATAAAATGGATTGGATTGGACCCTTTCATTTGTCATTTTGTTTTTTTGTATGTTGCTGGGTTTTTTCTGTTGGAGTACATTTGGTATTATTAAGCATTCGTTTTGCCCTTTTCAGTTCGTTGGCAATGGTTGGTTTTGATGCTTGAAATAGTTTTTGATATGAGAGAAAGAATATATGCGCTTATGAATGAGAGAGAGAGACACAGAGAGAGAGAGAGAGAGAGAGAGACAGAGAGAGAGAGAGAGATGAAACTCGAACTCAAATATTTTAATTGCACAAACAACGTAAACGTAAACGTCCTTACAATATCAGTAGATAAACAGAAACAAAGTTGGAAAGAGAGACAGATAGAGAGAGAGAGAGAGAGACAGATAGAGAGAGAGATAGAGAGACAGATAGAAAGAGAGAGAGAGAGAGAGATAGAGAGAGAGATAGATGTGAAAGTACATGATAGCATTGCATCAGGCAAAGGTGAGTACAGGTGATGAAATTCTGTAATGTTGGTCGGCAAATGCATTTTAGCACCGAACTGTGTACTGGCTTCAAATTTTGACTTTTCTTTTGTCATGTTAGTTTCGCCTTATAAACAAGGACGTCTTTTCCTTGGATTTTGTTTAAAATTTTCTTGAAAATTGCTGGATTTGCCTTAAATACACACAAGTGCCCAATGGTCCGAAAAATATCTTATTTTTCCATCCAATTACTTTCTATTACAGGAATAAATGCCATTTTTCGTCATCAAATGTTATATAGTTTGTGCATCCTTTCAGATTTTGAACTCTGAGGATGAAAGTTTTGGGATGGCTCGTTTCCTTTATTTTTATGTCTGTCGATTTTGTTTTCATTTTTGATTTTTAATAAAAATTTATTTATAAATGGGCATTTGGATTGGACCCTTTCATTTGTCTAATGCTTTTTTGTTTTTTGTATGTTGCTGGGGACCTATTTTCTGTTGGAGTACATTTGGTATTAGTAAGCATTCGTTTTGCCCTTTTCAGTTCGTTGGCAATATCTTAAGAACAATGGTTTGGGATGTTTGAAATAGCCCCTCAGTATATGAGAGAAACCTTGAGTATATATGCGCTTATGAATGAGAGAGAGAGAGAGAGAGAGAGAGAGAGAGAGTGAATAGAGAGAGATTGAGAGAGAGATGAAACTTCTCGAACTCAAATATTTTAAATTGCACAGACAAACGTAAACGTCCTTACAATTTTAAATCTCAGTAGATAAACAGAAACAAAGTTGGAGAGAGATATATATTAGAGAGATATCGACACTGATTAGTGTTATTCTGCTTGGCGCCTAACAACAAAGGAGAGAGAGAGAGAGAGAGCATCTAGATATAGCTCATGAGAGAGATATGAGAGTTACTGAAAGTACATGATAGCATTGCATCAGGCAAAGGTGAGATACAGGTGATGAAGGCATCTGTTTAACCCTTTCTTAGCCGCCAAAGTGCAAAAAGTTGAAAAAGCAGTTTTTAGCACCACAGTCAAGGTCAACAAGGCATACTGAGGGGCATATCACATTAAAATAGTAACACACAAATTCGAAATTGTGACATGGTTCTTAAGATAAATGAAATCACGAAAGATCGCGATAGCCCTCTCCACAGTGGCTGGGGTCTAAGAAGTACTAAAATAGGATATAATTCCCATAGACATTTATTTTACTATATTTCTTCAAAACAGCAAGAATACCCCAATACTGCAGATGTTTTTTGTTCTCTACCCAGGCCATTTTGAATATTAATAACTCAAAATATCCAACATTTTTGGGCTGAATCTGGATTGGCTCAAATCATGTTAGATCAACATAGAAACCTAATTAACATCCTCCGGTCAAGAAGAGAGGAACAGATACATAATACGGGACAGCGTTAGTAGCTAGGTCTGAAAGTGTCCCAACAAGTTCTATTATTAAAAATGGTGGGAACGATCCTCAGGAGGCGTAATTGCCCCTAATCTAGGCAGTGCAACACCAGTAAAGTCCCGAACCGATTTTTGCTAAATAAAAGTGTGTGCGCTCACTTTTTTGACGAATGTGACATAACAATACAGATGTACCTTTGCTGTTGAAACTGGGCTATAATTTTAATCTTAATCTTTAAGCAATACAGATGTAGAACAATAAAATGTGTACAGGAGAACCTTTGTACTTTATGTACTTAGGGAGAATAACCAAATGATAGTATGATAATCTAACACTGAAAGAGAGAGAGAGAGAAGGGGGGTGGGTGTTAGGAAATGGAGGGGGATGGGGGGGGGGGGGGGGACAGGATTAGGCAGTAGAAAGAACAAAAGGAAGAGGAATAAAAATAATTATTTAGAATACCGACTACTGCTGATGACAATTTTGTTAGACTTGTTCAGGTGAAAGTTACTGAATGTGAACAGTTTTCGGGTTTTTTAAATGATTTATATTGTTGCAATTTGCTGTTATGGTAACGATTAACAGATTTTGTTTTTAACGTTGATTCTGTTTGAGTTCTACAAGCATAATTATTGTTATGTCTGTGTATTCCACATATTAGTTACAGCCCATTTTGTATGTCAGTTCAGCCGACTCATTTTCATATCCATTCCTGTTCTCTTCTTTTCTGTCTGTTCTTTTTCCAGTATTTTCGTGTTGATTATTAATGTTCGGTCGACCCAGTTTTTGACTCTTTCACCTCGCACTAATTCCCATTAGTTTTTCACCACAGCCATAGGAAAATAACTATTTTGCATCCCTACTTTTCCTTACTTTGTTTGCATATCGAGTGTGAGTGTATTGTTGGACAGAACAAGTCTCTAGCTATAACTACATCAAGTTTCTTTGTCCATTTTTGTCGATTTTCACACCAGAAATGCAGGAATACAAAAATACCCATCTTGTTCCGATAGTGTTTTTTTGACCCCTTTGCCACTATTGGCCACGCTTTAAGTTGGTCTTTTCAGAAGCCGCTTGTAACCAGTTTAGACCAGTTTTGCTCAGGGGAAAGCACTCAGAAGACAGATAACTGATTGCTGAATGTAATTAAAGAAGTTTTTTGTTTCCCCTTAAACCATTCTTAAGGCGTGCACTGTTCATAGTCAAAGTCACCACACATATATGCGGGGTGCTGCGTACTGAACGGAGGAAGCTTCTAGCACGTATATGTGCGTGCTACGTAGTGAAATAAGTTAATTGTCTGTTTTTGCCCGTTACCGCAGGTCACCTGATCCACGTGGACGGGGACGCAGGCTTCCAGGAGTCTGGGGAGGGGAAGTCCACTCACGAGGGCTTCTTCAAGCACTGTCAGTTCCCCAACGTCGTCTACAAGATGATGCTGTGCTTCCGGTGTCAGCACGCTAACGCCGCCAGTAAAATATGCCACCTGGGACAAGAGGTACGATTGGTTTGTGGGAGGAACGGGGGAGGTTGGGTGGAGAGGGGGGTGTGTGTGTGTGGGAGGGGTGCATGGGGGAGCGAGTTGGGTTGAGGGATTGGTAGGTAATAGACGATTTTCAGAGAGAAAAAAAAGGGGATAGGGGAGAGCACTTCGTGAAAATTGGAGCTGTTTACCTCCATTACTAGGTCAAATACCATAGCAACAATGCAACAATGGCGTCAAAGCTTGAAACCGCAGGATGTGAGTCCGCGACTTGCAAATATTTTGTAAAGAAAATTTAGGGGTGGCCAATGGCCACAAAGTGATAAAACTTGCAAAATGTGACGTAAAAATATAAATGACATAAATTTTAGAATGATGCACAGTGCTATGCACACCAGGCGAGAGCTGGGGATCTACCTGATGGTAGAGTAACTTCCCCTGTTTGACCGATTGAATTAGGTAAGATCACTCCCACACACCATGAAATTACTCCCCTTAATTATTTCCGAATAATTCCTATTGCGGGTGGATTAGGTTTGAGGGTGCATAATGGAGACAGTGGTACGTGTGTTTGTGTGGACAGAGAGAGGGTGAGAGAGAGAGGGAGTATGTGTATGTGTGTGTGTGTGTGTGTGTGTTCTTCTTCTTCCATTTTAGTCGCCAAAGTCATTTTTGACCATTATTGCAATTGCTTTCTTGCTCTTTTTTTGCTGCAGAGAGAGAGAGAGAGAGAGAGAGAGAGGGTGCAAGAGCAAGAAAGAGAGAATGTGTGTGTCTATTTGAGTGTGTGTGCATATGTGTGTGTATGTGTACATGCGCATTTATGCGTGTGTGTGTGGGGGGGCACATGCACAATTGTGTGTGTGTGTGTGTATTTTTCTTCTTAATTATAAAGAACATTTTTTTTTTTCAGCGTTCCCATACTCTTTCGCTAATAATTCCAGCGACTTCTTCTTCTTCGCAGGTGGTGAGGCGTCTGGAAGAAACAGGCTTCCGACTGTCCAGCCTGCGCATCCCCAGCCTGTCGGAGAAGGACTACCCCACTCTGATCAACAGCGCCGCGTCCAGGACTATGGAAATTGTGGAAAAATGCATTCAGGAGTTTGGGCGAGAGACGGTGCTCTACTAGCTTATCGGAGAAGGACTACCCCGCTCTGATCAACAGCGCATCGTCCAGGACTATGGAAATTGTGGAGAAATGCATTCAGGAGTTTGGGCGAGAGACGGTGCTCTACTAGCTTATCGGAGAAGGACTACCCCACTCTGATCAACAGCGCCTCGTCCAGGACTATGGAAATTGTGGAAAAATGCATTCAGGAGTTCGGGCGAGAGCTCTTGAGACAAACAAGAAAGATATATATCAGAGTTTTATTTAAAATTAGTGTGGTGGGTTTTTTTTTAAAGGAGAATAAGAATGGTCGAGTGCAAGCCGGAAGGTACTATCGTAAAGGAATGCTGATAGTAGCTTCTGACTTTCACCCGACGGAAATAAAATAACCGTAATTATGCGCTCTTCTTCCTGTTCTTCTCTTCCAGTTGGGGATGTTTATCCTGCCCCGCACTCACCGGTCTTCATTCAGACCATTTATAGCGCACAGGATGCGTGCTATGTGAATTCGTGTCATCCATTCCCACCGGCACACACGGCCTACTCGTTCCGAATAGTGGGATGGGCTTTAATGTGTGCGCAAGATCTTGTGCATGCGTTCGCACACGGGACCTCGGTTTAAAAAAAAAAAAAGTCATCCAAAGGACTTTTCCCCCAACTGACGTCAGGCACCCATTTACACCTGGGTGGAGTGAGGAAAATAGGAGTAAAGTGCCTTTCCCAAGGACACACCTCTGTGAACCGAGCTGGGCTCGAACCCGCGCACTTGCAAACCTGACGGATTACGAGCTAGCGACTTGGACTTACCAACTGAGTTACGGCGGCTCCTGAGCAACGCTCGACCTACCTCCCAAGCCAATAAGGGGTCCAAGACTTCAATGTTCCATTTCCGCTTCAGACTGTGGTACGTTGTTGAAAACGCTAGAGGGAGGAGGGAGGACAAAATCATGCAAAAGTTTTGTGGTGCGGTTTCTAAATGGCCTTGTTCTTGCTGTGTTTTCTTTTTGTTTTGTTTTTTCTCAGTCCAGTTCTTTCTGAGCTCCTGCCAGATGTTGAGGAGAGGTGAACTGGATTTTCTGGTGCCTGTGTGTTTGTGTGTGTGTGTGTGTATGTGCACGCATGCGTGGGTTTGTGTGTGTATGCTTGTCGGTGTGTTGTGTGGGTGTATGCATGCATGCTTGTGTGTACATGTGTGTGGTAGATTCATGTACACATGCCCCGCATGCATTCATGCACATAAATAAATAATAATAAATAATTAATAATGCTTATACAGTGCATAATCTTGCAAAGCAACTCAATGCGCTTTTCACTCACCATTCGTACAAACATTTCTAACAAACTGGTTCACGTATCCTCACCACACATCTCTATGAAAAATGAATACATACTAGAGAATGCATTGCATATAAACATAACGCAACACACGAACACCCACCTCCCTTCAACACCACCACCCCAACCATCCCCACCCCTGCCCCCCTACTCCCCACCCCGTGGATATTTGTGTGTGCATGTGTATGCACCTGCGCACGCATGTGAGTGTACGTGCGTGCTTGTCCATGCATCCTGCCTTAGCCATCATCATCATCGAAAAGCAGCTTGTTTCTAGCTGTTGTGCAGCTTCCTCGCTTTTTTCTGCATTTTTTTTCTCTTCTGCTCTGTGTATATGTATCATGTGTATCAGTCATCATATCCCAATTTTATGCAGTTTTTTTCTTTTCTTCTTCCCCTTCCTCAACTTGTTGAAAAGGATCGATAGTGTTTCGTCATGATTTTGTGAAACGTTTCGGGGGAGCTTCTCTTCATATGTATATGTGTATGTGTTAAGCTTATGCAGAGGTGCGTGTGAGTATGTCTGGAGCCCTGAATTCAGACAATTTGATGCAGAGTTGAGGTAAGTGGTCCGTCTAAAATTAGTAGGGGGGAAAAAATCCTCTCCCACAAGAAACTTTTCCGTCAAACTTACCAAGGAATATAAAAGATAGCATCTGCAATGCTGGGTGGCGATTCTTTTAGAGCGTGTGTAACATTAGGCCTACCCTTATCTCTCCAAATTATGAGCAAAATGTCTTTTGAATAGTAGACCCTGATTAAATGCCTTTTAGTGACATGGGGGTTAAGCCTTGGGGGGGGGGGGGGGGGGGGGGGGGGGACCTGCAAAGAAACTCTACGGAGAGCCGGACAACAGAGGCGTTTGTTTTCTTTTAAGAAAAGAAGCCCCCCCCCTCAAAGCCCCCCCCCCCCCCTGAACCCCCCCCCCCCCCCTCAATCAATCAAGTGTTTTGGTCCTGAACTCCTTAACACTTTAAGGGGGCCAGGCTGCATTCAGGTCATCATGAAAAAATAATCTATGGTACAGCAAAAAAGAAAAAACCAGTTGGGCCATTTATTAACCCTCTCACCACCACAGTCGCCGCTTGGCACCACACTGATTTAACCCTCACCATCCTGGCTCATCCTCATCCTCTTTTCCTGCTGCTAGCTACCGTCGCAAATGATTTCTATTCTGCCGCATTGCTTGCTTGCTTTCTTTCCCAGTGTTCAACCTTCCCGATTCGCAAGGTAACTAATAAACGAAACGGCATTGTTGTGAGTTGGGAAATTAAATAAAGGACTTGTGTTCAGAGAGAGAAAAAAGACTAGGTAATTAAGATGAGAATCTTTTGCTCTGTGTGTGTGTGTGTGTGTGTGTGTGTGTGTGTGTGTGAATGAAGCACCAAATGAAAAAAACCACGTCTTGTGGTTGTTGCCTAGATCCACTGGATTGTTTTGTGTGAGTTTTGTGATTTAATTTGGAACAAATTGCCAGTCTTAAATTCTTCTGATCAAATTGCCAGTCAGTTGGGGATTTAGATTATATGAATCTTTATTGATGCGTTGCATAGTATTTTTTTAATTATTTTTGGTTGTGAGTGTGTGTCTGTGCGTGTGTGTGTGTGTGTGTCTGCGCGCATGCAAAATGTTTGGGGTTATCTAGTCGGAAATGTCAGCATTTCTCCTTCAAAGAGGAATCTCAAAATTGTTTGAGATTCTTTGTGAGTGTTGCTGAAAGATTGAGGACACCAGGAAAGGGCTTCTTTTAAAACTATGAATGAGCAAAATTAATAAATTCATGAATAGATCAATAAATAAAAAGGATCAAAAGCTTGGTGCGTGATCGAAAAAGGAAGGAGGGGGGGGGTAGAAAATTTTAAAAATATACAAGAAGAAAAAAAAGGGGAGGGGGGGGGGGAATTGGGATGGTCAGACTTGAGGCATCATTGTTAGAATTTAAAACCAAATGTTTATTTTTTGGTGACATATTTTCGAGAGGCTAATAGAACAGAAGGGTAGTGTAGGGGAGGATGGTACGTAGGAAATGAGAAAATAGTACTGATGGGAAGAAGAAGGAGGGAGGAGAGTGGTAAGAATGAGAAAATATCTCCCGAAAGGCACAACCCAAAACCAAAATTTTTCGTCAGATGAGAAAATATCTCAGTCAATATATCTCCGCCTGGAAAATTCAATTCAATTCAATTCAACCAATTTTGTTGTCTCCAAACAAGTGAAGAAATTTCTTTTTCGGCATTGCAAATAAAAATGAAGACAAAATACTTTTGTGCAGCTGAAAGGCAGCGACTGTGTTGCGCCCGTGAGAGTTGCCTCCCCAACTAAAAAAATAAATCTATCGTTAAGTCAGAACCGGTCAGCTTCGATGTGTTGGGCTCATCAGTTGATTTTGAGGCATAAGATGCATCATCTAACAAAAGCTGTTAGAAAAAAAAACAATTTACAAAGATAGAATCGCCGATGGTGACGTTAGATGAACCAACAATGATGTCATTAGACCTGGAATGACTGAGTGTCCCATTCCTCGTGTAAAGTGACGTCTTTCCACGTACCTCTCTTTGTTTTGCGCGTGGTGTGGTGATACACAAGCTTTACAGTATTGAAAGGACGTGTCTTCTTTCTCTCCTGTTGTGCATTGCTTTTTATGCATATAGTGTGTGCGTGCGTGTGTGTGAAAAGAGAAGAAATTAAGTTAGAGGGGAAGGGGAGAGGGAGGGAGGAATGTTTGTTTTTGTTGTTTACCATATTTTTCGGATCATTAGGTGCTGCTGTGTATAAGGCGAATTGGGCAAGAAAAATCTCATACCTTGGCATGAGGCTGTGTCAGACCAGTTGACATAAGCTAGAACGCCAAGGCTACATCAAAATGTTGTTATGCTCTGAATGGTTGTGCGGGGATTGTCTTAAGCCATGACAAGCTCCCAGCATAACATCATCAGTCTAAAATCCCCCGAAGACGGAGTGTGGCTGCCCACATGGCGGGGTAATCAAAAACGGTCACACACGTAATGTTCTCATCCCTAGCTGTTGCATTTGTACCTTAGTGTTCAAGTGCTTCTCGATGTTGGGATGATCCCTGGAGTCTTTTATCCAGGGTAAGCCAACCAATGATGATGATGATGATGATGATGATGACTGTATAATTAGTCATGTGTGTATATATTGAAAATGCATCATGATTTCGGAATGTGATTTGTTTGTCTCTATCTCTGTTTATATCTGTCTGTGTCTGTCTGTCTCTTCACTCCCAATCGATAACTATTTTTATCTCTCTAATTTCAGGGTCATTTGATGCATTCCAGAACTCTTTCTTTTTACGAAAGGCATTAAGTGCAAATTTGAAGCGATATTTTTTGTTATTATTATTGTTAACATTTTGTGATTTGTTTATGGCTATTCTCCCCCCTCCCCCCTCCCCCCTCCTATATCATGGATTTCTGAAGCAAACACTTTTCTTTCTTTTTTAAATATTTGGAACACATGGACTTTTTTTTTTTTTTTACAATCTAACCAGAGTTGTTTTGCTTGCATTGATTTCAGAACGCATGTCGTTTGAATTTTAACCAGAGGTTTTTTATCCTTTGTTTTGAATGTGCATGCTTTTGAAAACTAACCAGGGTCTATTTTTTTAAACCTGATCTTCTTTTTCTCGCATTGAATGTTAGGTCACACATGAAATGCTAAGCAATGCTGATTACGTGCGATAGAAAGTTAGAAAGTCTTTTATTTTTATGCGATGAAATATTAATGAATGAAGCGAACAAAGCAAAAAACAGACTCAATCAATCAATCAACATTTGGCAAATGTTAAGATCAGCTCCCTCTGCTGTTCCATGGTGAAGTTGGCCAAGCAGCTTAACGGAAAAGGTAAATCGGAGGGAGCTGATTGGCCAACTTCACCCTGGAAAAGCGGAGGGAGCTGATCTTAACATTAGCCCAATATTTTTATTGTCCATTTTACAGGAAATTCTTTTTGCAGCGATAAAACAATCAACAAAACAACACAATACAGACAGAGACATAGTATGTAGAATAATAATAATAATAATAATAGTACATTTATATAGCGCTTTTCCTCAGGTGAGCCCAAAGCGCTTTACAATCAATTATTCATCAACAGACAACAAAAACAGCATTCAAGAGTGACACCAACCAGCAACAGCGCATATACAAAGCAACTCTCTCTCTCTCTAACGCACACGCACACACACACGCACACGCACACACACACACACACACACACACACACACACACGCACGCACACGCACGCACGCACACACGCACACACACACACACACACACACACACACACACACACACAAGCACACAATTATCGACGCCATGTAGAAAAGCTGATAGAGGAAGAAGAAACGAAAGAAATAGTTTGAATCCATGTTATTGAAATTTGGCTGTCTCATTGTAATTTTGTTCGTTGTAGTGTGAAGGGTTGAATTAAACCCAAAGGATAATTATGCCATGAATACAATAAGGTAATTCGCATGGATAAGCAAGTATTTATCATTGATTAACCCTTTCAACTCTAGCCATTTTTCAGCCAAAACTTTCCATTAAGCTTACCTGGCCAGAGAAAATATTATGTCTGCAATATGTGGGGATTCCTCTGTGACATGCATAGAATAAGGCCTATCCTTACCTCCCAAAATGAAGCACATAAGGTCACTGGATACCAGACCCTCATTTGATGCCTTTCAGTGACATGGGTGTTCAATCATTGTGGTGCCAAGAGGCGACAGTGGCCATGAAAGGGTTATGGTCACTGGATAGCAGACCCTCATTTGATGCCTTTCAGTGACATGGGTGTTCAATCATTGCGGTGCCAAGAGGCGACAGTGGCCATGAAAGGGTTATGGTCACTGGATAGCAGACCCTCATTTGATGCCTTTCAGTGACATGGGTGTTCAATCATTGTGGTGCCAAGAGGCGACAGTGGCGATGAAAGGGTTATGGTCACTGGATAGCAGACCCTCATTTGATGCCTTTCAGTGACATGGGTGTTCAATCATTGCGGTGCCAAGAGGCGACAGTGGCGATGAAAGGGTTATGGTCACTGGATAGCAGACCCTCATTTGATGCCTTTCAGTGACATGGGTGTTCAATCATTGTGGTGCCAAGAGGCGACAGTGGCGATGAAAGGGTTATGGTCACTGGATAGCAGACCCTCATTTGATGCCTTTCAGTGACATGGGTGTTCAATCATTGTGGTGCCAAGAGGCGACAGTGGCGATGAAAGGGTTATGGTCACTGGATAGCAGACCCTCATTTGATGCCTTTCAGTGACATGGGTGTTCAATCATTGTGGTGCCAAGAGGCGACAGTGGCGATGAAAGGGTTATGGTCACTGGATACCAGACCCTCATTTGATGCCTTTCAGTGACATGGGTGTTCAATCATTGTGGTGCCAAGAGGCGACAGTGGCGATGAAAGGGTTAAGGTCACTGGATACCAGACCCTCATTTGATGCCTTTCAGTGACATGGGTGTTCAATCATTGTGGTGCCAAGAGGCGACAGTGGCGATGAAAGGGTTTAAACTTGTAATGTTAAAATAAAATCGGGTTATTTGTAAGTATTGTTGACAATGTTTTGGCACTGTAATTATTGGAGAAGAAGAAAAGTAAAGATTATCTCGCAGCTATGAGCTGTAAAAATGCATGATGAAAACAGTAACTTTTGTTATTTTATCAATATCAGGAAGCTTTTCTTTTGAAAAAAAAAATAAAGTATGTATGTTTGGTTATTAATTTCTCAACTTAATCACGTTTCGCGCGTGTTTTTTACGGAAACTTGTCTTGCATTTTTCACTTGGTAGTACAGTGTATTAATGTCTGTAGCCTCTTTGTCGTCGTCAATCGCTCAGACAGTTTCCTGTCGTATGAGCTCAGATGCACCATGCTGCTGTTATGTGCCTAAGAAATAGTTAGGCCCCCAGCATGTCCGTTTTCAGCTCCAAAGAAATCTTTGAAAGAGTTTCTAGAGCAAAGGCAGGAGCATGCACCTGTAAGGCAGAAAGATAGTTGATGACAGCAAGCAAAGGGAAAAGGCAGAGTCAAAGAGAGTGGCAGATTAGAGGAAGTTATAAGCACAGAACTTCCTGAAGGTGGGGGAACTATTTGTAGGAAAGACCCTCCCCGGTAAGCCCCACGGGTGTGGAGCTTCCATTATTGCCTGTCCTTTGCAGGGAGTTTGAGATATCGTCGGTGAAATTAAAAAAACTCGTATCTCAATTTTGGTAGTTCTGATAAAAATGAAAAACACTTAAAAAAAATTAACCGTGTTGACCACAATTGATTAACTATGAGGAATATGTTGTTCAAGACATTGCGAGTTTAGTCCTGCATTTCGTTAAAAAACACTTTAAAAAAAAAAAAATAGACTTGAAAAGAACGAAGATACGAGGTTTTTGTCCTTAACTAGATCTGAATTTGGGACTTACGAGTTTTTCTTCTATTTTTCTAGCCTCATTTACCCCAGATAGAAAGTCGTTAGAGATACGAGCTTTTGGTGGAAGGTGGCGGGAAAAATGAGAGAGCTGACTATGTATGTAACTAAAAAAATCGAGATACAAGGTTTTTGAATTTCACCGACGACATGTTGCATCTGACAGACAAAAACAAAAGGTTGGGTTTTAAGTTGTTGTTATTTGAACGCTGTGTTTGTCGAATCAATGTTCTGAATAGATTGTGACTGTATGAGGTTTGTGTTGGAAAATGAGAGGGTCAGCGTTTAGAAGAGGTTTTTGTGTTTTTTTAATGGTAAGCCATGATTAAATATATATTGAGACAAAAGAGAAAAATATTTTTATTGTTGCATTGAAGGGGTTAAATGCGGCGTGAATAATTTTTTTTTTTAAACATGCCACAGTGTAGTGTCATGGAATCATGCTTAAATATTAACCCCTTGACTGCCAGAGAAAATTAAAGAAAAAATAATTGTGCAAACACTGCATGTTTTTCTGCCGCATTCTGGCTTCATAAAGTTTGGCCCACTCTAGCCACTTACCCTTCCTTTTTCCTGCCTGCTTCTCATCTGAGCCAGCACCACTGCTGTTCTAATTTTAAACTCGCTACCTATGCCACCAGAGAGAGAGAGAGAGAGACTGTTATCTCTATCCAGCCAGTAAGGGAGAGGTCAGAAAGGCCTTGAAGGCAGCAGGAGAAAGAAAAAAGGGAGAGGTCTATTTTTGGCAGGCTCACTGCTGCTGGAAAATGGGAAAGCTTAGGTCTGGGTCTAACTTTCTGGTGCTGAGAATGTGAGCTGTGCAAATCATGCCATGAAAAAGAACGACCGATAGAGCCAATCTGGCAAAATGGTCTGGTCTGGGGGTATCACTCTCTTGACTGTGTCAGAGCAACACCCAGCATGTCAAGAGTTATTCCTCTTCATCTGATGACGTCATCAGTGATGTCATCAAGTCAGTGCGCGACACGTTATATGGCAGTTAAGTGCTGGGAAATGAAGCGGAAGGTTTTTCATAATGTAAATAATAAGCCTTCAGTAAATTTGTTCGTCTTTGTTGTTGTTGTGTGTTTTTTTGCTTGATGGAAAGAACTGTGATTTTCATGACACAGAGGCCTTGCTGTAGAGATAGTAAAGTATGCGTGGTTGTGGTTTTTTGGTCACTTATTCTGGTGCGTAGCATAACTTTATCTTTCTTTTTCTTTAGATGCTTTTGGGGGGTTTAATTTTCGATACAGATTTGTGAATGTATCTGTTGCTGTTTTGTTTCATTCACCCATGTCAATTTTTTTCTGGTCGTTTTTTTTCTTTTCTGGTGCTTTGCATAACCCCACGTTCTTCCCTTTTATTGTGCTTTTAACCCTTTCACGGCCAGCCACATTTCAGCCCAAAATGTCCATTAAATGTACCTGGGTAGAGAACAAAATCCATCTGCAGTATTGGGGATTCTTATATGACATATATAAAATAAAGTCTATCCTTACTTCCCAAAACTAAGACAATAGGGTCTTTGGATAATAGACCCCAATTTGATGCCTTTTAGTGACATAGGTGTTAAATCACTGTGGTGCTGAAATGCGACTTTGGCAGTGAAAGGGTTAAAAGACTTTTTTTTTTATAGATAGGGGATGTTTTTGCTTCCTTGCATTTTTGTGTATTTAAATGCAGACTGTGCAGTGCAACTCTTGTGAAGGTGACTTATAGTGTGGTTGTTTTGTACAGAATGGAAAATAGTCCCCAAATCAGTCGTATAAAAGTATGTAATACATGTGCTAATTTTTACACGCTATATATATATATATATAAAATGAGCTATGTTAATGTAATGTTGATCTGGGTATTGTTTATGGTTAGGTAATTTTTTTTAAAAGCAATGGTCGTGAAATGTTTTTGTTGAAAATCTTTTCTTTCTCTCTCTATTTCACTCTCTCTCTCTCTCTCTCTCTCTCTCTCTCTCTCTCTCTCTCTCTCTCTCTCTCTCTCTCTCTCTCTCTCTCTCTCTCTCTGTGCTTGTGTGTGTCTCCTCTCTCTATGCTTACACATGTTTAAATTCTTTCCGAAGTTCTTTTTTTGTTGTTGCATTTTTGTAGTGTTTTGATTGAATGATTCGTTGTTGTTGTGTTTTGTTTTGTTTGGCTAATTTATGCTTACGAGCAAAGCCAAAGCAGAGGGTGTTCAAATCAGGTACTAAGCATAATTATAGTGGTGTTTTTTTAATTTTGTTAAATAGTTATATGCTTGATTTTTTATTGTAAAGTAGTTCTAGTGATTGTCATTTTAGATTATCAAGCAAGAATAGTATTTATATTTTATTTTTTGTTTTGAACCTTTTGTTATAATGTTATATGGACAATATCTTACATCTTTGTTATGTTGAATGAATAATGTTATACAGTGGAATCCGTTTAATTGGCCATCGGATAATCGGCCAAAGCCGCTTAATCGGCCAATTTCCTCTGGAACGGAATTTTTTCTTCTTAAGCATGTGTTATTTTGTTCGTTTTTACGGCCAAAGCTGAAATCTTCAATTTCGCTTTATTGGCCACTTTTTCTCTCTAATTTTTCCTCTTTACCCCTTTTTGAGAGGGAGAACAACAGAGGCAGACAAACTGACAACACGCTTTTGACGTTTACATGGTTGAGTGTGAAGTTGGAAGGTGAGCTGTTGTCAATTGAAAGACCCTGCATGGCGTTAAAATCACTCAAGAAAACAAAATCATTGTCTTTTACTCGTGCTTCTGTCAAGTTGTAGGATTAATAAACACACACACACACACACACACACACACACACATATCACAAAAAGGGAAAGAATTTGAATTTGAACTGCAACATTTAATTTTGACGTCATTACTTTTGACTTGCATAATTGCGTCATACAGTATCTCGATGTTCGTTTTATCGGCCGATTCGCTTTATCGGCCATATTCTTCCTGGTCCCAAAAGTGTCCGATTAAGCGGATTCCACTGTATATCTTTTGTGACTGTACATTGTACATCTTTTTATATACCTTCAGGTTTTGTTGTGAAGTCCCTATTTAAAACAACAACAACAAACCATTAACAGTATGGTTGGCGTGGGAATTCGTATTTGGAAAAGAAAAAAAAATTGTTTATCCGGTGCTCTAGTATTTATGTTACGAATTTTGGTTGTGTTGTGTTCATTACGAGTGAATTAATTTTGTTTTCGATTTGCGTAAAGTTGTGCCGATTTTGTTGGAAAGTTGCTTGTGTGAATGCCAGTATAACTATTAGAAACCATCTCCAAAGAAAAGGTTGTTATTGTGGTTTTTTAACCTTGTAGTCTCCATGGATACCTACTTCAGACCTGTTGACCATTCCGGTTTAGCCGGAATTATTCCGGAAATTTGCTAAAATTCCGGGTGAATTCCGGGTGAACGCTGAAAATTCCGGATTTCGAAAAAACGTCTATTATTTGTTTCCGTTCGTAGTAAAAGACGCAAGGGTTGACCGAAACGTGTACCTAACACACTACGTCATCAGAAAAGGGGTTGTGCTTGACGTCACATGCATTAAATGCTGCATTTTCATTGGTTAAAGGGGTGAAATAATGTTTTTAATTTGGTCGATCTATTTCGGGACTGAGCAAATGGCGGTCAGACTTTTACTGTCGATTCGAAGAGCTTTCCAGGCAGTTTTTTAATGGTAGAGATTGTAATTAGGGCTTGAAATGAGTCAATTTAGATTATATTATCACTGGAAAATACGATGATGTGAGAATTTTGAAGTTTTCAACGGAAAATGAAGTGAAAATTGATCGCGATGGCGCCGAGTTGCAACTTGGCATCCGCCGATCCGCGTCCGATCGTGGACATTTCCAGGTATTTTGCTTTTTCCAGCTTGTTTTATACTAAAATTGACTAAGAATTAGTGACTGAATTTACTAATAAAACTTTTCTGGCGAAATTGAGCCAAGAAATCATCACAATATTGAAAATCGACGCCGATGTTCGCGGAAAGGAGAAGAAGAAGAAACCGCTTTTTTTGTGGCAAATTCCGGGTTTTTCATTATAAGGGTAAACAGGTCTGCTACTTATACAGAACCTAATCTAGTTCGTACTCTTAGCATTATCCAGTCATGGGATCTTAACACACAACAGGCTTATCTGCCTGGGTAGAGCAAAATTTGCTGCAGCCTGTTCTGGCATTGATTAGTCATGTCTTAAATCGTTTGGTCTATTATAGGAATTGTGTGTTACTTTCATGTTTTGTTTTATTTTCGGTTGCAAAGATGCCTAGCAGGCACGCATTTGTCTTGAAAAATATGTAAAGTGGTCGAGGTATTCTGAAACAAATGATTTTTTTCTTCTTCTTCTGCGTTCCCAGGCCATAAGGCTTTCAGTTTTCACTGATCTCCCCGCTGCGTGCAGCCGATGCATTCCGATTTAGGAGGAGCTCAAAGATTGGAAAATGTTTTTGGAAAAAATGCAGGAGAATGGGCCAATAAGTCAAAGATGATAGATGAAAGAAAACAAAGGGAAAAAGCAGAGTCAAAGAGAGTGAAAGACAAGAGGAAGTTACAAGCACAGAACTTCCAGAAGGTGGGGGAGCTATTTTTACGCAGAAGAAGAAAGTAACCGTCCAACGATCCCATGCACGCAGAAGGGCTGTTGGTTGGTATTTGGTATATTCTAGTCACAGAGACTTATCTCTGTGAAATTCGGACTTCTCTCCCCTGGAGAGCATGTCGCCGCAAGTGCAGCGCCTACCCAATTTTTTTATTTGTTTGGGGGGGGGGGGGGGCACAGGGTGAGGAGGGGGGGGGGAAACCTAGCTATCAATTTGACCATACCAGGCAGCGGGATTTCTCCCTGCTCTTACCGACTTTCAACTGCCGTGGGATTTTTACGTGCGTAAAGCGCACGGGTCAGACTAGCTTTATGTCCCCATCCGAAGGACTCGACGTTCAGTTCGATTTCCCTGTCGAACTAGAAAGAAAGGGCGAGGCCGGGATTCGAACCCGGGTCACTCACGTTGCAGTCACGCATTACATTTGGCAGGCGAACATCTTAGCCACTCTGCCACCTTTCTCTCTGTTGGCGATAGTAACTACATGTCCTTGCCATGTTCCTGAAAATCATGGTTTGTTCCTGATTTTTAAGGTATTTGTTTCTGAAAAATAAAATAATAGGGTAGACGTCTCTGGTTGGATTGGTTAGCTCTCAGCCTCCTTTCTGCGTGGTTGGATATTGCGGTCGTTTGCATTTCTTTGCTTCTTTATTTCCATTAAGTGGGCATCCCATAAACCACTGCATAGAATCACTTGAAATGTTGTAGGTTGGTATATCACCTGAAGTAGGTATGTTTTGGTCGAGTAGCTAGAGCGGCTGTGGATTGTTTTTTGGGTCTTTTTGCCTTTTATGTTTCAGTTGTGTATGTTAGGTTTAAGGCAGTTTGGAGTTTAATCATATACTAAAAAGCCAAGTGTCCGTCTGTGTGTGTGTGTGTCTGAAACACGAAACGGGCCTGATAACTCCGCCGTTTTTCGACCGAATCGCTTCAAATTTGCTGTGAGCCCTGACGGGGCGATGGCAACGGCAACCGAGGCGGCCGTGTCATTTGCGCGGTTCGGCAAATGCGCGAAACGCGCATCCGCCAGCCTCTCGGCGCCCGTATCTCCGGTGTTTCTGGACCGATTGCCTTCGAATTTGGCAGGAAGATCACCAGGGACGGTGACTATCCGTGTACCAACCCGGAAGCGAATCGGTTCAGAAACGCGCGCGCTATGCCACTCCGCCGTTTCTTAACCGAATCGCTTCAAATTTGCTGTACTCGGCGTTACCAGTACTTGGCGTTACCGTTACTAGGCGTTACTGGGACTCGGCGTTGCGCTAGTTTTTATATATTTTAAAGAAGTGATAGTGCTAAGATTCGTGGCCAGTTTTTGTGATGATTCCACCATTTACAGTTGTCCGGCAAAGCATTGTGTGGGTTTTCTTTTCAGCTTTTTTTAAATTTGAGCTTAAATGTAAAAAGCATCATGTGCTTGCGTGAGTGAGTGAGTGTTTTGTGTGTATATGTGTGTAAGTATCGAATGTGTGTGTGTGCGCGCATGCGCATGCAAGCGTGCCTGCTTGTATTCATGCGTCCGTGTGATCGTTCATTTTTAAAGTTAGCATCCATTCAAAACCACACTTGTGCGCATGTAGATAAATCGGACCTGTATGGACAAGATAGTGACTCGTTGCATGACATTGCTTTAGCATTTCAAGTATTATTACCCTCGGTTAAATCACATCCTTTCCTATCCATTAAGTCCCATTTTCAGCATTTCTTCTTTTCTTCTCAATATCCAACGTTCAACGCCAAAGGAGCTTTTATATGCTGTCAAATGAGTCCCTGTTCACTCGTCCGATTCCATCGGTAATCTCATGTTGTTTGTTTGATCGAACCAGTCCCTTTTTCTCGTTCAATTCCATGTTTTTGTACACGTATGTATCCATGAATTGCATTGTCGTTGATTATTTATACGTGTTCATTTTGTTTCAAATCAAATCTGGCTCGGTTAAGTGGTCATTATGAATTTTTTTTTTGGTGAACTCTTGTGTTGTTGCTATTGGGTTAACTCACTCGGGGCGAATGAGCCGGATCCGGCTCATGGCTCGCACAACCGTTTAGGACGAATGGCCCGGCTCCGGCTCATAAGAGTTTTCAAGAGGTTTTGATTTCTGGCGTGTAACCAACTTTCCGGTGCAAAGTCATAACCTATTTTCAGTTTGCTTTGACCTTGCCTCTCTTGAAATCAACCAATCATTGCAGACTTTACATTCAGCTTTGGTTGTAGAGGGGGGTCAAAGATCGGAATGTGAAATGTTCCTTCTTTCTATGTGTTAACTGTTTTCGTCAATAGGAGACAAACGACGAAGGTAAGGAATCTGATATTTTACGATTGTTTAGTACATGGTGTTGCTAATCTTTTCTGAAAATATTGATGCCTAACTTCATAACTTGGTTTGGGTGATTATTTTACGAACCTAGTCAAATGCCCAGTCCCCACAGAACAAGGGGAAATAATTTGGCCAGTCCCGAGTGAGTTTGAAAAAACATTTTACATGGTTGTGTTCTTTTTTTTTGTTCTTTTTTTTTAGTATTTAGATTCGCTTGTTGTGGTTGTATGTTGCTTCATTTACTTGGGGAAGATATTTTTGTTGTTGTTTGTCTGCCAATGAATAGTCAACTGCCTTTTTTGTAGAATTTTTCTTATGTTATTTTATCATGGGCTTTGATTTTGTTGTTGTTGAAGATGCTACAAGGTAGTTTGCTAAGTCCAGATGACGAGAGGGACGTTCTCACGTAGTTGACAGGGGATTCGTGTTAGGCACTGGATTAAGTTTTCATGTTTCGGCTCTGTTATTGTATCTTAACCTGATGGGTGAGTTTTTGCAAGAAACACGTCAAGATCACCAGGAAAACACCCTTTACAGAGATCGCAACACTCACTTTGCTCTGGTTTCCTAGAAATCAAACCGTCAAATCAGCAATTCCTCCTTGGCGGAGGTGCGGGCAGTAAAATTCTTTCAGTGAAAGAGAAGCATGTGTCTTCTCTTTTCTAATGTCCGCCTGAGTTTTGACCAAATTGTTTGCACGAAATTTCCACAATCAGGGCTTCTGATAAGCTGGTGTTTCTTAGGGTCCCAGGGACCCCTTCATCAGATTTAAAACGAGTCCCAGGCTAACTTCAGTGGGTCCCCTGTACCACATCAAGAAACATGTCTATAAACATGTACAAATACACTTATTGCACATATCTCAAATTCGGCTCTTTCCGGGCACTAACACCCACGAAGTTAAAGACATTTTGTTGTTAGTCGAGTAGCGCGAAAGGCTTTTTCCGGTACAGCGAGAGGCATCATGGGAAAGGGAAAGTTTTATAATTAAGGGAAGCAACTCTCGCATCATAGCAGACGATGCCTGTGGCCGACTTTCAATGTTAGACAGTGTCTTTATTCGTTTTTGTATTCGTTTTTCATGATTTTTTGAGTGCGTCCCCAGGGACTCGCTTGACAAACATTCAATGCATCCTTTTAACTTTCAATGCATCAGGGACGCTAGTTTTTGCGTTATCAGAAGCCCTGACAATACAAGCCTTTTTCTGTACAGTTTACCAAAAGGAGTTTTGCTCACAACATAGGAAATGGCTCCTTTTTGTTTTTACTGCACTACAAACAAAAAAAAGCTTCAACCACAATGAGTGACCTCCACACCCCCCATCCAAAATGGCTTCTCTCTCCGGCATCTCCGCCAAGGAGGAATCGCCGTTTTGACGGTTTGATTTATAGGAAACCGGAGCAAAGTGAGTGTTCCGATCCTTGAAAAGGCTGTCTTTCTGGTGATCTTGACACGTTTCTTGCAAAAACTCATCCTTCAGGGTCCACCTTTAAAGGGTTTGCGCTTGTATGCGTCGCTTAGCGCCAAAAGGATTTTGTCTCTGCTTTCAGTTTTCATGGTTATGCTTTTGCGAAAATGTTTTCAGATCCCATGAATATAATGAAGAACAAGAATAGTTTGAAGAAGAGGTTAAGAAAGAAATCAGGAAATAAAACGCAAAAAGGGCAAGAAAATGACAGACGATAGAAGACGAGAAGTAATATTTTGGAGTTTGTTTGTTTGTGTGCTTTGTTTTTTGTTATTTTTATTTTTGTGTTAATATCAACAACAATGAGCTTTTTGTTGTTGCTTTGGAATGATAAGTTTAGATGAGATTTTTGAATGTATATTAATAAGGATTATTGTACGTGCATTATATATTTTATTTGACAGAAAGTTGTTTACATGGGGTGTTAATTTGTGAGTAGTTTTCCTGCCGTGATATTTCAATGTTTTTGTTTACTTTCTTTCTTTCATTTTTTTTTTTTTTTTTGTTTTTTGTTTGTTTGTTTGTTTCGTTTTAAAGTTACAGATAGAAATCAAGACAGGCGTAGACGGGATAGGGAGGGAGAAAAAATGAAAGTTTTCATTTTTATTATTTTTAAAAGATACAGCTTTGAGTGATAACATCATTAATTTTCATGCAAGGTGTATATGCTTTTTTTTTTATACCTTTAAAAAAAAATATTTATATCAAAATCAGATATGCTTTTTTCTGTGTTTGTTTTACATTTAGTATTGTTATTTTTATGGAGTGTGGTTTTTTTCCTCCTCGTTTGTAAGGTATATACTATAAGTCGTGCGGTGTGAAGTTGTGGATTTTTACAACTATTTTCTCATTGTTGATAAGTACAGTGATATAAATATTGTCAGGGTTTTTGTGTGTATTTCTGTGTTTTTGTTGTTGAAAGAATCATGATATATATTGATACGCATATTATAATTACATATATAATTCTATATCGACACAAATGTTTTGCACATATCGTTTTTATTCTGTGTAATCGAATGCGGTCTAATCATGTTTGTATCTGAAGGAGTATGATATAATAATTATACGAGTAATTCTTTTTATTCTTTCTTGTTGTAACTTTTTGACAAAATCTGTTAGCCATAGTTTTCACCAAAATTGTTGCGACTTTATGCACAGGCACGCGATGTGATGTTAATCACTTTTTTTGTTTGTTTTAGAGTGATATGCACAGAAACTAAAGCTGATTGTTGTAAACTTTTAATTTACAGGTATTCAAATCCAGCCTTGTAGTTGAAACTAGTCTCTTGGGAGGGTGGGGGGAGGAATAAAGTTTTAGCGGCAGCTCTCAAGTTTTCTGTGTTCGTAGTAAATCGTGAAGGAAAAGGGAAAAAAGATGTTCCAGGTAGTTCACATCTGTAGTGCTACTGTAGGCTTGGTCGTTTCTGTAGCAAATGGATGTCAGTAGTTTTATTGAAATTTTCTTCTTCTCTTTAAAAAAAAAAAAAATTCTTAGATGCAATGGTTGTAGAAATAAATGTGGGAATGTCCATTTTTGTTTTCTTCTGTTCTGCCCTTGAGAGAGAGAGAGAGAGAGAGAGAGAGAGAGAGAGAGAGAGAGAGAGAGAGAGAGAGAGAGAGAGAGAGAGAGAGAGAGAGAGAGAGAGAGAGAGAGAGAGAGAGTGAGAGAGAGAGAGAGAGAGAGAGAGTGAGAGAGAGAGAGAGAGAGTGAGAGAGAGAGAGAGAGAGAGAGAGAGAGAGAGAGAGAGAGAGAGAGTGAGAGAGAGAGAGAGAGAGAGAGAGAGAGAGAGAGAGAGAGAGAGAGAGAGAGAGAGAGAGAGAGAGAGAGAGAGAGAGAGAGAGAGAGAGAGAGAGAGAGAGAGAGAGAGAGAGAGAGAGAGAGTGAGAGAGAGAGTGTGTGTGTCAAGTCAAGTCAAAATTATCTTTAATGAGGATCAAACTTAAGCTTTACAGCTGTTTTACATCCTGTCCTCATCCTGTGTGTGTGTGTGTCTGTCTGTCTGTCTGTCTGTCTGTGTGTGTGTGTGTGTTTTCAGACCTTTTTCAAAAGTCACGATTCTTATCGAAATTGTGTTCGTAAATCCACGCATGTTGGTTTGTATACAAAATAATCTTTGTCAGCTTACTCTTTAGCCCTCAATAAAGATCACTTTGACTTGACTTTACCCTTTTTATCTTACATATTTCCTTTCTTCTTCTTTTTTTTGGTAGAGGGTATCACACAGCTGTTCCGTCCCACACAAAATCAAACAGTTTAGTTAAGAGACTGAATCTAGAAATCTTAGATAACAAACTGCATCAGGCATGTGTTTGTAACAATATTTTGGCTGTAACAATATTTTGGCTGCATGTTCTAAATTGTATTTCAGAAATGTGTTTGACGTCCTCTGACCTGCTTAGAGGCACATATGGGACATTTGTTAGGATGAAGATGGAAGATATGTATCCCCGGTGGGATATACATTGTATTTTTAATATATTTCTTCCATCAGATTTATGGTAACAACTTATTTTTGTGGAGCAACATATTTAGTAGAACATGTTCGTGAATAATACACTTAGTATCGCAAACATACATAATATTGACTCCGAGTGAAAATCTAGCAATATGCACTGAAGACTTTATGTCACATACTACAACATATTCTTGACTATTATTTATGAAAAGTTACTTATGGTAAACTAAAGTTGGCTTGAGAAAAAAACCCTTCTGAAAACAAAGAACTGAAACAGACTGCTACGTCACTGGAACATACAACAAACAACTACACGACAAGTGCAAAGTGACGCTATTTTATTCACGAGAGACAAAACAAAACTTTCTTGTTTGTCTATATAAAGACGCATTCGCCGAAATATCCAGTAGTTTTGTTTTGCCTCTTGTGAATAAAACAACGTCACTTTACACTTGTCGTGTAGTTGTTTGTTTGTTCTGAAAACATAAATAAACTAAAATGTTCCTCCCAAAACAGCTGTGATCAAGGTTTAAGTTTGACCTTGAAATTGAAAAAAACCACCTTGCAGTTAGAGATTCATCAGTTATCGCACAAAATAACGATGATTATTTAGTGAGGTGATGTGCTGTTTCTATTCCAGAGGGATATCTCCCCTATCTATCTATCTATCAATGCAAGTGTTGACGTGTTGGTGTCTTTCTTCTTTTGTCTGTATGGTACTCTAGAATCAATAAAAAGAGCTATTTATGGAGTATGGGTGCTGGTGGTGTGTGTGTGTGTGTGCTCATGCATTCTTGCGCGTACACATGTATTGGTATATATTTGATACTTTATAGTCACAGAGGCGTCTCTGTGAAATCCTGGTTGCTCCCACCTGGAGAGCGCGTTGCAGCCTGAGGTGTGCCACCCATTTATTAAAAAAAATTGTCATGCGATTTTTGTGACTGACGAAAAAGGAAAGGGGGTAAATTTTGACCAAATGACAACTTTTTTGTTGCCACTGGATTTAACGTGTGCTAAGTGCATGGGTACACGGTATGGGACCTCGGTTATGTTAGGTTAGGTTAGGTACATTATGGTCACAGAGGCGACTCTGAAATTCGGGTTGCTCCCACCTGGAGAGCGCGTTGCAGCCAGAGGCACGCCACCCATTTTGTTGTGTGTTTTTTTACATGCGATTTTTGTGTGACTGATGAGGAAGGAAGGGAGGGGGGTAAATTTTGACCAATCGACAACTTTTTCGTTGCCACTGGATTTAACGTGTGCTAAGTGCATGGGCACACGGGACCTCGGTTTATCGCCTCATCCGAAAGACTCCACGTTCAGACCGTAAGGCCTAGTGCAGAATGAGAGGAAAAATCCCCTGTACCCAGGTTCGAACTCATGTGTGTGTGTGTACGTGTGAGTGTTTGTATGTGTGTGCACAACTGTGCATGCAAATGTGTTTGTCTGTGTTGGTACATGCATATTTGTGGATGTAGGTATGCCTTTGTTATTTAACAGCAAGAAAGCAGTTACACACCAACTGAGAAATGATACACCCCACCCCACCCCACCCCCACCCCCAACAACAACTACAACAAACATACAGAGACATTTTTGCCGAGTGTTAATTTATTAGAGAGAGAAAAGAAGAAACGCTGTAAAAGGATTTTTTTTAAATCCTTGTTCACTCTCCGCAAAGATCAGACATCTGTCTCTTTTGCTCTCCCTTACTTAGTTAGATACACACACACACACACACACACACACACACACACACACACACACACACACATACACACACACACTCTCCCCCCTTCCCTCTACCTTTCCTAAGCACACGCTCACGCATTCTCTCTCTCTCTCTCTCTCTCTCTCTCTCTCTCTCTCTCTCTCTCTCTCTCTCTCTCTCACGCACGCACACACACACACAATGTATAGGGGAAGACGGGGTAAAAAGCGCATGGGCGGGTAAGAAGCCCACCCCAATTATCTCATGAAATGAAGCAAATTTCAGTCTCATTTTGCCCATGAGACGAGCGTTAATGTCTAGCATTCGTCTCATGGGCAAATTTGACTGAAATTTTCTTTATTTCATGAGATAATTGGGGTGGGCTTCTTACCCGCCCATGCGCTTTTTACCCCGTCTTCCCCTATGCAGACGCCACACTGTCAGTAACTACGTGTTAAACTCTTCTGGCACCATGGGCGAATATAATTATATCCCCCCAAGACATCACTCTACACTCCCACCAAAATGCAAAGACATTCACTGCCAAGCACCCTGCCATGTGTTTGTTAGAGCTTTTGTCACTGTTTCTGCCGTCAAATCAATGCATGAGGAGTTACTTCCCTCTTGTCGGTTGAGATGCCCAAAACGCTTCTTTTTAAAAAAAAATCAAAGCTCATTGGAGACATTCTGTCTGACCAACAAGAAAAACAAATCTGGTTCGAATATAAGTTGGGGGCAAGGATTTTTGTGTGTTTTGTTTTGCTGTCCCATCTTCTGGGCCGTACAGTGGCGTTGCTCCCACGCCGCTCATTCCGAGTCTCAACTCGCAGCCACACCCCGGTTTGTTCAAGTCGCAGAATCCGAAACCAGCAGTCCAAGGGGAGCGAATCTATGTTTGGCCGCCAGGAGGCAACCAACCGAGGAGACATTGCACTGCGCTACTGAGTCACTTCGGTGGAGTTCAGTGGAGCCTGTACGCAGGACACCACTTAATACGCCCTCCACTGATGACAATATAATGTCTTAGTCGCGGAGCCAGTGTGAGTGAGGTCCTCCTCTGAGGGCGCCACCACGACCGTCCATCCATCGACAGCTCCCCAGAACACACTGATTCCCATGATTTTGACTCGAACGCACCAAGGGCATAAACTGGATTGGTAATTGAAACAGGTCACCACGAGAGCAGGGCATGTAAGGCCACAGAATTTGACATTTTTTTCTTTGGGTTGATTGATGGAAATGAGGCGGATGACAATGATAATGATGATGCTATGGAGTTCCGTATCGGTCCGAGACTACGTGACAAGGCTGTATTCTACGCTTCCTTTCATAATGATATTCCAGCGTTAACCAGGCCCGAGAACTACAGACACCTGCAGTGTTGGTCTTGAAATTAGAGCAACACTCTTAGATTCGCATCCGTTAAGCGGATGAAGCTCGACTGTGTGGTTTCGGTCTTCCCATTGAGCCCATAGCCACTCACTCTGGGTAGGAGTCGGTACAGGACCGAAAAAACCACCCGCCTCTAATGGGATTCGAACCTGTGAACTCCTAGCCAGTAATCCGTGACTTAACCACTATACCACGGCAGATGGTTGGGGCAAGGATTATTTCCTTCTCCTCCGGGTTAGACTACATCAGATAAGTACATATTAGGTAATAACAAAGCTCAATGAAAATAGCTCTTAGGCTTTCAAGTCCCATGGACATATATAATTATTATATCATGGCACTAGTTAGTGTGAATGAAACATTAGACCAAGGTCCCATGCACACTTATAAATAAATATGAGGAAATGTACAGACCCCATGGCTACACATGATTTTCAAAGAATAAAGTTTCCCTATGCAAAATTGCATTCTTATTTAATTCAAAAGGTGCTTGGACAATAAAGAACCCTGTCGGGCATCTATACACATATTGAACACGGGACACAAAACGTGCCTGTATGATGGTGGCACGTGTCTCGGGCCTAACCAGCACATTGCTGCTTGATTGCAGTGTGTGTGTGTGTGTGTGTGTGTGTGTGTGTGTGTGTGTGTGTGTGTGTGTGTGTGTGTGTGTGTGTGTGTGTGTGTGTGTGTGTGTGTGTGTGAGAGAGAGAGAGAGAGAGAGAGAGAGAGAGAGAGAGAGAGAGAGAGAGAGAGAGAGATCGAAGAACTATGCAGAAAAAGAAAGCTCAGCAACACATTGGTGCATGATTGCAGTGTGTGTTTGTGTGTGTGTGTGTGTGTGTGTGTGTGTGTGTGTGTGTGTGTGTGTGTGTGTGTGTGTGTGTGTGTGAGAGAGAGAGAGAGAGAGAGAGAGAGAGAGAGAGAGAGAGAGAGAGAGAGAGAGAGAGAAGGATTATGCAGAAAAAGCAGAAAAGAAAGAAAGCTCAGATTTACATAAAATGACTCATTTTATACATTAAATATGTACACTAGATACAATGCAATGCAATATAAATATGACAGCAATATTATACAGAAACAGAAAGCACGATACAGCTGTGCTTTAAGAGTGTAGTAAGGAGTTTAGGGCTGAAACATTTGATTGAGAGGGGGGGGGGGGGGGGGGGGGGGGGGGGGGGCTTCTTCTCTGAAGACCCTCAAATGCCCAGCTGTGTGACAACAGCGATGAGAGAAAACAACAAAGAAAATGACAAACAGACTCGAGTGACCACAGACTGCTGCACGTAGCATGGATGGAACACAACCCAGCTTCAAGTTTCCGTCGCAAGAGGATCATGACTCCAGAACTAGCGGAGGATACCGACTGCACTCAGTGACTCCTCCACTAGCTGCGTGCTGCAGCCTTGGAGACGGGTTGGGTTTTCAACCATCAAAAGCACTGAAGATAAGTCAGCCACTGATCACAGCCGTTCTGCTAGACCGCTTTGACTGCCCGGTGTATCATGGTGGCACATGCAATAGACGATTTTCGCGCGAGAGAGAAAAAAACAACTAGGGGAGAGCACTTCGTCAAAATTAGAGTTGCTTACCTCCATTACTCGGTCAAATACCATAGCAACAATGCAACAATGGCGTCGAAGCTTGAAACCGCAGGATGCGAGTCAGCGACTTGCAAACATTTTTAAAAGAAAAATTAAAGGGTTGGCCAGTTAATGCCACAGAACTGATAAAACTTGCAAAATGTGACGTAAAAATATAAATGACATACATTTTAGAGTGACGCACTGGTGTTCTAAGTGCTGTATGTCTGCTCAAACACACGAGGCGAGAGCTGATGGTAGAGTAACTTCCCCTGTTTGACCGATTGAATTAGGCAAGATCACTCCCACACACCATGAAATTACACCCCCTTAATTATTTCCGAACAATTCCTATTGCAAGACCATACACAATGTTAGCATCCACAGCTAGAGTCCTCATGTAAATCTCCCATCTTCTTACACCGGAAGATTAACAAAAGTAGGCCTGTGGCAAGGTTTCTCAATTTTCCTCATACAGATCGCTTTGCATTTCCCTAGAGTTTCTCTAGAGTTATTGTTCTTTGCCGTTCCCGAGAGTTTCTCCAGAGTTACTGTTCTTTGCGATTCCCTAGAGGGTTGGGTTTTTTTTCTCTCCCCAGAGTTAATGTTATGTTTGCGTTTCCTTGCCGGTTTATCCAGAGTTGGTGTTCTTTGCGTTTCCCGAGAGTTCCTCCAGAGTTGTTGCTCTCCGAAGTATCACGGATACAATGGGAGCGACCGGATATCAGGGAGACACAAAGGGAGGTAATTACAGGCGTGTGACGGCGTGTGTCGTCATATTCCATGG
>CM065702.1:24943584-24946084 GCA_017654935.2 Phymorhynchus buccinoides
GAATTTTGGCCAACATTTAATTCAATGCTTTAGTGATAACGATACACAATTGCCTTCAATTTCGAGCAATCGTTT
Organism: Phymorhynchus buccinoides; assembly: GCA_017654935.2. Lineage (NCBI taxonomy): Eukaryota > Metazoa > Mollusca > Gastropoda > Neogastropoda > Raphitomidae > Phymorhynchus > Phymorhynchus buccinoides. The sequence goes on from CM065702.1 coordinate 24,943,660, forward strand.
GGTCTGTACATTTGATCAAAGTGGGTACGTATCGAAATTTGATTTCCCAAAGTCATTGAAATCACAAGACAGGGCATTCTGATGCTCCCAAAAGTTCAGTAATGCGTGTATCCGCCATGGCTGTTCTGGCACTCGACGCAGCGAGTCCTCATGGAGTTGACCAGGGTGGTGAAGATCCTCTGTGGAAGCGCCTGCCACTCAGCCTGCAGCATCTGGTAGAGGTGCTGGGCATCCCTGGGAGGGGGGTGGTTGCTCCTCACTTTGCGATCCAGCTCATCCCAGAGGTTCTCAATCGGGTTGAGATCGGGACTGCATGCTGGCCACTCCATTCTGTTGACTCCAGACTGCTGCAGGAAGTCGTTGACCACCCTTGCCCTGTGGGGGCGAGCGTTGTCATCCTGGTAGACAGCCGGCGGTCCCATCTGCTGCAGTGTAGGCACAGCCAGCGGTCGAAGGATCTCATCCCGGTATCGGAGGCCAGTCAGGTTACCCTGTACATGATACAAGGGTGTTCTGTGGTGAAGGCTGAAGGCCCCCCAGACCATTACAGAACCTCCACCAAAGGCCACCTTTTCTTGGACAGTGGCGTCAATAAAGCGTTCCCCTGGGCGCCTCCAGACCCTCAGTCGGCCGTCGTTGTGGTTCAGGGTGAAGCGTGATTCATCACTGAACAGGACCTGGGACCATTGCTGACGTGTCCACCTCACGTGACGTCTGCAGAAGGCGCGGCGTGCTGCCCTATGGGCTGGAGTTAAGCGTGGCCGTACAGCTGGGCGACGAGAACGGAGGTTAAACCCATGAAGGCGGTTCCGTATGGTCTGCTGGCTGATGTTGATGTTAGTAGCCACCCTCAGCTGCCTTCGAATGATGCTGGAAGAGGCTGTTCTTGTCTGCAGGGCTTGTCGTTCAATGAGACGATCTTCACGTGGAGTTGTCTTCTTCGGTCGACCAGATCTGCGTCTTTCATGGACCCTCCCAGTGGCTGTGAAGCGTTGAATCAGTCTGACAATGACCGAGATGGACACCTGAAGTCGCCTGGCCACTTCTCGCTTGGGAACACCATCTTGGAACCATGCAACAGCTCGTCCCCTATCCAACTCGCTCAATTTTCGTCGTGGAGGCATTGTCAAATCAGGCCTAATACTGGTGGTATGTCTTCTTATAAAGCCAAGCAAGAGACAGCATCTCACACATAAACAGCAGTGCTTGCACGTGCATAATGGTTTTTCCATCTGGCTTGTGCAATGTGTTCATGCAGAACGATCCAAAACAAGGTCCTTTTTCGCAAGTTTCCGCTTTTTCTTTTGCTGCCAAGCTCAGTAATAGAAAATCACGTGCAATGTTTCCACTAACACAACATCGCCCACTTACAGCTGAACAAGAATTCATAACAATTTGGCTTGACTGAGAAAAAAATAACAGGAGCGAACGGAGTTTATTGCGCACCTGTTTTCTCATAGTGATCCTTAACTTTTTGTGAGTAGTGTAGAAAGAGAGGCGCATTATTGTAGGTTTATGAGTTGAGGCATGAAGAAGAGAAAGCTTGAAACTAGGCGGACGATTAACATAATTATTTTCTTAGAATGTATATTTCTCGAATATCAGCATATTTAGGACACTTTAGTATAAAATGCACCTCCGTTTCTGATTTTTCTCTACAAAAGGGGCAAGAGTAATCTGTGTTAGAATTGGAATAACGAAGTTTATGTGTTTTTAAGGGGGAAACACCAAGTCTTAAACGTATCAAAAAGTATACTTGAAAATAAAGAAAAAATAAGGAAAAAATAAAGAAAAAAGAAAAGAAAAAAGTATCAAAAAGTGTTTCGCTTTCATGATTGTGTTTTAATTCGCACAAGTAAGGAGACAAGGACAAAGTCGTTTTAAATGTTGAATTAAAAGTAAATCGTTTTTTGGTTGAAAGTACATTTGACCAATCTGCTGTGTATAATAAGGCAAGTCTTTCTTTAAGTGCAGTAAGAACAGATCTTTCATCGCCAACACCCTGATTTAACCACACTTGATCAAATCCGTATTTACATGAAACAAAACAAACTAAGATACAACCAGATATAGTAACACAACAATATCAAGAGAGAGAGAGGGAGAAAGAAAGAGAGACACAGAGACAGAAAGAGCGAAAGAGGGACTACTTTTTGATCGTAGTCAGATAGACCCTATCGTGATAAAGTTTTCCACTAACCATTGCCTTGCACGCGGATTGATTTCTGTTGGTCGTTGACTCTGCCCGTTAGGTGGCGCCCGTCAAACACTAGCGCCACCTGTTTGGGAACAAAGGCCTGCCCACAGAACACAAAGGTGTAAATAGGCCTACTGAGTCTCCTACCGCCCCCAGGTCACAATAATATCTAGTATCTGTAATGTTAAAAATTCGGGACTTTTCTGGTGTTGCACTGCCTCCAGGCAT
>CM065702.1:24951084-24953584 GCA_017654935.2 Phymorhynchus buccinoides
ACCATGCATCAGACAATGAAAAATTAACATAAAAACAATCAAGTCAAGAAAATGAAACAAAAATTGGCACATGAAATAATTGACAGAGAATCAAATTGGGACATTAAACAGATATACAGAGACATAAAAGATTTACAAGAATCTTGGCATAAGTTGATATTTGTAGTAAAAGTCATTAACATAACTGATGGACAAAATTGTCCATTATGTACTTGTGATAAGATTTGCGAAAGGAAGATACGCTAGTTTTATTTTTGAAATTATCAGGGATGTCGTTCCACAGTTTACCACCTGAGTATGTAAGGGATGCTTTATATAGATCTGTTCTGGGGCGGGGCATTATTAATTTGGTTTTGCTTCGAATTGCATGGACTTTAAATTTAGTAATAAGATATTTTGGTACTAACTTATTTATGATCTTGTACATAAGGGTACCTTTGCTTAGTAAACATTTCAAATCAAATGGTAGAATGTTGAGTTCTTTACAGTCACTGGTTTCAAGGGAGGACGATTTAAGGAGTATGAGTTTAAGAGAACGTTTATATAATCTTTCAACGTGTTTGAGTGTGCTTTTACTAGCTGAATCCCAACATGTTGATGCATAATCAATGTCAGGCTGAATATAGGCATGGAAAAAAAGTTTACGGGTATGTTGATCCAAAAAGTGCTTTATTCTATTGAGCTGGAATACTTTTTTTGAGATTTTCTTGGCCAGTATTTGCATGTGTTTTGACCATGATAAGTTGTTGTCAATGTATAGGCCGAGTAATTTGTGTGAAGTAACTTCTTCTAGAGACTTTTCATAGATAGTTGGTGTGCTTAATTGATTTTTAAAATTTTGCCTCTTTTGTCTTGTTGTGATTAACATGAATTTAGATTTTTTGGGATGTAATGCCATATGATTTTGCTCTGACCAGTCAACTAAATTATTAATGTCACTCTGCAATTCAGAACAGATTGAGTCAGCATTATAACCGTTTTTATGGATTGTGGTGTCGTCTGCAAAAAGTTCACACGGTGAAGTAAGATGGAGCGGGAGGTCATTTATGTAAATGGTGAATAGTATAGGTCCTAAGACAGAGCCTTGGGGAACTCCATAATTGACTGATTGCAATGAAGATGTAATAATATCTTTGGAGACGGTTTGTCGTCTGTCAGATAGAAAGGACGAAACGAGGGCGATAGAATCTTGGGTTAAACCGTACAATGATAGTTTTTTTAATAGAAGGGCATGGTCAATAACATCAAAAGCTTTAGCAAAGTCAACGAAAATAGCACCGGTGAGAAGGTCATTGTTAATATTAGAATGCCACTGTTCGACTAGATTAGTGAGTACAGTTTGGCAGGAATGATTTTCTCTAAAGCCACTTTGGTTACAATTGAAAAGATCATGTGTAGTAAAGTATGTCTGAAGATTACGCTTTAAGTGCTTTTCTAGAGGTTTGGAGAGGTTAGACAAGATAGATATAGGTCGGTAGTTTGACGGATCTTGGGGGTCACCAGATTTATATAGTGGTATCACCTTGGCTTCTTTAAATAATTGGGGATAACAGCCTTTCTCAATGCAAAGGTTATAAATATAGGTAAGACAGTCAGTGATAATAGGCGCAGATAACTTTAAGATATAATTATCAATATGATCTGATCCGCAACATTTAGAATGCTTGAGTTGAAGTAATTCTTGGTGCACCTCATGTACAGCCATAAACTGGAAACTGAGTTTAGGACCTAGTTTTTTTTAGTCACAGTACTCCTTCAGTAACAATAGATCGCTAGAACTAGTTCGGTCGGCTAGTATCGTTTTATCGGCTATGGTACAGAAATGATTGTTGAGTTCTTATACAGAGAGATCGCTTGCCAAGGGCGGACTATGTGTTGAAAATGTACAGGATAATTGGTTAATTGCTTTCCAGATAGATTTTGAGTCTTTTTTAGAGAATTCGCCAAAATACTTTGAATAAGCAATCACCAAAATATTTTGTTTTGCTTTTTGCAACTCGTCCTTCATGTTTGTTATTTTGTTTCGCTGCTTTTTAAGAAGCGTTACGTCTAGCTTACTCAGTTGTTTGTACTAATTGGGGTGGGCTTCTTACCCGCCCATGCGCTTTTTACCCCGTCTTCCCCTACTAAGCTTTCACGAGTCTTTATTTCCGCATTTATATTATCGTTTAACCATGGGGGTTTACCTTCAGGCTTGACACGTTTGGTTATAAAAGGGGCATGTTTATCATATATTGGGATGAAGGTATTATACCATTTTTCAAGGGCTTTATTGGGGTCAGTGTACTGAAACACTGTGGAAAAGTCGGTCGTACATAGATCGTATAAGAAATGCTCAGGGTTAAAGGATTTGTAGCTACGAAATGATACACACCTATGAGAGCATTTAGGGATTTTGACGCCTTTTTTTTACCATTTGAGAGAGAGAGAGAGAGAGAGAGAGAGAGAGAGAGAGAGAGAGAGAGAGAGAGAGAGAGAGAGAGAGAGAGAGAGAGAGAGA
>CM065702.1:24958584-24961084 GCA_017654935.2 Phymorhynchus buccinoides
TTGAATAGAGGTCTGCGGTTGTAACGACCGTTACGCACTGAGTAATGACCGTTTATTTATTTTATTATTTTTCCATTATAGTCCCGTCAACAGCTACGGTCATCTCAGGACTGTCACCGCGTAAAGTTCGACCACTTATTACAAAACACTCATCAATGTATCTTACCAACGTTCCACAACCTGTAAGCAACAAAACATACAGTACAATTCATAACATGCTTAATGACCGTTAAATATTAAGATAGAACGTGTGCCGAATTTCGCAGAGACGCCTCTGTGACTATAGGCCTCTGCAACTAGGGTTATTAACGCCCTTGACAGTGAGAGTGATGCCCTTGCTGGTCAGTACTGACAAGGGCATTCACTCTTGCGAAAGGCAGCCATTTAGTGGCATCAAATAGGGTTATTGGCGAGAGTTATCCCCTGTTTGGTCAGTACTGAACCATCTTCCCCCACCCACCAAGGGCATTCACTCTTGCAAAATGCGTTCGTTGCAGACCCCAATAAAGTACCTAATCAATCCCCAAAAAATTGTATTGTCTTTAAAAAGATAAAGAAAATCTTTGTCTGGCAATCTTTCTTCTAATACCTAATAAGGAGAAAAAGAGACAGAGGAGAATTTACAATAATGACACACGCCATGGAAAATGTCCCCCATAAACATTGTCAAGATAAAAGTAAAACAGGTCAGTAGATTGGCGCTCCAAATATTTTCACCTCGCTATGATATAATATCTTATTCAGTTTGGTTTTATTAACCTATCACATTTATTTATTTTATATAGTTTTTTTAATCTCCTTTGGCTTTGTCAAGCTCTTAATTAATCCTGTTTCCTTGTCCTTTTTTTAATTTGTGCTTCGTCTTCGCCCGCCGCCTCATAAAAACCGAACAGAATTATCGCCTTGATGAAATGTTAATGACACGCACCGAGATTTATTTCTTTGTCAGTTTAGATTTCCGATGTTAAAACACTAAAATGTATACTATATTGGCTCATACAGTGTGTGTGAGAGAGAGGGGGGGGGGCAGAAAGAGGGAGGGAGAGAGAGGGGGAAGAAGAGACGGAGGGAGAGAGAGAGAGAGAGAGAGAGAGAGAGAGAGAGAGAGAGAGAGAGAGAGAGAGAGAGAGAGGAGAGAGAGAGAGAGAGAGAGAGAGAGAGAGAGAGAGAGAGAGAGAGAGAGAGAAGATAGCGAGCGAACGAACGAACGAAAGAAATTTTGAGAGAGAGAGAGAGAGAGAGAGAGAGAGAGAGAGAGAGAGAGAGAGAGAGAGAGAGAGAGAGAGAGAGAGAGAGAGAGAGAGAGAGAGAGAGAGAGAGAGAGAGAGAGAGAGAGAGAGAGAGAGAGAGAGAGAGAGAGAGAGAGAGAGAGAGAGAGAGACTCACTTTTCACTGGAATGGGAGTGGTAGTGGTGGCAGTTCTACTAGTAGGGGTAGCAGGGGTGAGTGTGAAGGTGGACAAAGAATTCCTTAAGGCCACCAGAATCAGAGGTGACGACGTCAAGACTGGTACATCTTGCGACGACGACAACAATAGCGACGACGACGACGACGACGACGATGATGATGATGACGACGACGACGAAAGTAATGACGATAGCGTTGTTGTTGTTGTTGTTGTTGATGATGATGATGATGATGATGATGATGATGATGATGATGATGACGACGTCGACGACGTTGATGAGGAAGCCACAGAAGGTGATGAAGACGAAGACGAAGATGATGACGATGACGATGACGAAGTTGAAACTCCATTTTGTGGACTAGAGGTACTTGCTGTAGTGGTGGTGACACTAAGGTTGTCCATCAACGCACCACCGCTACTATTGTTATTGTGTTCAACATTTGTGCTGCTGCTGTCGCTACTGCTACTGCTGCTGCTGCTGTTGCTGCTGTTTATGCTGCTGCTGCTGTTCAGGCTGTTGTTGTTGCTGGTACTTTCAGTGCCAGAGAGTGACGGAAACGAAGAAGAAGGTGATGATGATGATGATGATGATGATGATGATGATGATGATGATGATGAAGAAGAAGAAGAAGAAGAAGAAGAAGAAGAAGAAGAAGAAGAAGAAGAAGAAGAAGAAGAAGAAGAAGAAGAAGAAGAAGAAGACAACGACGAGGACGACGACGACGACGAAGAAGAAGAAGAAGAAGAAGAGAACGAAGTCGACAACAACGTCGAAGAACTTAATGACGAACTCGACAAAGATGACGACGACGACGACGACGACGTTGATGGCAGTGCAGGAGAACGATTCGGCGCATTCTGCGGCAGAGGAGAGGGAGGGCGGGGAAAGGAGGAGAGGGAAGGGGAGGGTGTGGGCGGAGGGACACAGCCACAGTCCAAGGGGCTGAAGACGGCGTCGTGCCGACAGTGTAGCATGGCGCACATGTTGTCAGCCAGGCAGAACCACACGGCTTGCTGTTTGCCCGCCACCGCTCTGTAGGCACATCCTGACAACAAACAAACAGGAAGAAAGATAGATCAATAAATGAATCA
>CM065702.1:24966084-24971084 GCA_017654935.2 Phymorhynchus buccinoides
ATCATGAGAGTTAAGACCCTTCCTTCCTCCTGCAGCTTTTATGGCGAGAGGCTGTTCCAAAAAACACAAAAAAGATATACTAACAGGTCTGCGCGTTGGTTGAGTACGCGCGTCCTAAGATGGACAGAAAGTTTTACTCATGATCACTTCAGTATCTTTAACAATGTGAATTTTCATTGAAAGCTGAACTCATCATGAATAGACTTTGTCATAAAGAATGAAATAGTGAGGCCAAGAGAGGAGATAACGAAACTGAACAAAGGGGGAATACTCTCTTTCTAATTAACTCGCCAAAAGTTGATTACTATGCCAATCATCTATCAATGCGTGGGTCAGAACCAAAGTGAGACAAACAAAGCATCATTCTCAAAAAAAGAATGTGCCAAGTTCGCCTTTATGACCCTTCACCCACACAGTACACATCAACAATGGTGGAGAGGACGACATACAAACAAATCAACACCTATCCAAGAGTGGCATAGCCTTCTAGCCTCGAATATGTTACACATTAACAACACACAACACAGAACAAACTGGTAAGCCTCGAAAGGAATTTTTGGTTAATCAAAGAATGAAATAATTTTGTTATAGCTAGCAATGTTTTTTTGGGATGGTGGTGACCTGACAATCCGGGCTTCATTTTTGAAACTTTGGGGGAATTGCTGCCACTTTACAACATGATCGGTTGACTCGTTTAGGCTGTGGCGAGTGGAATAAAAATGTTGGTCTTCTTCTTCTTCTTCTTCGCCTTAGGCAGCCAACTTCATCAGGTTGAAGATTCTGCTGCACTTGGGGGGGGGGGGGGGGTAGTAAGAAGATAAGAAACTAGAAAGCTGAGGAGATAGAAGTAGCCTAACGGAAAGGAAAGTAAACATAGAATAAACCTAGTGTGGATCTTGAGAGAAAAAAAAGGACCGTAGCCTTTATTTCGTAGTATCTGGCCAAGACCAATCCTGCTACCGTAGCGGCCCCCGGGGGAGAACCCCGACCGGCACAGCTTGTGTACGCACACGTAGAAACAGATTAAAAGAGAAGCACGCTGGACCGTATTCCGGTCACAAAACTCTCCTGTTTTCTGATGAAACTGGTGGGAGTACCAAATAAAACAATGCATAATTCACGACATTCTGTCAAAACCAAAAGGCGGGTTTTGGGTTTTGGGGGCATAATGATTATAACACACATAGGAGAGGTTGAGAGAGAGAGAGAGAGAGAGAGAGAGAGAGAGAGAGAGAGAGAGAGAGAGAGAGAGAGAGAGAGAGAGAGAGAGAGAGAGAGAGAGAGAGAGAGAGAGAGAGAGAGAGAGAGAGAGAGAGAGAAAAAGAACAGAACAAGAACAACAAGAACAACGTTTTAATGAACCGGGCCATCTGCCCATGTCAAAGGGAACAGTGGGAAGGGGAAATTGTTAAATCAAACCCAAAAAAGGGGAAAATCCATAACACAAAATATTAAGCAAGATATATTCATACATACATCAATTACACCAAGCCTCGCTTATCTGCGCAGATCATAAAGCGTGTGTGTGTGGGTGTGTGGGTGAGAGAGAGAGAGAGAAGAGAGAGAGAGAGAGAGAGAGAGAGCAGAGAGAGAGAGAGAGAGAGAGAGAGAGAGAGAGAGAGAGAGAGAGAGAGAGAGAGAGAGAGAGAGAGAGAGAGAGAGAGAGAGAGAGAGAGAGAGAGAGAGAGAGAGAGAGAGAGAGAGAGAGAGAGCGAGAGAGAAGAAAGAGAGAGAGAGAGATAGAGAGAGTTGATCCAGAGAGAAGAGAGAGGAGAGAGAGAAAAACCCAGAGAGAGAGAGAGAGAGAAAGAGAGAGAGAGAGAGAGGAGAGAGAACAGAGGAGAGAGAGAGAGAGAGAGAGAGAGAGAAGAGAGAGAGAGAGAGAGAGAGGAGAGAGAGAGAGAGAGAGAGAGAGAGAGAGAGAGAGAGAGAGAGAGAGAGAGAGAGAGAGAGAGAGAGAGAGAGAGAGAGAGAGAGAGAGAGAGGGCCAGAAAGAAAGAAAGAGAGAGAGAGAGAGAGAGAGAGAGAGAGAGAGAGAGAGAGAGAGAGAGAGAGAGAGAGAGAGAGAGAGAGAGAGAGATGACATGACTTGACATGAAATGAAATGAATTTTTTTTTGAATGAACCGAGCCATCTGCCCATGTCAAAGGGAACAGTGGGAAGGGGAAATTGTTAAATCAAAACAAAAAAAGGAGCATAAGCTTACACAGCAGATTCAATATACCACAAGGAAAACAGACAATAATGATCAACACATGAAACTTTATAGGACATTTGAAAAGAAAACACAATTAGTCACTATAACAATGCACCTGTACATAAACAGAGAAGGATAAAGTAAATAGAACACATAAAATAGAATACATATCTCGATATAATCGAATCAATAGAACACAAAAATAGAATACATATCCCGATATAATCAAATAACATTTTAAAAAGGTACAAATAAGTGGATGTGCAAGCGCGCATACACGCACTCACAGACACACAAGGAGAAAGAGAGGGGGGGGGGGAGAGACAGAGAAGAAAGACAGAGAGAGAGAGGAACATAGGGGAAGACGGGGTAAAAAGCCCATGGGCGGGTAAGAAGCCCATGTCAATTATCTCATGAAATAAAGAGAATTTCAGTCACATTTTTCCCATGAGACGAGTGTTAATGTTTAGCATTCGTCTCATGGGCAAATTTGACTGAAATTGTCTTTATTATTATCATGAGATAATTGGCAAGATCTTCTTACCCGCACATGGGCTTTTCACCCCGTCTTACCCTACTGAAACCAAAAAAACCATAAAACTTAGGTACATGTAAAATGAACATGTATGAACTATAATGCAGGTTTATTATTAAAAAATACTAATGCAAATACTACATAAACAAATAATAGAATTACTGCTAAGTTATGTTGGTGATTAAAAGAAATGAAGAATGAATGAAAAATGGTGTTTTACGTCCTCTCGGTCATAGACACATATGGGACATTTGTAAATACAAAGATGGTGGGAACAATGCTGGCTGCAATGCCCGGAGGCAGTGCAACACCAGTAAAGTCCCGAGTCTTTAACAATGTAGATAGGTGTAGCAGTAACCACGCCTCGGTTAAACCTCATCGGCTATGGTACCGCCACAATAATGATTAAAAGAAAACTGTGCGCGTTTGAATTTAAGGTGATGATCTTGTGAGTCACATTTGCTATCTATAATGATGCCACAATGAAACCGCTTTACAGTAGATTTAAATATAATCATTCTGTTTGCCTCTGAATCTGTGCCCCCCTGCCCTCCCCCTCTCTCACCCCCTCCCTTTTTTTTTGATAGTCTTCCTGTCTGGCTTGCAAAAGCTGGACACCCACAACATTATCTTTTCGCAGAATAACATTTACAACGAAGAGCTCCCGTGGGGATACCGGGGTGGAGTCTTTTGTAAAAATAGTTCCCCCACCTTCTGGAAGTTCTGTGCTTGTAACTTCATCTAATATGTCACTCGCTTTGACTCTGCCTTTTCCCCTTTGCTTTCTATCATCTACTATCTTTCTGACTTGCTGGCCCATTCTCCTGCCTTTTTTCCAAAAACAAATCTTACGAATATATTTTCTCCATTGAGCTCTTCCGAAATCGGAATGTGTCGGCTGTACGCAGCGGGGAGACCAGTGAAAACTGAAAACCTGGACACATACGTACCTTACCCATTATGGCCATATGGCCTGGGAACGCAGAAGAAGAAGAAGAAGAAGAAGAAGAATGAAGAGAAAACAAGAAAAGGAAAAGAACTCGCAGTAGGCACATACCTACCAGCACACACATTCACAGCCTCGTACGCTAATGTTCCACTATCATGCTCGTTACAACTTTATGAAAGAAGCTTCGCTAGGATCTGACTTGTCAAGTCTGACGTCATAGGTAAACCCGCCCTACCCCTCCCTTACACCTCCTCCCCCACCCACCCACCCACCCCCCAGTTCACCTTATCGCCCTCACCCTACCCCCTTCCTTTTTGAAGTTGTATAATAAGCCAGGAATGAGCCGGGATCCTTAAATAAAAGGGGCATCCTGGAATGGCCATATTTGACAGTTTGATTTATAGGAAACCAGAGCAAAGTGAGTGTTCCGATCCTTGAAAAGGCTGTCTTTCTGGTGACCTCGCAAAAAAAACCTCATCCGTCAGGGTGTCCCTTTAATGCCCGTATCTCTATCTCTCTGTCTGTTCGCCCGTGAGACAACAAAAACCAGAGTTAATTTAATGCCTAATTAACTCTTTTAGCGCCATTGTGGGGGTTTCGTTGGACGCTTTAGGTTGTCCTTAACCGACAAAAGAGGAGTGACTATTTGTTTCGAGTAGGCCTATTCATGCGTTAACGCTTTCACTAGAAGAACCATTGACATAAGCTCGAAAGACAGACAAACACATGGCAGGGTGCTTGGCAGTGAATCTCTTTGCATTTGGTGGGAGAGCAGAGTGATGCCTTGAGCGAATGTATTCGCCCCTGGTATTGTAGAAGGAGTCTTAAACTATGCTTAGCAGACTGATATTATATATCTGATGTTCATTTGATGTGGAACATTATAAGAGTACAATTTCAATCCAACTACTACCTTTTAAATTGTCATCCTTCTTCTTCTTCTCCTCCTCCTCCTCCTCCTCCTTCCCCTCCTCCTTCTTCTTTTTCTTATTTTTTCCTTGAGCATCCATCATCCCAAAGTACCAAGCCCTTAACAGAGGAATATGACGTTAAATAACGAATACCCAAATCAAAACAAAAATGGTTTTAAAAGCATTGCAAGCGGATGTATATAGTATGTCCTGCTTCCGCACGCAACCTCTCTTTCTTTTCAACAGAGAGAGAGAGAGAGAGAGAGAGAGAGAGAGAGAGAGAGAGAGAGAGAGAGAGAGAGAGAGAGAGAGAGAGAGAGAGAGAGAGAGAGAGAGAGAGAGAGAGAGAGAGAGAGAAAGGGAGAGAGAGAGAGAGAGAGAGACAGAGAGAGAGAGAGAGAGAGAGGA
>CM065702.1:24983584-25006084 GCA_017654935.2 Phymorhynchus buccinoides
TAGAGGGTAATAGAGTAAGCAATAACATGCTTTTTTACATCCAGCCCTCTGGACAGAATACATATATAAAAGTAGAAAATGGAAAACAAAAATAAACACATACAAAGTAATATAAAGCATGCAAAAAACATCCCTATATTGTAACACATCAATAACAAAATCAAACCTATTATTATTAACTATACTCTAAGAGAGAGAGAGAGAGAGAGAGAGAGAGAGAGAGAGAGAGAGAGAGAGAGAGAGAGAGAGAGAGAGAGAGAGAGAGAGAGAGAGAGAGAGAGAGAGAGAGAGAGAGAGAGAGAGAGAGAGAGAGAGAGAGAGAGAGAGAGAGAGAGAGAGAATCTTCAGGGGAAAAAAAAGAATTATTATGCCCATAGGTGAAAATGTTTTGTCCGAAACGAAAGTTTAGCTTCACGTCCTCCCGGCCGAAGTCATATAGGACATTACTTTGTATATAGTTGGGGAGTGTTTTGTCGAATGAACGAAAAATGGTGTTTTACGTCCTCTCGGTCATAGACACATATGGGACTTTTGTAAATACCAAGATGGTGGGAACAATACTGGCTGCAATGCCCGGAGGCAGTGCAACACCAGTAAAGTCCCGAGTTATTAACAATATAGATAGGTGTAGCGGTAGCCACGCCTCGGTTAAACCTCATCGGCTATGGTACCGCCACAGTATAGTGACGGGAGTGTTTTGTCCCTGAACTCTTTACATTTTATAAGAAAAGTCCAGAGAAGACAGACATTAACGGCAATGGTTTCCGGTTGTTGTTTTCTCTCTTCATAAGTTAGCCCCCTTTGAAAGGAAGTTACGTTCGTTGTTGCGTTTTATGTACATGTTTCCGTTTCCATGCTTGTAGTTGGGTGTGGGTTTTTTGTTTTGTTTTAAAGATTTCTATTAATGGATAACGGTTTAAGAAAACAAGCTCAAACGGACGCGATTTCAAAACAGTAGGTTAAACAGCTTTTATGTTATGTTTGGGGGGGTTTCACCACGAAAACAATAAAGGCAAGTATTCCTTAAGGGGATACGTGCCTTTTACTTCCCACGATGACAAATGATCCAGACTTTTGTCACAGCATCTACACATACTTCTAAGGTCAAAACTGAAAAGAAAACACAGGGTCACCGTGCTGCTTTTCTTGTAATTCGTGGTCGAAATGTGGGGGGTTGGACAATGTTCGGGTAAAATCAGGTCTACTGAAAACTGGACACCTTTCATACACTTAAGTTATTAACAACTTTCAATTAATCTTGCCTGATAGTGATACTGTAACCTATTTATTATCAGAATCTATGTAAAATGTTAAGAAAATATAATTTTGTCAATAGGAAATTTGTTGCCGTATTAACAAATATTTCCCTAAATTTCATTGTTCAAATGCCTTTAGAAAGACACTCAACGATGAAATCATTCTAGTTGTTTGATAATAGACGAAATAATGTATATTCTCCATACTGAACGCAAAAACAGTATGTGACCGTGCTTTTTACTGAACACCATACACATTTTCAACCCAACCCCTATTTTTCCACGGGACTCACGTCAAGAGTTATATCCCTTAATACTTTTTTGTTGGCAGTTTTATGAGATTTGTTCTTTTAGTAACGCGATTATAGTCTTTCTAAGAAATGAATATGTTTAAAATAATCCTTATGTTTTAAAAAATACAAACATTTTAGCGATATACTTTTCACAAATATAGATAAACTTGTATATTTTTCAATAAATGTCTTGCACCACTGGGTATGCTAGCACGATCAATCACTATGCACACACCCCAATGCCGAGAGAGAGGGAGAACTGCCTCCGGGCATTGCCTCCAGTATTGTTCCCACCATATTTGTATTTACAAATGTCCCATATGTGTCTGATTCAGACCAAGAGGACGTAAAACACCATTTTCGCTTCGAGAGAGAGGGAGATAGAGAGAGAAGGAGGGAGGGAGGGAAGAGGAAAAGGAGAGAGAGGGGGGGGGGAAACAGGAAGAAGGGGGGGAGGTAGAGTCTATTATAGACACAGAGAGAGTAAGCCATTTCATTCACAATTTTGTCATTTTCATTCTTACGTCATCTTATCCATACGTCATTCATTCACTGAAACCCTTTAATACAGGAGCTAAGCATTGTTGCCATTTGATATGGAAAAAGAGTTGTGTTTCTTACGACAGTCAGCCACTAGGGGAAATTTAGCGCCATCTGTATCCCGCGTATCCCTTTAAAATGAACAAAACAAAATAAATGCAACAGCTATTTATATACACATCTGTATAGTTAAAAATTCGGGACTTTCCTCCTGGTGTTGCACTGCCTCCGGGCATTTCCTCCAGGATCGTTCCCACCATCTTTGTCCCATATGTGTTTGTTCCATAGTGTCCCATATGTGTAGTTCCAGACCGGAGGACGTTAATCAGATTTTAATTGAATGCAACAGATGATCTTGAGGGAAAAGGACGGGTTTCTGTGGCTATAAAAGTAGGTAATACCAATACGAACACAAACAAATATTGGATGAGCGTGTGTGTTTCTGGGTCTGCCCGCCCTGTAACTCATGAACCGATGAACAGAATCGCTTCAAATTGTATGTGGTGGTGTGTCATGGTACACAGATGGCCCCATAGAATAAATGTGACCGTGGTGACCTTGACTTCTAAGTTTGACCTTGAAAACTGAAATGTCTTCTTGATGCCACAACTTTCACATCGTCGGACTTACAATGTTCAAACTTGTTATGGGAGTGCATTGGCTAATCGCGATTCCAAATATTGGGTACAATGAAGATCAGGTTCAAGGGCGTAGGCCTCGGATGTGTCAAATTGGTGTTTGGGCCATATCTTTCACATTGTTTTCAGTTACTGGCTCAAGATCAGGTGTGCTGCAAAGTAGTGATTATCTTAATGACCTTGACCTTGACTTTTTAACTTCTCTTTTTTTTTAGCAGTGGTTATAGTTCGGACACCATTGGGTTTACAACCCACATATATTCTTGATCAGCATGACCTAAGGGATGCAGTGTGAGACATTTAAAGTCTCTTGACCTTGACCTTTAGGCTGTTATATAAAAACGGGTTGCGTCTCGAGAACCACAGGAAGGAATTTAAAATTTGTGTGGAGGTGCATCACCCAAAGAAGACTGGGGCTAAGCTGTGTGTGTGTGTGTGTGTGTGTTTGTTTGTGGGGGGGGGGGGGGGGGGGTAATGTGCAAAGAACATCAGCATCACCCAAGGATGGTACTCTGAAAACCGTCAGCCAGAGACCCATATAACCTTATACATTATTGATCAGCATCATGAGCTCCCCCCCATGGGGATAGTTACCCCACCTTCTGGAAGTTCTGTGCTTGTAACTTCCTCTAATCTGTCACTCTCTTTGACTCTGCCTTTTTCCTTTGCTTACTCACTGTCATCTACTATATTTTTTGCCTTACCGGTTTGGTTTGGTTTGGTTTTAATGAAAAGAAACTTTCAACAAGATTTTCCTCCAGCCGAAGTCGGACTTGCTGCTGGGCCTATTTGTTAGTTGGGCGCACAATTAACGGCGGCAAGACGCATCTGCGCTCATAATTTGACAGGAAACTGTCCGAGCAATGGAAGAAGAAGAAGAAGCAGCATCGTGAGCTTTGTATGCGTAGGCCTACGAGTGATCTATTTTGTGACAAAGAAGAAACAAAATTGGACAGCTGGATCACAAACGGTTGTAACAGTTTCCTTTGTTTAAAAGCCTTTGCGAAATGTCCACGTTACATGTAGGCCTACATTTGTGTGGGAATGTGCGGCTGCTTCGCTTGTGTTTTGTTCTTATAATAAAAATCCTTTTTTTTTAATCGTGTATGAATCAGTGTATCATGATAATAATATTAACCCTTTCGGGAGCGTAATAGGCTTACGCGCATTAAGGGCCAGCCACACGTCCACTAAACTCGCACGCACGGCTGTACGGTACGATACGATTCGATCACGTGATCTCGATGCGCCAATCACATTTGTACTTGGAGACCAACGTGATCGAATCGTATCGTTCAGTCGTGCGATTTTAGTGGACGTGTGGCTGGCCCTTTAGTGACAGACCTACGTAGGGGAAGACGGGGTAAAAAGCCCATGGGCGGGTAAGAAGCCCATGGTAATTATCTCATGAAATAAAGCAAATTTCAGTCACATTTTGCCCATGAGACGAGTATTAATGTTTAGCATTAGTCTTATGGGCAAATTTGACTGAAATTTGCTTTAGTTCATGACATAATTGGCATGGGCTTCTTACCCGCCCATGGGCTTTTTACCCCGTCTTCCCCTATAATTATTCCAGAATTAGAACAGACTATTCATTCTTTCTTTACGTCAGGCCAGTGAATTTAGTGGGCTATATATCTGTCTCACTCTGTTCATCACAAAATGATCACTTGATATAACTTGTCATATTTTTGGAGAGTCAGTCAGTCCACATTTATGAAACTTACGCAAATATATAAGACTAGGCTACACATCGTTCTATGCATGGGTGCATGCGCGTACGCTCACATATAGGCCTACACAAAACTATACACAGAGAGAGAGAGAGGGGGGGAGAGAGAGAGAGAGAGAGAGAGAGAGAGAGAGAGAGAGAGAGAGAGAGAGAGAGGGTCTTATTATGCCG
Organism: Phymorhynchus buccinoides; assembly: GCA_017654935.2. NCBI lineage: Eukaryota > Metazoa > Mollusca > Gastropoda > Neogastropoda > Raphitomidae > Phymorhynchus > Phymorhynchus buccinoides. The sequence goes on from CM065702.1 coordinate 24,988,218, forward strand.
TAGTACTTAAACCAAAATTCATCTAAATTAAACACCTCCACAAACACAAGCGCACACACACATGAATGCACAACCACAGCGACTGTTAGCGTGCGCGCGCATTTAGTGTGCGTGCGCGTGTGTATGTGTGTGTGTGTGCGAGTGCGTCAGAACATGAATGTGTATGTGCGTGAGTGCGTGCAGAAAGAGGTGGCGGATGATTGAGGGATGGGAAATTATACGTAGGCATGCACTTTTACAGAGCACACAAAATCACAGTAGCGTCAAATGACTCAACCAACTTGTTAATTATGACGTTGACTGTCTGCCAACCAAGGCGTCAGATTTGGCGCAGTTTTTGTTTTTTTCGAGCATCAATGACAATGTCAAGACCACCCCCACCCCCACCCCCGCCACACACACACACACACTCATGCACATACGCGCGCTTGAATTTGACATTTTATTGTCAGTGCCTGGAATGTATTATGAGAGAGAGAGAGAGAGAGAGAGAGAGAGAGAGAGAGAGAGAGAGAGAGAGAGAGAGAGAGAGAGAGAGAGAGAGAGTGACGTGACTTTGATGTGGTGCAAATGACAAAGGTTTGAAAGGAAGAGTGAGTTAGGGGATGAAGATTGTGTGAAATGAATAGGAGTGCGTTTATGAGACAGAGAGAGAGAGAGAGAGAGAGAGAGAGAGAGAGAGAGAGAGAGAGAGAGAGAGAGAGAGAGAGAGAGAGAGAGAGAGAGAGAGTGCGTGTGTGTTTGAGAGATAAAGAGAGCAAACAAACTATTCATAATTTAGGTCACGTGAGTTTATGTCCATTCATACGCATATCCCTATTTATCATAGAGTAAAAAATTGGTGTCTCTCTCTCTCTCTTTACTGTCTATAAGAGGCTACGCCAGGGCCTAATTAGACGATAAACCAGCCAGAGTTCTCTCTCTCTCTCTCTCTCTCTCTTCCAGAGGGCTGGATGTTTTTAAAAAAAAAGCATGGCATTCCTTATTCTATTACCCTCTATAAATAACATTCATTCAATTATCTCTCTCTCTTTTGTAGCACGCTAAGAGACCATCTAATTTATTACGCAAGCTTGTAACATACGTTCGCCAATGTGCGTGTGAGAGAGGGGGGAAGGAGAGAGAGGAGGAGAGAGAGAGAGAGAGAGAGAGAGAGAGAGAGAGAGAGAGAGAGAGAGAGAGAGAGAGAGAGAGAGAGAGAGAGAGAGAGAGAGAGAGAGAGAGAGAGAGAGAGAGAGAGAGAGAGAGAGAGAGAGAGAGTGGACGCATCTGTTTTAATCATAACACCTATTCTCACCAATTCATCTGGGCTTACTACTACCTTCTTGCATGATGGATTCCCTAAAAATTGGACGTTTATCTTTTCCCCCTTATATTAAATCGAATACAAAAAGACTGCATAGTGTGCGTAATCTCTCTCTCTCTGTGCGAATGGACATGCAAATGAGTCTAAAATTAAAATACATTCACATGCGTGTATATGTGTAGGTATGTGAGCGAGCGCACACGCAAAACAATGTGTGCCTGCATGCTTGATTGTGATTCCCATATGTGCCTTCCGTGGTCGAGAGGACGTTAACCCTTTCACCGCCAAAGTCGCATTTTAGCACCACAGTGATTTAACACCTATCTCACTAAAAGGCATCAAATTGGGGTCTATTATCCAAAGACCCTATTGTTTTAGTTTGGGGAAGTAAGGTTAGACATTATTTTATGTCACAGAAGAATCCCCAATACTGCAGATGGATTTTGTTCTCTACCCAGATAAATTTAATGGAATTTTTTGGCTGAAATATGGCTGGCGGTGAAAGGGTTAAACACCAAATTCCTCCTGCTTGATTGCGATATATATATATATACACAGGTTTAGCTTACATGTACATGTTCGTCTTTCTCTGAACTAAAGTTTATTCCCATTAGGCCTACCACAGCCTGAACGACTAAACCGATGATGATGAAAACTGGCTCGAATGGTCCCGGAAAAAACCCCAACGCCCAGTAATTTGGACTAGCTAAATCAAACAAACAAATGAATAACCTAATGAAATATCCTAACTAGCTTCCCGCATGTACAAGTTTAGCGTTCAAACGCTATCGTGTTCAGCCAGCCACATACAGTCAGTCAGCCTAATACAACATTAACCAGCTGTTGCTTCGACGCTGGCTGATGATGTGGCATGGTGATAAGCTTCAATGTTCGTTTCTGTGTATGTGTTTCTGTGTATGCGTTTCTGTGTACGTGTTTCTGAGCATGTGTCTGTGCATGTGTGTCTGTGTATGTGTTTCTGTGTATCTGTCTCGCTCTGTGATGTGTGCCATATTATATACAGAATATTGTGGCATAGGCCTTAATATTACCCATGTGCCATTGTAAGCGTACCTTGTCCTGCATCCAAGCCCTCTCCCCATCACCTTCTTCCTGTATTAGTCTTGTACATTGATGATGTATTATAGTGCTGTGTTATTTCTAGATATTTACTTTTCTTGAATGCTTTGTATTATTATTATTTGTTGTTGGCGCTTCATTTTCTAACCTTTGTTTAGCCTCAGGGCTCACCTTCTCATAACCCTGATTAAACAAAATTTCGTTCGTTCGTTCTCTGCCTCTGTCTGTCTCTCCCCCCCCCCCCTTTTTTTCCTAAATCTCACCTCTACCTATATAAGCTATCCACAAAAAGTTGATCACTTGCAAACTAATTCATAACTTTAGTCTTAGTGATAACGATACACAATTGTATTTCGAGCATCTGTACATTTGATCAAAGTGGGTACGTATATTTATTTCCCAAAGTATTGAAATCACAAGACAGGGCTGATGCTCCCAAAAGTTGTAATGCGTGTATCCGCCATGGCTGTTCTGGCACTCGACGCAGCGAGTATCATGGAGTTGACCAGGGTGGTTTGGAAGCGCCTGCCTCAGCCTGCAGCAATGGTTGCTGTAGGGGGGTGGTTGCTCCTCACTTTGCGATCCAGCTTATGCTGGCCACTCCATTCTGTTGACTCCAGACTGCTGCAGGAAGTCGTTGACCACCCTTGCCCTGTGGGGGCGAGCGTTTCATCCTTTTCCCGGTATCGGAGGCCAGTCAGGTATATTGTTTTTGTTCCCCTGGGTAACCTTGGGACCATTGTTTCTGCAGAAGGCGCGGCGTGCTGCCCTATGGGCTGGAGTTAAGCGTGGCCGTACAGCTGGGCGACGAGAACGGAGGTTAAACCCATGAAGGCGGTTCCGTATGGTCTGCCTGATGTTCAGGCTGCCTTCGAATGATGAGTGTTCTTGTCTGCAGGGCTTGTTGTTCAATGAGACGATCTTCACGTGGAGTTGTCTTCTTCGGTCGACCAGATCTGCGTCTTTCATGGACCCTCCCAGTGGCTGTGAAGCGTTGAATTGTATGCTTATCTTCTTATAAACCCTGATTAAACAAAATTTCGTTCGTTCGTTCTCTGCCTCTGTCTGTCTCTCCCCCCCTTTTTTTCCTAAATCTCACCTCTACCTATATAGTATTTTCATTGTGCCTCTGTGTGTCTGTTTGTTCACCCTGCAACTCGTGAACCAGTGGACAGAATTATTGCTTCACAGTTTGCATGGTAGTGTAGGTGGTGCGTGCGTGTGCTTCAGGTGCGCGCGCGCGTGCGTGTGTGTGTGTGTATGTGCACGCGCGCGAAGCGTAGCAAGCGGGGTTTGCTAGTTGCCAATAAACGAAGGAATTCGCGTTGAAGTGCATTTATGTTTCCCATAAAAACTAAAGTTTTGTTTTACGTCCTCCCGGTCTTGAAAAGACCATATGGGACACGTTTTCCTTTTTTTGGGGTATTGTAAATTTAAGCTTTACGTCCTCTCGACCTGGGAAGGCACACATATGTTTTCCATCTTTCTTCGAGTTTCTTTTATAGGCCTCTGCAACTAGGGTTATTAACGCCCTTGACAGTGAGAGTGAAGCCCTTGCTGGTCAGTACTGACAAGGGAATTCACTCTTGCGAAAGGCAGCCATTTAGTGGCATCAAATAGGGTACTGGCGAGAGTTATCCCCCTGTTTGGTCAGTACTGAACCATCTTCCCCCACCCACCAAGGGCATTCACTCTTGCGAAAGGTGTTATTTGCAGACTCCCATAGGATTACGTACATACGAAAGGGTGACGTGTCGCCGTAAATTGTGATTTCTAGGCATGCGCGAGTCATGATCATAACTCAGGGGGGTTATCGGAAGAGGGGTTAATGTGGGCGGACATTTGATAGTGGGGGGTAATTACCTGGAGGCTTTCTAAAACAGAAGACAATCATGGCTTTTGTAGTGCTTTGAATTGCTGGTGCCCTGGCCCGCTGGTTGAAATTCGGAGGGTTAAACCATACTCGTGTTGGTTAGTTTTTAACTCTGTGTGTGTGTGTGTGTGTGTGCGTCCGTGTGTATGTTTTACAAACACATATTCGCAAACAGAGAGAGAGAGAGAGAGAGAGAGAGAGAGAGAGAGAGAGAGAGAGAGAGAGAGATTCAGCAATCTGAAACACCACATTGTCGAGTTAGCAGTAATTGTATCAAATTGTTGTCCGGTGTCAAGTTGCGTAGACTTACTATTATATGTGATGCACAGAGGGAAATACATCTATATCTACACACATTACAACAATGAAACTAATAAACTTCTCTGTAGCCTGGATGGAAAATAAGTTATAACCTAAGTTCATAATTGTTACGACCGTTCCAAATTGTACCTACCGTTTGATATTGTAACGACCGTTTAGAGGCGTTACCAGTCAGAGCTGTTACATTCAGTGCTGCTTATGAGCGTTCGAAAGTGTAACGACCCTTCAGAGGTGCTTTGATCATTCATATGTGTTATGATCGTTCAGAGTTGTTACGACCGTTCACAGCTGTTAGAACGTTCAGATCCATTACAACCATTCAAAGCTGTTACGACCGTTCAGAGCGATTCCAACTGTTTATAGCTGTCACTTCCGTTTATAGCTGGTACGACTGCTTGGAACTGCACTAACCATTCAGTGCGGTAACGACCGTTCAGAACTGTAACAACTGTCAGTACCCATATCTACTATTCAGAACCGTTAGGGGAAGACGGGGTAAAAAGCGCATGGGCGGGTAAGAAGCCCACCCCAATTATCTCATGAAATAAAGAAAATTTCAGTCAAATTTGCCCATGAGACGAATGCTAGACATAAACGCTCGTCTCATGGGCAAAATGAGACTGAAATTTGCTTCATTTCATGAGATAATTGGGGTGGGCTTCTTACACGCCCATGCGCTTTTTACCCCGTCTTCCCCTACGACCGTTCATAACTGTAACCATTCGAAACTGCAACGACCGTTCATAGATGTTACGGGAGTTCAGATCTGACATTATTCAGATCCATTACAAACATTCAAAACTGTTACAACACTGTAACGACCCTCAGACCTGTTACGACAGTTAAGAGCCGTTACGATCGTTTATAGCTGTTACAACTGTTCGAAACTGTACCGACCTTTCAGTTGTTTTCACAGAGGTACTAGTTGTTATGACCATTCAGAGCTGTAATGACCGTCAATACCTGTTGTGACCGTCCTGAGCCGTTCATTGCTGTAACGACCCTTCGAAACTGTATAGCGACCGTTCAGAGTTGTTACGATTGTTATACGCTACGATCCTTCAGAGCTGTTACGATTGTCAATATATGCTACGATCCTTCAGAGCTGTTACGAACATTCAGCACTGTTACGATCGTGCAGTACTGTAACAACCGTTCTAAACAGCTTTGACCTTACAGAGCTGTTAAAGGGACACCCTGACGGATGAGCTTTTGCAAGAAACACGTCGAGATCACCAGGAAAACACCCTTTACAGAGATTGCAACTCACTTTGCTCTGGTTTCCTAGAAATCAAACCGTCAAATCGGCGATTCCTCATTGAAGAAGGTGCTGGAAGTCAAATTATTTCACCCAAAGAGAAGGCGTGTGTTGTCTCTTTTCTAATGGCCGTCAAATCATGTGCACGAAATTTCGCAATGCAAGCCTTTTTTTATTCTTTAAATTTTGTTTTTATAGTTTATCTAAAGGAGTTTCGCTCACAACAAAGGAAATAGCTCCCTTTTTTTTTTAACTGTACTACAAAAAACGAAAACGCTTCAACCACAATGAGTGACCTCCACCCACCCCATCCAAAATGGCTACTCTCCGGCATCTCCGCCAAGAAGGAATCGCCATTTTGACGCTTTAATTTCTAGGAAACCGGCATCTTTCTGGTGATCTCGACGTGTTTCTTGCAAACACTCATCCGTCAGGGTCCACCTTTAAAGGGGCACCCTGACGGATGCGTTTTGTAAGAAACATGATCATTTCTAGGAAACCAGAGCAAAGTGAGAGTTCCGATCCTTGAAAAGGCTCTTTCTGGTGATCTCGACGTGTTTCTTGCAAAACCTCATCCGTCAGGGTCCCCTTTTAAGATTCGAATTCACTGTAAATGGGTTTGTATGTCTTGCCACTCATGTGAACCGACTTTGCCGGTACCGATTAACAGGAACCGTTTCTGTAAAAGTTCATTGTAATCAGTTGTCAATGTTCATTGCTTCGACTGGGAGTACATTGATGGCTTGCCAATGGTTTCGGTGACATCAATGCTATAACGGGTAGCCGTGTCAGTTCAGAGGTGCTAGGTCCCCTTGGGGATACTGGGGGGGGGGGGGGGGGGGGGGGTCTTTCGTAAAAAATAGTTCCCCCACCTTCTTGAAGTTCTGTGCTCGTAACTTCCCTCTAATCTGCCACTCTTTGATTCTGCCTTTTCCCTTTGCTTTCTATCTACTATGCCCCCCCCCCCCTCCGACTTATTGGCCCATTGTCCTGCCTTTCAAAAAAAAAGATCTTCCAAATATTTTCTCAATATGAGCTCCTCCGAAATCGGAATGTGTTGGCTGTACGCAGCGTGGAGACCAGTGAAAACTGAACACATAATTATGTATCTTACCCATTATGGCCATATGGTCTGGGAACGCAGAAGAAGAAGGGTTAGGGAAGGGGGAAGGGATGGAGAGGGGCACAATTCTGCCTTTTTGTGAAGATCAATTCAGTAGTTTGGGCAATGTGGATCATAAATTTTTTAATATTACACACACATACACAAAAGCTTTGTCATATTATTCTTTAACCCCCAATAAAGATGAGTTTGACTTGACACAGCAAACAGAAACGCCCTTTCCTTCAAGTTCGACGGCAAAAATCGAACTGAACGTCGGGAGTCCTTCGGATGGGGACTTAAAGCTAGTCTGACCCGTGCGCTTTACACGCGTAAAAGCCCCACGACAGTTGAACTCTTCTAGCACCATGGACAGAATACATCCGCCCAGTACATCACTCTACACTCCCACCAAATGCAAAGACATTCACTGCCAAGTACCTTGTTGCCGTGTGTTGGTCTATTTCTAGAGCTTATGTCGGTGTGCTTTTTCCGTTAAAGCAACGCATGTGCATTCGAAAACACAAATTCGGTTGAGTTGCAACAAACAACCAAGAATGTCAAAAAAGACACGGCGCTGGAAGATTTAACCCTATCACCGCCAAAGTCGCATTTTAGCACCACAGTGATTTAACGCCTATGTCACTAAAAGGCATCGAATTGGGGTATATTTTCCAAAGACCTAATTGTCTTAGTTTTGGGAAGTAAGGTTAGACATTATTTTATATATGCCACAGAAGAATCCCCAATACTGCAGATGGATTTTGTTCTCTACCCAGGTAAACTTAATGGATTTTTTTTTGCTGAAATAAGGCTGACTTTGAAAGGGTTAAAGTCGATAAGAGCAGGGAGAAATCCTGCTGCTTGGTATTACCAAATTGATAGCTGGGTTTCCTAACTCTGTCCTTCCCATTTTCACCCAGTAACCCACCCACCCACCCTTAAAAAAAAAGTGGCGCTGCGCTTGCCGCAACGTGCTCTCCAGGTGGTAGCAGCGCAAATCTCACAGTGACAAGTCCATGTGACTAGACTATACAAGATACAATTCAAAACAAAAGTTTTAACTGTAAACATTCACACCAACACGTACAGTACACACACACACACACACACACACACACAAGCGCGCACAAATGCTCACACACAAAAATAAACACATCGAAACGAGAGAGAGAGGGGGGGGGGGGGGGGGAGAGAGAGAGAGAGAAAGAGATAGAGAGGGGGGGGGGTAACTTTAATGTGAATTCAACCAAGCATGAATAAAACTGATTTGACTTTGCACCCCTGCCATCAATCAATACAGTATGCAGCTAACAACAACCAAATGAAAAGTGCATCAAACTAAAACTGGAACCAAAACGTTAAACAACCTTTTGCAAAACAATGCACAATATTTATCTGAGCGATTGACACAGATTATTTTTGCAAATCAATTAAAAAAAATTAGCCTATCTATTTTTCCTACCTGAATTACTAAATTCACTTTGCTTAAAGGGCAATTTATTTTATGGGTAACACCCACACCAATGTTAAGGGTTGCTTAACTTTTTAGGGCAATTTATATTATGGGTAACACCCACACCAATGTTAAGGGTTGCTTAACTTTTTAGGGCAATTTATATTATGGGTAACACCCACACCAATGTTAGGGGGTGCTTAACTTTTTAGGGCAATTTATATTATGGGTAACACCCACACCAATGTTAGGGGTTGCTTAACTTTTTAGGGCAATTTATATTATGGGTAACACCCACACCAATGTTAGGGGTTGCTTAACTTTTTAGGGCAATTTATATTATGGGTAACACCCACACCAATGTTAGGGGTTGCTTAACTTTTTAGGGCAATTTATATTATGGGTAACACCCACACCAATGTTAGGGGTTGCTTAACTTTTTAGGGCAATTTATATTATGGGTAACACCCACACCAATGTTAGGGGTTGCTTAACGTTTTAGGGCAATTTATATTATGGGTAACACCCACACCAATGTTAGAGTTTGCTTAACTTTTTGACTCCAGTTTATAATTATATTTTCGCGAGTTCGAACCTTGGCCTGAAACTTCCCCACATATCAAACAATCAGAAATGCAAGAAATACACTTTCATCAAGTTAAAGCAAAATGATATAGAATGCTTCGCTTATTGGGCCGACTGTGGCAAAACAAACTCGCGTTCTGCTTATGAAGTAATAGAGAATCGTGTCTATGTTTTTTCTATTGTAATCAAACACTAGACATAACTTGACTGATTATCAGATTGCAGTTGTCCAATGTGGCGGTACCATAGCCGATGAGGTTTAGCCGAGGCATGGTTACCGCTACACCTATCTATATTGTTAACAACTCGGGACTTTACTGGTGTTGCACTGCCTCCGGGCATTGCAGCCAGTATTGTTCCCAACATCTTTGTATTTACAAATGTCCCATATGTGTCTATGACCGAGAGGACGTAAAACATCATTTTCATCTTTCATCACTGATTATCAGATTTGTAATATTTAACCCTTTCACCGTCAATGTCGCATTTTAGCACCACATTGATTTGACAGTTATGTCACTAAAAAGGCATCAACTTGAGGTCTATTATCCAAAGACCTTATTGTCTTAGTTTTGAGGATAGACCTTATTTTATATATGTCACAGAAGAATCCCCAATACTGCAGATGGATTTTGTTCTCTACCCAGGGAAATTTAACGGAAATTTTGGGCTGAAATATGGCTGGCGGTGAAAGGGTTAAAGTATTTTATTATTCAATTTTCGATATTTGAAGTTAGCTTGATAACTTTGATGTCAAAATATCTTTTTGTTATTCACGGATTTCCTGGGACGCCGTATGGTGGCTGCCATTAGTGTTACTAAAATTAAGAATATGCTTCCCACTTCCGGTTCAATTAACCCTTTCACTGCCAATGTCGCATGTATGCACCACAATGGTTTAACACCCATGTCACTGACAGGCATGAAATTAGGGCGAAAGGGTTAAAATAATCACTCAAACAACCCAAAAAAAAGAAAGGTCGAAAGCTCGAGGACACACGTGGTTAGCATGACTCGATACAAAAAAAGGTGACCGGTCAAATCGTCCCTTCGCCAACTCGTCCCCGACAGACAGTCAAACAAGCAGACAAGATAGATGGGGGAGAGAGGGACGAGTTGGTAGAAGAACGAGTTGACCTGCAACCAATGTCACAGTGCACAGATGTCTTCGTAAAACCGGAAGTTTCAAGCATACCGGTGAAAGGTCAGGAAAGTTGTCAATTCAACAGTGACATTATAAATAACGAAAGAAGACTAATTGTGTTCAAATTATATGGTGACAAATCAATTCGAAGACGAATGTTTTAACCATTTGTGTCCCACAAAACCTCTGGTTTTCCTATGACAATAAAAACTTGTTCTTTTTCTAATCATTCATTACATATTTACTTTTTTCAATCAATTAATGATTTGACTTTGACTAAAAAAAGGTGTATCTCTACACTCACTGATACAATGGAACCTCAGAAGTCCAGCCACCCGACTGACTCTCCAGAAATGTGGTGGTGGTGGTTATACTGGAAATTGTTTTAGAAATAAATTAGTAGAGAAAAGGCAGAATTAAACTGGCATGATTGTTCTATACTGGGGTTCATCAAACTGATATCCCCAACCAGACCTACCCATGTTGGGAAATCCAAAGTTCAGCCAGAATAAGGGATGGTTCTGGCTGCTGCTGTCTCGGTTCCTGTTCCTGTTCCTACCTCGACTCCAGGGTCTTCCTGGCAGAAAAGGCCTTACGCGGCTTCTTTCTAGGAGAGTAGGGGCAGCTTATAGAGGAAACTTGAGGTCAAAGCGGAACATTTAAAATCCAGCCCGCTTCATGTAGGAGGACGGGAAAGGGGATTCAATGGGGTACAGTGGAACCTCCCTTATAAGACCTATTATAAGACTCCCTTCCACATAAGACCTACTTCTGATTATTGCCCTTCTTTGTAAGTATTAAAATATTCTCCCTTATAAGACCCCTCCCTTATAAGACCTCATTTTGGATGATCTTTGAAGGTCTTATAAGGGAGGTTCTACTGTATCTTCTTCTCCTCGAACACTCTCAAAGTGAGACGGACACCTCAGTATCCAACATGAAGGCAGCAGTACGTTGCAGATCTTCCAGGATTCCGTAGAGCTTCTGTGCCACTGGTCTGGCCAGGTCCTCTCTCTGTGTGTGCTGTTGGAAGAGTGGGCAGGACTGCAGTATGTGGTCACTTGTCTTGCTCCTCAGTGCCACGTACGTGGGCATTCACCAGTGTGAAGTTTGGTAAGCAGGTGGTGCTGCATACGGGTTGTGTCCTGTCCTGACAACGAGGTATTTAATAGCATTGATAGCGAAATATTCCATCACTGACAATTTACAAACAAAGATTAAATAAATAAATAATACAACTATTTCACTTAATGGTTAAACCAACAAAAAGACATAATTCATTAAATAATAATAATAATAATAATAACATACAACAGTCAATGATCAATCAGCCACTATAAATCAACTCATAAACGGATCAAACTATTAAGCAATGGGCTAATGTTAAGATCAGCTCCCTCCGCTGTTCCAGGGTGAAGTTGGCCAATCAGCTCCCTCCGATTTGCCTTTTCCGTTAATCTGATTGGCCAACTTCACCCTGGAACAGTGGAGGGAGCTGACCTTAACATTTGCCAAGCAATGAATACTCTCTTCTTTTTTTTAAAGTAAATAAATAGATCAAGCTGTTCGACGATATATCAGCCACAATTGATCACCTTAACATAAACCAAACGACCTTCAATCAGCAACAACTGATAACCATAACGATAAATAAACCAAACTATTAAAGAATCAATCAGTTGTTAATTAACATATTACAGTGTAACTTTCCTGTTAAAAGACCTTCCCTCTAAAATGTAAGGGAGAAAGGTGTCAAGAGTGGTTAAGACGTTCGCCTGCCAAATGTAATGCGTGACTGCAACGTGAGTGACACGGGTTCGAATCCCGGCCTCGCCCTTTCTTTCTAGTTTGACAGGAAAATCGAACTGAACATCGAGTCCTTCGGATGGGGACTTAAAGCTAGTCTGACTCGTGCGCTTTACGCACGTAAAAATCCCGCGGCAGTTGAAAGTCGGTAAGAGCAGGGAGAAATCCCGCTGCCTGGTATGGCCAAATTGATAGCTAGGTTTTCCAAGCATGTCCACACACCCTCCTCACCCTATGCCCCCCTCCCCAAACAAAGCAATTGGGTAGGCGCTGCACTTGCGGCGACTCTCCGGGGGAGAGCAGCCCGAATTTCACATAGATAAGTCTCTGTGACTAGAATATACCGAATACCAAATGCAACCCATACATTTTCACGGAATTTCCCCTTTCCTATCCGGACTACGGAGTGTCCGCCTCCCTATCAACACCACTCCCAATTAACTTTTCTCGAACCATGGGAGAATACATTCGCCCAAGACATCGTTCTACACCCCCACCAAATGCAAAGACATTCATTGCCAAGCACTCTTCCATGTATTTGTCTGATTTTAGAGCTTGTATCATTGTTTCTTCCATTGAAGCAACGCATGCACACTCGAAAAAAAATAGTTACTCCCCTCTTGTCGGTTGAGATGCAACGGACAACCAAGACCGTCAAAAACTACATGGCGCTAGAAGAGTTTAACCCTTTCACCGCCAGCCATATTTCAGCCAAAATGTCCATTACATTAACCTGGTTAGAGAACAAAATCCATCTGCAGTATTGGGGATTCTTCTGTGACATATGAAATAAGGTATGTCCTTAATCCCCAAAACTATGACAATAGGGTCTTTGGATAATATTCCCCAATTTGATGCCTTTTAGTGATATCACTGTGGTGCTAAAATGTGACTTTGGCGGTGAAAGGGTTAAGATTGGGGGGGGGGGGGGGGGGGGGGTGCTGATTTTCAAGGTCTTAATAGGGAGGTTCCACTGCATAAATCCAACTAATAATCAATCAAACCTACAGCGTTACGTGACTGTATTGTCTCTGGGCCTCTGTGGAGGTCGTCTAAATGAAGGGCTGCTCTTGTGTTGGTAGGGCAGGTGGGGGGCAGAGCGTCTCCGGGTGCCACTGGTACCTTCGGGAGTTTCTTTTTTTTGAACAGCTTTACCGGTGGGCAGTCAATTGTGACCAAGGAGTACTGTGGTTTCCTGTTGACATTAACATACATAAATAATAATAATAATTTAATTCATTTTAAAAAGTGACGCCTGTCCCTCGCGAGGCTCCAGGCGCCATTACAAAGATAAAAACCAACAGGTTTAAGAAAGAAGAGAAAGGAGACATACAAGATTAAAACATAAAAATAAAAAAAAGAACTTTGACATCGTAAGAACAAGATATCATTAGAAAACATTAAAATTAATACATGGGGGGAACATATACCCCCAGCCCCTCCACTCTCTCACCACCCCCTTCCCCTTCCCCCCTCCCTCACCCCGCGCTGTCTCCCCCCCTAAAAAAACAACAACAGCAAAACACACCCTCCACTCTCTCTCGCGCCTTCTCACTCACACACACACACACGCACGCACGCACGCACGCACTCACACCTACACACACGCAATCACACACACACCGTTTGGAATAAGACATATCAGCAGGTTGACGGTTGATACACGTCAGATTAATCATGGTTAAAATAGGTATGGAATAAGAAGGTCTTCATGCCTGATTTAAAAGCGTTAAACGTTTGTGCATTACGAAGGGCTAAAGGTAACGAATTAAAAACAGTAGGGCCAGCAAAAGAAAAAGAACGCTTGCCATATGTCTCCAGGCGAACTCGCGGGATAGCCAAATGACCAGCGTCTGAGGAACGGAGAGATCTCGATGGTGTGTATGGCACAACTAAGTCTGAAAGATAGGAGGGAGCAAGATCGTGGAGGCATCGAAAACAGAGGGTGGCAATTTTGTATTCGATACGGGCTCGAACGGGAAGCCAGTGCAGCTCCCTCAAGAGAGGCTTTGCATGGTCGAATTTGCGTTTTCTGAGGACTATGCGTGCAGCATGATTCTGAGCTCTCTGCAGTTTGTCGAGAAGCGTGTTTGGGAGACCAAAAAACAAAGAATTGCAATAGTCCAGTCTGGACAAAACAAATGCTGACATGAGCTTTTTGGCCGCATCAATGGTAAGAAAGGGACGGATATGACTGATTCTGCGGAGCTCAAGATAGATGGTCCTGCACAGTAGCTTTATATGGTTCTCCATTGAGAGTACACGATCCAGATGTACCCCAAGATTCCTAACGGACTCGGCAAAACAGATGTCTTCACCAGACACAACAAGAGAACTGCTGTTGGAGACTGCTTTGAGCTGCCTGGACGTTCCAACTGGGATGACCTCGGTCTTCCCATCATTCATTTTCAGCTTGTTCACAGTCATCCATTGTTTGACAGATTATATTGTCTGTTGAAGAGTGACAACAAGCTGGGGAAACTGACAGGGTTGTGCCGACTGATGCAGCTGTGCATCGTCAGCGAACATGTGATGCATAACATCAAACTGCCTGATCCACTGACTGAGGGGTTGAATGTACATTGTAAATAGCACAGGTCCTAACACAGAACCCTGAGGTACTCCATATTTCAAAGAAACAGATTTTGAAACTTGATTGAGTACAACAACAGACTGGAATCGGTCACTCAAGTAAGATGTGAACCATTTAAGAACATAACCTGACAATCCAAAAGAGACTTGTAGTCTCTTAAGCAATATGTTATGGTCAAGCGTATCAAACGCGGCCGACAGATCAAGTAGGGATAGCAAAGATATATTACCATTGTCACAAGCAGAGAGCAGATCATTGTTCAAAAACATCGGGACTTTCCTGGTATTGCAGTACCTCCAGGATCGTCCCCCACTATCTTCATTTTTTTTTTTTAAACATCGGGACTTTTCCTGGCATTGCAGTACCTCCAGGATCGTCCCACTATCTTTATATTAATCAAAAACATCGGGACTTTACTGGTATTGCAGTACCTCCAAGATCGTCCCACTATCTTTATATTAATCAAGAACATCGGGACTTTCCTGGTATTGCAGTATCTCCAGGATCGTCCCACTATCTTTATATTAATCAAAAACATCGGGACTTTCCTGGCATTGCAGTACCTCCAGGATCGTCCCACTAGCCCTAACCCTATCCAAAACCTTAAACCGTCAAATACACAAATAAAACTGTACTAAAAATGGAGTGTTCCATGTTTGGAGATGACCAAGTGCAGTCTTGAACGCCTAGTCAATAAACCATCCTGAATCAATCAATCTCTCTCTCTCTCTCTCTCTCTACATCTCTCTCTCTCTCCCTTCCCCTCTCTCTCCCTCTATCCCTCTCCCTCTCTCCCTCTCTCTCTCTCTCGTTTCCTTTGCCTCCTGTAACTTGCCTTCAGAGTCAGAGCTGAAGCCTGTGGTGGTTCCAGTCCTGGACATCCGTGGTGCACTCCTCCAGGCTTCCGAAGTTTCTTCAGGTCATTTTCAGCTTGCACAAAATGGCAAGCCCCCCCCAGTCATTGACTTTCCCAGTTTATTACCATGTTTATTTACTTATTTCCCATTCATTTCTTGTTTCATCACGATTTATTTTTCACCCTTTTATGGGATTGGGTGAGGGGGGGGGGGGGGAGCTTTTTGAGCCATGTCCACTGATCAGAGAGAGAAATGTCCAGCACACAAACCAAGGAACATTGCACGTGCATCACATAGGTGACCCGTCACCACAATTAATGAGCCGCTTTGTCCCTGGCTCACTTATAGGGGCAAAGCATCAATGTTCAGATTTTGACTTATTCTTAAATTATAGGCCTTTTTTTGTTTTTGTTTTACCTCACACAGATGTATGAAAGTGTAAAAACGACAACCCTTTTTGCTTTGTAAAGGTTTAGTAGTAGTAGTAGTAGTAGTAGTAGTAGTAGTAGTAGTAGTAGTAGTAGTAGTAGTAGTATTATTATTATTATTATTATTATTATTTATTGTTATTATTATTATTATTATTAATATTATTATTATTAGAAAACATCTGGTTGTTCAATAAACTTACACGTTGTGAAACCTTTACGGTTGCGATTTCTCATTCCGCCAATTGATTGACTATACAACTCCAAATCTTCATAACTTTGCAACAAATAGTGCGATTTACAAAATGGTTTGTTGGAAAGCTCTTTCAATGTCAAATAATGATTTGTTAATAACTCAAACACGACCCCCGGTACATTACGACTAGTGACGATTAATAATTTTATATTTTTTATTAGAACAAAGGTCCACAATCAGACTTCTCCATGACGTACTCGCCGACAGGAAAAAGATAACTTCCCATAGGTGAAGACGGGGTAAAAAGCCCATGGGCGGGTAAGAAGCCCATGCCAATTATCTCATGAAATAAAGCAGTCACATTTTGCCCATGTTTATCATTCGTCTGATGGGCAAATTTGACCGAGATGTTCTTTATTTCATGAGATAATTGGCATGGGCTTCTTACCCGCCCATGACCGAGATGTTCTTTATTTCATGAGATAATTGGCATGGGCTTCTTACCCGCCCATGGGCTTTTTACCCCGTCTTCACCTATATATAATTTCCCATAGATAAACTTCCTTTATATTCAATGGAATCCAACGGATATCAGCTATTTCTAACACACTTTCTGCAAGGAAAACAATCCACTCATCAAAGACCACACACTACCTGAATAGAGTTGTTAAGCTTACCCTGGCTAAAATAAAACAACTCCAGGGATCACCCCAACAGCGGATCTAAGCACTTGAACACTATGGTACAAGTGCATTAGCTATGGATGAGAACATTATATGTGTGACCGTTTCTGATTACCCCGCCACGTGGGCGGCCACACTCAGTCTTCGGGGGGTATCTGAATAGAGTTATCTGTATGCAACACTCCGACACAAATAGAACGACATCCCCGTGGGGATACCGGGGGGTCTTTCATAAAAATAGTTCCCCCACCTTCTAGTCTAGCACTCTCTTTAACTCTGCCTTTTCCCTTTGCTTTCTATCATCTGCTATCTTTCAGACTTATTGGCCCATTCTCCTGCCTTTTTTCCCCAAAAAAATCTTCCAAATGTTTCTCCTTTGAGCTCCTCCGAAATTGGAATGTATCGGCTGTACGCAGCGGGGAGACCAGTAAAAACTGAAAACCGGACACATATGTACCTTACCCACTATGGCCATATGGCCTGGGAACGCAGAAGAAGAAGATGAATCAGAAGAACGACACACTCGCCAATAAAACACAGTGCTCACTAAACCAAGCCTAATGGATAACTGAAACATACGCTTTACGGGATTATTATTATTATTATTATTATTATTATTATTATTATAACATTTAGCACGCCTAATCAATTTAATGCCCTAGGCGTTTACAATATAAAAAGATAATATACACATATAACACCACATATAATGATATTTAACATAAAATTATAGCATAAAGAATGGCAAATATAAATTACACAAACACCCAAAGACGGCCAGACAAACAGACACAGAATTACACACATACACGCGCGTACATACACACGCGGACACACACTCACACAGATTATTCCGGTACCTAGCTATCAAGGATTTGCATCTCCGCTATAACTAAATTCTATCCCAGCTCCCCAGAATAGCATCTGTCCCTTCTGCTATCTGGCCGTCATGGTCAGAAGAAAAAACACCGACAGACTGACTTACACAATATCAAGGGTTTATTCACAACTTTTACACCCAGGGTGGGTTTACTTTTCCAGATAACGCGCTAGAAAGAGCCTACCCAGCCTATTCCAACACGATGACAATGGCAGCGCGCGCGCGCGCGCGCGCACGCACACGCACACACACAAATGTAACACTTTGTTAGCTTACTCATTTATTGTCAATAAAGGATC
>CM065702.1:25011084-25018584 GCA_017654935.2 Phymorhynchus buccinoides
GGCCTGGAAGGTTTCTTTGAAAGCTAGTACCTAGTAGGAATCTGGAGAGAAAGAGGGTCAGAAACTGAACATAGTGTCTGAGCTGACGTAAGATGGAAATATTGTCGCAGAAGTACGCCTAACACGGAACAGCTTGATGAATAAAGGATGTTTAGTTTATGTTCAATTCTATCTGCGACAGGTAGCCAGTTCAAAGAACGGAGTAGAGGGCTAAGATGATCGAGTTTTCTGTCACTATATATAGAGAAAGGGATAGTAATGATGCCCACTTGGATTGATTATGGAAACAGAGGCTAGTTTGTTCTTTGTGCCTACAAGCATGACTTCGGTTTTATCACCATTTAACTGAAAGCTTATTTCGAATCATCCTATTGTGTGGTGGACTTTACTATGTCGGAATAGCTGTTACTAATTTCTGAAAGAATGGAATTAAGATCTTCGGGGAGGTTGTGCTGCAATGGAGCTGTGCGTCATCTACACAGAGGTGATGTTTCATGTTTTGCTTGTAGATGTTGGCCAGAGGCGACACGTCAAGACCTATCATAGACCCCTGGGGGGTCTACACAAGAGAATCTAACCTGTTCAGACTGAATGCCATTGAAAAGAACTATTGAAATCAAGCAGGCTAGAGGTGATGCATAGAGGGTTAACAAGTCAAGACCTAGCATAGACCCCTGGGGTGGGGGTGGGGGGGGGGGGGGGGGTGTCTCCACAAGAGAATCTAACCTGTTCAGACCGAAGACCATTGATAATAAACTATTGAAATCAAGCAGGCTAGATGTGATGTACAGATGGTTAACAAGTCTAGACCTAGCATAGATCTCGGGGGGGGGGTGGGGGTGGGGGGGGGGGGGGGGGGGTGTCTCCACAAGATAATCTAACCTGTTCAGACCGAAGACCATTGAAAAGAACTATTGAAATCAAGCAGGCTAGAGGTGATGTGTAGAGAGTTAACAAGTCAAGACCTAGCATAAACCCCTGGGGGGGTCTCCACAAGAGAATCGTACCTGTTCAGACCGAAGACCATTGGGGAAAAAACCCACCACACACGCGCACGCGCACATGCGCGCGCGCGCGCGCGCGCACACACACACACACACTATTCTATTCAAGTCTAGTTTTGTTCATTCAGGAGAATGGGATGGCACAATGTTTCATCATCTTTATAATCTATGATTGCTGATTTCAATAACATAATTGTGATAACATAGTTGTTTAATACTTTATATGATATAACTTGATTTGTTTAATACTGCCATAATATTACTGATAATAATGCTCAGGGCTTTTGATGATTTTATTATTGTATGATGTGACATTTATTTGTTGTATTTTATATTCCCCCAATTTCCTCATCCTTATCCCCCTCCACACCCCTTCCCCCTCTCCCTTCCTGCCCGGTCACTTTTCTTCTCATTTCTTTGTGTACGTCTATTATTTAGCTCTTAGATTGTCCTTATTTTTCCCCAGGGCTGGGTGGAAAAAAGGATTTAACTCGCTTATCTCATGTTCCCTGGTTTAATAAAAAAAATCGTTTTTGCTCTCTCTCTCTCTCTCTCTCTCTCTCTCTCTCTCTCCTCTCTCTCTCTCTCTCTTCTCTTTCTCTCTCTCTCTCTCTCTCCCCCTCCCTCCCCTCTCTCTCCCTCCCTCCCCTCTCCTCTCTCCCCCTCCCTCCCCCCCTCTCTCTCTCTCTCTCTCTCTCTCTCTCTCTCTCTCTCTCTCTCTCTCTCTCTCTCTCTCTCTCTCCTCTCTCTCTCTCTCTCTCTCTCTCTCCACGTGAATTTTCCAAACATGTGTAATGATACTTGGCTGATTATTTTGATTGCGTGTTGTTTCCTTGTGCATTTTGTCCTATTGATAACTTCTGTTTGCATGATTTTTCCTTTCTGGTTACGTTCTTTTTATTTACTGAGAACAAAATTTAGCACACAAAAAGGTGATAGCTAATTTCTTTAACCTCAATAAAGATCATTTTGGCTTGACCTCACACACACATATACACGCGCGCGCGCGCGCGCATACACGCACACACGCATGCACACATGCGCGCGCATGCGCGCGCACACGCACACACACATACTCACACACACACATAGTTACCAACCTTATATATCTGTCACGATATGATCAAATACATCTTGACAAAGACCCACCAATGTCACCTTCAACTACAACAACACCACCCCGACCCAACCACCCCAATCTGTTCCACCCATCAAACAAGGTAACAAAACAACGGCATTTCAGCATCTTCAACGTATCTGACAGTACAGCAAAACAGTTTGCTTATACAGTGGAACCTCCCTTATATACACTTCAAAAATCATAAATGAGGTCTTATAAGGGAGGGGTCTTATAAGGGAGGTAATATTAATACTTATAAAGAAGGGCAATGTCTCAGAGAAGTAGGTCTTATACGGGAGGGAGTCTTATAATGGGAGATTCCACTGTAGTGCTACAACGCCACGCCCATTCCCCCAACACTGCCCCAATCTGTTCCACCCATCGAACAAGGTAACAAAACAACGGCATTTCAGCATCCTCAATGTATCTGACAGTACAGCAAAACAGTTTCATGGGTGCAACTACACAAAATGAAAAAAACTGAAAGGCCGGGGTCCAGGGGAAATGTCCCCCTGCAGCTGAAGGAAACATTGATTTATGACAGTATTTTACTTTGCTTTTTCCACATTTTATACAAATGCTTATTTTAATGTGTTTGAAAAATACAGTAGACACACAAAGATCTTGTTTGACTAATTAAAAAAAAGGAAATTTCTTTTCTGGTAAAACTCAAAAACAGGATATCTTTGTATACCAGGAAAAGTTGCACACATGCAATTTGCTTATAGTGTGTTATTTCCATTACTTTCTTACTGCAGAGGAGGCAACTGCTGTTCAGGAGGGCTGGGCTGTGATATGTTTTTGCGGTTAAAAATAATACCCTTTGAGCTTAAAAGTGTTTAAGAGTATAATTAATCTCAGCGCAGATCGACGTCAGTGGACAACTAACTTACACATTGTGTTACGGATCAGAATTGGTATTGCAGTGCCTCCAGGATCTGCTCCGAGCATTGAATGGTGGTTGGTTGATGGTTCGTCCCATACGTGCTGTCTCGCAGCGGAGTGGACGTAAAACCTAACTTTCATTCACGTCAGTGGACAAGGCCTGATATGTACAAGGAAGAGAGGGCGGGGTAGGTGGGGTGGGGGGGTGGGTAGGAGGGGGGGAATGCAAACGCTTTCAGATTATTCATTTTCATTTAAAATGACTGGTGAAACTTATTGGCAAACGAAAAACAAAAACAAAACAAAAAGAACCGAAAAGTTAGACCTGAAGAAACTTCAGTTGAAGTAACAGTGTGAACTGTCCTCTGGAAATCAACATTATCGCTATTACTTTCACATTGTCATGTAAAGCCATGAGAAGTTTGGATAGCTAAAACGGTGTAGTCTTGGTGTGGAAATATGTGACCAGCGCCACGAAAGGGACATTAAGTCGCGGGGCTAGTTTCCTACAACAGGTTTGCAAAGTAAAACATATCGATATGTTTCATCATTTTTGAATTATTGGTATTTTCGTCCCCCATCTTTCATATCCATAAAGGATAACCTTTGATACGGTCTCCAAATATTCCAAAACGTGCATTAAAATTAGTAGTTCGATGCATTTACTTATGATAGGCTAGACTTTATACTGTGATTTATCAAAATGGCCGACAGTCACCTTACCAACTGTAAATGATCATAACTCTGCAACAAGAAAGGATACAAGGATGGGTTTTTTTTTTATAGAAGTAGAAAGAGAATTGCCTGAAGTTTCCAACTGTGTCATTTTCTCAAATTGGTTTTTTTGACACTTAATGTCCCTTTTGTGGTGCTGGGTCACATATCATTAAAATCATCAAGCACAATTTAATCAAATGTACGTAGGCATGGTACTAGCATTTTTCTCTGAAAATATGTTGAGGGGTTCAGGAGATGTCTCTTGGTGTGGGGTGGGGTCAATTGGGTAAAACACCTTTACGGTGATCAGGGGGCGACTTCTCGTGAAGATGAATTAAAAACAAAACTTAAAAATTGGTGAAAAGGGCATCTCGTCAACATTCAGGCATGAAAGTGGATGGAGATCAAAAAAGAGGAAAAATTTTCGTCCGATAAATCCTTCCACCCGGATTTTCACCAAATTTTTCCCCAACAAAACTTCCGACGTCAGGTGAAAATCCGGGTGGAAGGATTTCTCGGACGAAATGTTTTCCTCTTTTTTTATCTCCATCCACGTGGTAGTGGTAGTGGTAGCAGTAGTACTAGTAGTAGTAGTAGTAGTAGTAGTGGTAGTGGTAGTAGTAGTAGAAGTAGTAGTAGTAGTAGTAGTAGTAGTAGTAGTAGTAGTAGTAGTAGTAGTAGTAGTAGTAGTAGTAGTAGTAGTAGTAGTAGTAGTAGTAGTAGTAGTAGTAGTAGTAGTAGTAGTAGTAGTAGTAGTAGTAGTGGTCGTGGTAGTAGTAGTGGTAGTAGCAGTAGCAGTAGCAGTAGTAGCAGTAGTAGTAGTAGTAGTAGGGACAGGCTATATATAGGCCTCGCGGCCTATATAGCGTCCCCTCTGGCAATGACGTTGATAATTATTTTGGGTCTGAGCAAGTTTTTCAAGGACAATCAGTCAAATTCATTAAAAAGACTGAAAATTCTGACTGCAATCCAGAAGATTTTTAAAGGTGTTAATATTAGGTCCAAACTTGATGTTAGTACTTAGTTCATTCCAATGAACCTACAACTTTGCTTCTTTTTCTTTTCTTTTTAATTTATAAAATTAATGTGTATGTTTCTGTCATCGGAATGAAGGTTGCAGAGTGGTTAAGACGTTCGCCTGCCAATTTCTATGTGCGAGTGACCCCCGGGTTCGATTCCGGGCTTCACCCTTTCTGTCCAGTTCGTCGGGGAAAATCGAACTGAAACCCAAGTCCTTTGGATCGGGACTTAAAGCTAGTCTGACCCGTGCGCATTGCGCACGTAAACATGCCATGGCAATTAAAAGAGTAGAGAGAAATCCCGCTGCCTGGTATGACCATTATTAATTTATAGCTAAATGCGCCTCCCCCCTCCTCATCCCCCCCACTCCACCACCCCGCAAAACATGGGTGGCGCTGCGCCTGCGTTAACGCGCTCTACAGGTGGGAGCAACCCGAATTTCACAGAGACAAGATTGACTCTGTGACAAGAATATTCAATATGCCAAATACAAAAACAAACTACTAAGGCCGTGTACACACATAAGCGGGTATTCCACGCGGAAACCCGTGCGCAATCCATAAATAAGTGAAACAAAGAAGGGAAAATATTTGCGCACGTGTCCGAATTTCCCCTATAATTTATGCGTAAACTTTCGTCCTTTCTTCCACTTATTTAGGGTTTTCCGTACGGAACTTACGCGTCTAATGTAAACCTGGCCTAACAAATTAAAAAGTAGGCATATCAATGACTTACAACTTCTTTGTATCGCTGTTGAATAGCAAGCTGCGACGGCCCAAACGCTGAGACTAGGAGACTGCCACCATGATTAACACTAGCCTACACTACAGCAACACCTATTGTGACCTAATGACCTATCACCGCAATATCATTTCACACACACACAAAAATCGAACCAAAAAAATCCCAATTTGTCACCTGCACACCTACAACGCTTATAAACAACATTCTACACGAAAACTCATTATGGATACACAAACAAACCACTTACATTTCGTTTCAAAGTCGCACCTGTTGTATAATCAATATGGCAGCCAGACAAACGCCTTGTCGCCGTCTTCAGTTGAGTTCACAAAAAGACGGGAAATTCGAGAAGGCACGTGCACGCTTTGACATGATTGGTTAAAACAGAGCCAAACCGCCTTAATTATGCAAACTTTTCACGTGTTGAACGCTGGTTTATTTCCCCCGCAGTGTCTGATTCTTCTTTTTTTTTCTCCTCCCTCTTTGTCTACTATAAATTCCTACTAGTTTCTGTGTTTCTGTTCCTCTCTATTTTGATGTAAGAACTTTTGTGTGTGCGTGTGCGTGCTCTCTCTCTCTCTCTCTCTCTCTCTCTCTCTCTCTGCTATAGGTGTATGTGTGCGCGTCAAGTCAAGTCAAAATCATCTTTATTGAGAGTTAAAGAATAAGCTAACAAAGCTTTTTTTCATCCTGCCCTGAGCGCGCGCGCGCGCGCGCGCGCGTGTGTGTGTGTGTGTGTTCGCGCCTGCGTCCGTTCGTGTGTTGTTGCGTGCATGCGCGCGTCCGGGTGCGCCCGCTTGCGTGTGTCCCTATGAGTTTGCTCGCGCGCGCGTGCTCGCGCATGTATAATGTACTTTCAGAGGATACAAAATTAATTGGGTTACCTGGGGGGGTGGGGGGAGTAAGATTTGTCGCGTGTTTGTGGAGGAATGATTCTGGTGTGAAACGCCACACGGACTTCCAGGGCTGGAGCAGGTCTGCCGGGTCTCATGTTGATAGGGCAGGCGTGGTTGGTGGTGCATCTCTGGGTCCCATCAGCACTTTCGGGCGTTTCTTTTTCATTTTCATATTTTATTTATGCTCATGAATTATACAGACCATTCTTTGTGACAGTTGATTAACTACTGTTGTTTTCGTTGTACTACTGATTGAATTCGCACGGGTTAGACTAGCTTTAAGTCAAGATCCAAAGGACTTGAGTTTCAGTTCGATTTTTGCCGACGAACTGAAGAAGAAAAAAGTACAACGAAAACAACAGTAGTTAATCTTCTTTTCTTTTTTTATTACTCTATTGGCCTTTTTCATAAGCCAGTAGCATGGGCCAATAGTAAAGAAGAGCTGCAAAATAAATCAGTTTCTAAAGTATTGGAGCATCATGGTGCAGCTCAGTCTTTTGTAGAAGACTTGGACTGGTGGATTTTGCGCCAGCTTTTACTTGCTGTGTCCAGAAGGGATTGGTTGGCCTAAGGGGACCTTCCCAAGTACCAGCCGTTGTCAAATCCTTTTGACCAAGAGAGTTTGGATGTACCCTGGACAAGGCAACTCAACTATAAACAAATTATAGCCATGCCGTCCACATCAGCGGTTTTCCCTTTTCTGCTCTCTGGCAGTCATAGTTGGAAACGACATACAGGCATACATACATACATACATACATACATACATACATACATACATACATACATACATACATACATACATACATACATACATACATACATACATACATACATACATACATACATACATACATACATACATACATACATACATACATACATACATACATACACGCGCACACACATGCATACATACATACATACATACATACATACATACATACACACATACACGCACACACACATGCATACACACATAGATACATACATACATACGACACCTGTAAACATTCCTCCAACATGAAGACGTTCCAGTCGCCTTGGGACCAAAGGACATGGAAAGTGAGGGGACACCTAGCTTGCACCACCCCTAACGTGATCTACATCTTAA
>CM065702.1:25021084-25063584 GCA_017654935.2 Phymorhynchus buccinoides
AAACAAGCTTTCTTACCAGCTATAAGAGGGAAAACACGTGAAACCCGTGATTTTGACACGTGGTCTGGTGGGTCTTTTTAAAGGCACCAACCCATACGCCCGATTTCAGTCGTACGGATATCCAACAGCGACATCTGTGAGGCGTGAATTTGATGAAATCCTACTCGTTTCGTTCACATAGTATTTTGGGCTCCCCTATACAGGATTTTTGTACAGCGGAACCTCCCTTATAAGACCTCCCATTATAAGACTCCCTCCCGCGTAAGACCTACTTCTCTGAGACATTGCCCTTCTTTGTAAGTATTAAAATTACCTCCCTTATCAAATAGCCCCTCCCTTATAAGACCTTATTTTGGATGATTTTTGAAGGTCTTATAAAAGAGGTTCCACTGTATATCAGACATTTTCGTGTAAGCTTACTGGAAGTCTACATGAATATAGCAAACAAACAAAAGTAGTAAAGATTTCATGGGATTCATTTAAAGGTGGACTCGGACAGATGAGTTTTTGCCAGAAACACGCCGAGATCACCAGAAAGACAGCCTTTTCAAGGATCGGAACACTCACTTTGCTCTGGTTTCTTAGAAATTAATCCGTCAAAACGGCGATTCTTCCTTGGCGGAGATGCCGGAAGACAGTAGCCATTTTGGATGAGGTGGGTGGAGGTCACTCATTGTGGTTGAAGCGTTTTTCTTTTTTTTGTAGTGCAGTAAAAAAAAAAAAGGAGCCATTTCCGAAACTCCTTTACATAAACTGTATACAATTTTTTTTTAAAGGCTTGCATTGCGAAAAGTTCGTGCAACCGATTTGGTCTAAACACAGGCGGCCATTCAAAAAAAGACGGCAAACCTCTTCTCTTTGGGTGAAATAATTTGCCTTCCAGCACCTCCGCCAAGGAGGAATCGCCTTTTTGACGGCTTGATTTCTGGGAAACCAGAACAAAGTGAGTGTTGCAATCTCTGTAAAGGGTGTTTTTCTGCTGATCTGGACGTGTTTCTTGCAAAAACTCATCCGTCAGGGTGCCCCTTTAAGATAGTAGTATTTCACGAGAACCATGCCTCACAGACGTAGGATGGTCGTACGACTGAAATCTCACGTTTGATTCGGCCCCTTTAATCTAAAGATTTGGGTCCATTCTCTTCTTTGTGATTGGTACTTAGGTACTTTACTTAGGTACTTTATAGTCACAGAGGCGTCTCTGTGAAATTCGGGTTGCTCCCACCTGGAGAGGGCGCCGCAGCCAGAGGCGCGCCACCCAATTTTTTTATGCATGCAATTTTTGTGTGACTGATGAGGAAGGAAATGGGGAGGGGTGGGGGGTAAATTTCGACCAAATGACAACTTTTTCGTTGCCACTGAGTTTAACGTGTGCTAAGTGCATGGGCACACGGGACCTCAGTTTGTTTTTTATTGCCTCATCCGAAAGACTCCACGTTCAGACCGTAAGACTTAGTGCAAAGTGAGAGGACAAAATCCCCTGTACCCAGGTTCGAACTCGGGTTTACTTGACACGAGGCGAACGCGTTACCTCTGTGCCACTCTATACTAGAGTGACTATGTTTCCAGCACAATTTGTAATCACCGATGTTGTAGAAAGTGTCTTTTGTTAGGCTACATCCTCGAGACCCCCCCCCCCCCCCCCCCCCCCCCCCCCCCCCCCCCCCCCCCCCCCCCCACCCCCCCCCCCCCCCCCCCCCCCCCCCCCCCCCCCCCCCCCCCCCCCCCCCCCCCCGCCCCCCCCCCCCCCCCCCCCGAGACCGGACGAAAAAACCCCCCCCACCCCCCCCACCCCCACCCCCCCCCCCCCCCGCCCCCCACCCCCCCCCCCCCCCCCCCCCCCCCCCCCCCCCCCCCCCCCCCCCCCCCCCTCTCTCTGTCTCTCCCGCCTACCTTGTTGGTTTGATAGATTAGGCCTAATAGTACTTTCAAAGTTTTGTAATCTAATTTGGGTAAGATGTTAAGGGAATTTGGTAATGCATTGACTAAAATAATTATTCAATCATTTAGGCAGCGACGGTTTCAGATGACTTGTAATTTGTTCAGGGTGGTGGTGATTGCTGGCAGGGTGTGTGTGTGGTGGTGGAGGTTTCGTCATCATCATCATCATCATCATCGTCGTCGTCATTGCCATCGTCCTCCTGCTTATTTTCATCATCATCATCGTTGTCATTGTCCTCCTACTTATTTTCATCATCATCATCGTCTTTGTCATCGTCCTCCTACTTATTTTCATGATCATGATCATGATCATCATCGTCGTCGTTGTTATTGTCATCGTCCTCCTACTTATTTTCATCATCATCATCGTCGTCGTTGTCATTGTCCTCGTCGTCCTACTTATTTTCATCATCATCATCATCGTTGTCATTGTCATCGTCCTCCTACTTATTTTCATCATCATCATCGGTCATTGTCTTCGTCCCTCTACTTATTTTCATCATCATCATCTTTGTCATTGTCATCGTCCTCCTACTTATTTTCATCATCATCATCGTTGTCATTGTCCTCCTCCTCCTACTTATTTTCATCATCATCATCGGTCATTGTCATCGTCCTCCTACTTATTTTCATCATCATCATCATCATCTTTGTCATTGTCATCGTCCTCCTACTTATTTTCATCATCATCATCATCGTTGTCATTGTCCTCCTCCTCCTACTTATTTTCATCATCATCATCGTTGTCGTTGTCATTGTCCTCCTACTTATTTTCATCATCATCATCATCCACTTCTTCTTTGTCGTCAGGTGTTGTTTTGGTTGTTTGTTGCTGTTATTGCTTTCCCCTAAGGGCACTCTTCATCTGCATTGACGGGGAGTGTTACTATGCATTGTTGCTGTTGACTGTCCGTAGTTTCCGACGACTGCCAGATAGCAGAGGGGGGGGGGGGGGGGAGGGGGGGGGGCAGCTGCTATTCTGGCGTGCTGGGCTACGATTTGTTTATAGTGGAGAGGCCATGCCCAGGGTACGTCCCCACTCTCTCGGCCAAAGGGATTCGAGGACGAGATCAGTCGGCGTTGGGGAGGGTCCCCAAAGACCAACCAATCCCATTGGCTGTAGCACTACTATATAGCCTAGAGCCAGTGCAAATGCTCCCCAGTTCGAGTCATAGTCTTCCACGAAAGACTAAAGTGTAAGCCTACCCTAATAGTATTCCAGTACTGTAAAAAAAAATCATATAATGGTACAGGTATCATTTACCATTGACTATGAAATTTTCTACTGTCAACCAAGTGGTACTTAAATAAGGATTATGCATTTTATTAATTCTTTCAATAACTTTATCGACCATCTATTGGAACCTAGGCAGTCTCTATGCCCCCAAGATCTTCAGAGGAAAAAATGGGGACTTAATTTAGACATTTCTCTTGTGCTATTACGATGGCGTTTTCCCACGCCGAGAAATAAATGTCATTCACAAAAGGTACTCCTTTTTAGAAAGAAACCCCACAAAAAGCCAACTTCCGGTGACCCCAGGTGTGCAGGTGCCCGGATGTGACCTTAAAATAATTACCGTATTACATATGCGAGACATATTGTGACGTTTCAAGGGGCCAGTGACACCTAGTTTCTGTGTGTTTTTGTCATTCATTTCACGGCTATTAAAACTAATCTTGAGTATCCGGCGTGTGTGTGTATTGTTGTAGTGTATGCAAATAATTATATGGGTGAGTGGGTGGGTGTCAGAGAGAGAGGGAGAGAGAGCATATTAAAGGTGGACCCTGACGGATGAGTTGTTGCAAGAAACACGTCAAGATCACCAGAAAGACAGTCTTTTCAAGGATCGGAACACTCACTTTGCTCTAGTTTCCTATAAATTAAACTGTCAAAACGGCGATTTCTCCTTGGCGAAGATGCCGGAGAGAGTAGCCATTTTTGATGGGGTGGGTGAAGGTCACTCATTGTGCTTGAAGCGTTTTCTTTGTTTGTAGTGCAGTAAAAAAAAAAGATGTTTCCTTTGTTGTGAGCAAAACTCCTTTAGATAATATGTATACAATTTAAAAATAAAAAATGGTCTGTATTGCGAAAAATTTCGTGCAAACGATTTGGTCTAAACGCAGGCGGCCATTAGAAAAGAGACGGCACACACCTTCTCTTTGGGTGAAAGAATTTGACTTCCAGCACATCCGCCACGGAGGAATCGCCGATTTAACTAGGAAACCAGAGCAAAATGAGCGTTGCAATCTCTGTAAAGGGTGTTTTCCTGGTGATCTGGACGTGTTTGTTACAAAAACTCATCCGTCAGGGTGGCCCTTTAAGCAAATTGTTTGCTGTTGTTTGCGTCTCTGGCATCCACACAAAACCTTTTTTTGTCATAAGTAAAAGAACATACAGTATTTAGAGTGAGAGTGGGCAACTTTATTTAAGTGCCAAACAAAATGTTATTTTATGAGACATAACATTGTTTTCTACTGCATAACAACAAATAATTAGCACACAACTAATTGATAAATCACATTCACAAGAACATGAGTTTACTTGTAATGACGTAAGATTGAAGTTGCATAACAATCATCAGATTATGACATTGACATAGTGTTTAATTAATGCATAAAAATAGACATACTTGGTAAATCATTAATTAGCTTAATAACCTAATTGCAACAACTTAATACTTAGGAATTTACACACACATTGGTAGGCTACATTTTACATAATGCAAAAACAAGAAATTTTGAAATGTTCTTATACTTGGAAGCATTTTACTTTAAGGGTGTGGGGCTGACCGCCACAGCTGAGCACTTCTGACAGCAGCCTCCCCCACAATAAGGAACCACTTTCTTGTGAATGAATAAACTGTGGAATTTACCTGAATGTTAGTGAATTGATGTGGTGTTCAGAGTCAAAATTGAACTAAATAGATCATACAGCCATCCTGATCCTGATTTTATATCTTGTCTTTGCTTTGACTCTCACTTATTTTAAGCATTATGTTTTGAATAATATTGGCTTTGGCAGCTGGGTATATATATAAAGTCACCAGGTGTCAGCAATATGTTGGGCCTCGGTTCAAATTGCCATCTGCTGCAGAAGGGTTAATGGACAATGTCCTGTCTGCGAGAGTCCCACAGGCCTTTGTTTTTTTAATTTTCATGTTTGTTTGTTTTACTTTTCTTTGTCTTTCTTTACTTTTCTTTTTGTCTTTTCATACATGTCTTCTCTTCCTTCAAATTCATCTCCTTCTTGTCTTGTTGTTCATTCATTCATTCATTCATTCATGGTTTCTTTTTTGTTGTTCTATCTTTCTTTCTTTTTCAAGGATAAGCGGGATACGAACGAACGTCACGCTAAGGACCGGAAGAAGTTAACGAGTGTGTGACCACGACACAGTATCTGTATTCATCTCTTTCTACCTCTATCTATCTACCTCTCGACCCCCCCTCCCCCCCCCCCCCCCCCCCCCCCTCCCCCCGTTTTTCTCTCTGCCTGTGTCTACTTCTCTTTGTATGCCTCCGTTTTTTTTATGTCTCTCTCTCTCTCTCTCTCTCTCTCTCTCTAACGAACACTTTGTCAATGTAGCAAACAAAATTATTCTAATTGACAAATCGACACAAAATGACTTTAAGGAACTAAAGGAATTTTGTCTCTGTCTGTCTGTCTGTCTGTGTGTATGTCTGTCTCTCTCTCTCTATCTCTCTCAACGTTTTCACTTTTTACATTTTATTACTTGTTTGTTTTTTACATTCATTGCATGTTTTGTTATTGTTGTTTATTCGATACTTTCATTTGCCACAGGGCTGGGTGTAAAACAAGTATGTATACTTATCTCATTACCCTGCATTCGTTCGTTCTCTCTCTCTCTCTATGTCTCTCTAGCTCTCTCTCTCTCTCTCTCTCTCTCTCTCTCTCTCTCTCCAAAAGACACGCACAACGATAAATATTTTGTGACCTTGAAAATTATGAAAAGTCTGTAAATCAAAACACACAATGATACACACATACGCACACACAGGTCACATCATTATGTAAGTCGCGCGTGTTAGCGCACGCACATGCGTACGTGCGCACAGTCACAAATACCATGCACACAAACGTTAAAAACACACAAACACACGTGCATTCAAAACTCACACTGTAGTGACACACACACACACATCTCCACCCTTAGCACTCACACATCATAACAGCTTCATAAATTTTGTCAACACAACAAAGGATGTACGCCTTTTTAAAATTTTAGTGAAAAAGACACAGAAAGAGAGAGAGAGAGAGAGAGAGAGAGAGAGAGAGAGAGAGAGAGAGAGAGAGAGAGAGAGAGAGAGAGAGAGAGAGAGAGGGGGGGGGGGGGGTCTTCTAAGTTTAAATTAGTGTTATTACTTTTTTGTAAAACAAGACGTCTTTATACACATTTTCGCCCGTAAGGGAGATAATTTTGCATGACAAAAAAGAGCAAAACAGGCCACTCGTTCCATCGACATATTATCTTCTCTTGTAATGTCCATTTATATTTGGTACTTGACCTTGACCTTGCTCGGTACACCATATTCAGAACTACCGAAAGACAATGCACATACATACCAAGTTTGAAGTCTGTAAGTCTAATAGTGTAAACGAAATTTAGGTTTTCAAGGTCAAGGTCAGCATGGTCACAATTTTTATATGGGATCATCTGTATACCATGATACACTACCACACAAAATTTGAAGCGATTCTGTTCAGTGGTTCAGGAGTTACATGGCGGACACACAGACACACCGCAATAATTTTATTATATTGGTAAAGATAGCTTTCCCATTCCAATGTATGAGCTCTCTCTCGCATGATCTCTCTCTCTCTCTCTCTCTCTCTCTCTCTCTCTCTCTCTCTCTCTCTCTCTCTCTCTCTCTCTCTCTCTGTATGTCTGTCTT
Organism: Phymorhynchus buccinoides; assembly: GCA_017654935.2. NCBI lineage: Eukaryota > Metazoa > Mollusca > Gastropoda > Neogastropoda > Raphitomidae > Phymorhynchus > Phymorhynchus buccinoides. The sequence continues at coordinate 25,027,934 of CM065702.1, forward strand.
TGTTTTATAATAATAATAATTTCATGCAGCGCGATTAAAAAAAATCATGCTAAAAGCAAGCTCTCAGCGCTTTACAAACATTGATTAAACCATATTAAAAAGAAAATATAGAAAATCAACAAATTGACACACCATGCTTCATATCAATGACATAGAATAAAAGCAACATTATTTCATGACACATGAGAGAGAGAGAGAGAGAGAGAGAGAGAGAGAGAGAGAGAGAGAGAGAGAGAGAGAGAGAGAGAGAGAGAGAGAGAGAGAGAGAGAGAGAGAGAGGAGACAGGGAGGAGTTGGTGGGTGGGGGGGGGGGGGGTTCAGGGTCAGACAGACAAAAATACGGAGACAAGTTGGCAGGGCAAACTTTGACATGAGTAAGACGGAGAGGCAGAGAGAAAGGGTGGTGGGAGGGAGAGAGAGAGGATAGGCAGACAGAGCGTAAGGAAACAAAGAGAACATAATCATTAAGAAATCATAAGATAAAAGCACTAAAAACATTAAGGAATAAAAATTCACATTTCTAAGATAAAAGCACTAAAACTTTAAGCAATATAAAATAATTCACATTTCTAAGATAAAAGTTCTAAGACTTTAAGCAATGCAAATTCAATTCGCCCCCTTCCCCTGTTTCCCTCTGTTAAGACCAGAACAATTTAACTGGCATAATAAACACACATTAAAAACATTATTCACTAGAAGAATACATGCAAAAAGTATGCATACGAAACTAACAAAGACACACAAACTCGTGCACATGACTGACAACGGGGCAAAAACTGTGTTTTACAGACCTATGTTTTTTTGAAGAGGTGTGTTTTCAGGTGTTTTTTAAAGGTGGGTAGAGACTGAATTTGGTGGAAAGTTATTGGTAGAGAGTTCCATGTGACGGGGCCGAAGACAGAGAAACTTTCTCTGTATCTGTCTCTCTAGCTCTGTCTCTCATTCTGCCTGTGTCTGTCTCTTTCTTTTTTAGCTGTCATACTATTGGCATCATCATGTGGGATCAATGCCACGTCGAACAAAAATGTTTTTCTTCAAAACACATGTAGTCGGACTATTGACGTGTTGAAATATCTATATTGTTGGCCTCCACGAAGAGTGGTGAAACGGTCAGAAAAATAAACACGTGCCAAAAAGTTAAGCAACCCCTCTTTGAAACACACAACAAAAAGTTTGAAACGAAAGTGAACTAAAAAAAACCACTTCATTCCTTTTAAGTTACACTAAGGCGAGTCTCTGTTATAACTGTACTGAATGTAAACAGTACTCAAAATGTCAGACGTGTTGTCATTTTTTCACTGAGCATAAGTAATTTAATCAGCTCTTCCCTTTCAGTTTCGCACAGGTTGTGTCACTTGCATAATTTGTGAGCTAAACCACCTTGTTTGGAGTGGTTATTTGACCAGGATGGCTCTCTACAACATGCCCCTTAAATGTTCAGTCACTTTGAGATCTGTAGATGGTGAGAGAGAGAGAGAGAGAGAGAGAGAGAGAGAGAGAGAGAGAGAGAGAGAGAGAGAGAGAGAGAGAGAGAGAGAGAGAGAGAGAGAGAGAGAGAGAGAGAGAGAGAGAGAGAGAGAGAGGGGCTTCTAAGTTTAAATTAGTGTTATTATTTTTTTGTAAAAGAAGACGTCTTTATACACATTTTCACCCGTAAGGGAGATAATTTTGCATGACAAAAAAGAGCAAAACAGGCCATTCGTTCCATCGACAGATTATCTTCTCTTACGGGCAAAAATGCGAGTTTTGAGGGGGGTAAAATATGTTTAGAAAATTGTCTGTTTTTATTTTTAAAGCTTTAGAAGTAAGGCAAGATCATTCATGCGCCGCTTTGTAATGTCCATTTATATTTGGTACTTGACCTTGACCTTGCTCGGTACACCATATTCAGAACTACCGAAAGACAATGCACATACATACCAAGTTTGAAGTCTGTAAGTCTAATAGTGTAAACGAAATTTAGGTTTTCAAAGTCAAGATCAGCATGGTCACAATTTTTATATGGAATCATCTGTATACCATGATACACTACCACACAAAATTTGAAGCGATTCTGTTCAGTGGTTCAGGAGTTACATGGCGGACAAACAGACACACCGCAATAATTTTATTATATTGGTAAAGTTAGCTTTCCCATTCCTGTCTCACAGTTAAGTACTGGTCCGTAATGTTCTGATGCTGTAGTCAGCACCTCATCTCCTCGACACCTGTCTCACAGTTCTGGCTCGTAAAGATCTTAAGCTGTTGTCAGCACCTCCTCTCCTCGACACCTGTCTCACAGTCTCACAGTTCTGGCTCGTAAAGATCTTAAGCTGTTGTCAGCACCTCCTCTCGTCGACACCTGTCTCACAGTTAAGTACTGGTCCGTAATGTTCTGATGCTGTAGTCAGCACCTCATCTCCTCGACACCTGTCTCACAGTTCTGGCTCGTAAAGATCTTAAGCTGTTGTCAGCACCTCCTCTCGTCGACACCTGTCTCACAGTTAAGTACTGGTCCGTAATGTTCTGATGCTGTAGTCAGCACCTCCTCTCCTCGACACCTGTCTCACAGTTCTGGCTCGTAAAGATCTTATGCTGTTGTCAGCACCTCCTCTCCTCGACACCTGTCTCACAGTCTCACAGTTCTGGCTCGTAAAGATCTTAAGCTGTTGTCAGCACCTCCTCTCGTCGACACCTGTCTCACAGTTAAGTACTGGTCCGTAATGTTCTGATGCTGTAGTCAGCACCTCCTCTCCTCGACACCTGTCTCACAGTTCTGGCTCGTAAAGAATTTAAGCTGTTGTCAGCACCTCCTCTCCTCGACACCTGTCTCAGTCTCACAGTTCTGGCTCGTAAAGATCTTAAGCTGTTGTCAGCACCTCCTCTCGTCGACACCTGTCTCACAGTTAAGTACTGGTCCGTAATGTTCTGATGCTGTAGTCAGCACCTCCTCTCCTCGACACCTGTCTCACAGTTCTGGCTCATAAAGATCTTATGCTGTTGTCAGCACCTCCTCTCATCGACACATGTCACAATCTCACAGTTCTGGGCCGTAAAGTCTGATGCTGTAGTCAGCACCTCCTCTCCTCGACACCTGTCTCACAGTTAAGTATTGGGCCGTAAAGATATGATGCTGTAGTCAGCACCTCCTCTCCTCGACACCTGTCTCACAGTCTCACAGTTCTGGGCCGTAGAGATCTGCTGCTGTTGTCAGCACCCCCTCTCCTCGACACCTGGATTTTCACGCTGGTGCCAAACTTCAAGCAGGGAGGCGGGGAAAAAATTTCCACCTCCCTGCTGGCACCCCACAACAGCTTGATTTTTGAGTGCACCAACTTTTTCAGTTTCTTGGACACCTTGTCAAACGCTGCTTTCTCCATTTCCTCCGGACAAATGAGATAGTCAAATTGGTTCAGGGAAGGGGAGTGAACGATGAGGTCACTGAGGCCCTTGGTGGTGATTTTAGGGCTGTGTGGGAGTTCCAGTTCTTGGAGTTGTTCCCCGTATAACTGAATGTTGCGCAGACCGTTGTTGGTAAGAATCCCTTGCTGCTTCCCTCTGGGAAACCGCCGTGTCAGTGTCAGCTTACGTAGATGGATGCAACATCTGCAACAAGTAAAATTGAAGAAGTAGGTACACACACATTATCATAGATAAGACTTATCAAGTGGGAGGAGGTCCCAAAACCTGAAATTAGAAGTAGAATTCCTGAAACCCCTAAAACCTGAAAAGAAGGAACATGAAAGTCAAAAAAACTGAAACTGAACTTCAAAACCTGTTGTTGAGCTGGGTTGCCTTTGGGTGGTGACTGATTATTTGTGAAGCCTCCAAACCTGCATACCAAACCAAAAAACTTCTCAAACAAAACTTGTATACACATGCACACAGACACATGCATGTGGGCAGTGGGGAGATCCATAGACACACACACACACATGTAGTTCCCATACTGATACTCAGAGAGCTTCTTTTCTTTTTTATCGATCACTCAGACAGTCTACCACATGAGTGACGATGCGTTATGCTGCCATTATATAGCCTGACTAAATCGTCCCAGCATGTACATCTTAGGTTGGAGAAAATCCCTTAGGAGTGTCTAGAAAAAAGGCAGAATGGACAGTAAAGCAGAAAGTTAATAAATGACATTTTCCTGTGAGGATACCGGGGGTCTTTTGTAAAAAATAGTTCCCCCACCTTCTGGAAGTTCTGTCCTTGTAACTTCCTCTAATCTGCCACTCTCTTTGATTCTGCCTTTTCCCTTTGCTTCCTGTCATCTACTATCTTTCTGACTTATTGGCCCATTCTCCTGCCTTTAAAAAAAAAATCTTCCAAATTTCTCCTTTGATCTCCTCTGAAATCAGAATGTGTTTGCTGTACGCAGCGGGGAGACCAGTGAAAACTGAAAACCTGACACATATGTACTTATCCATTAAGGCCATATGGCCTGGGAACGCAGAAGAAGAAAGACAGTAAGTAATGGGAAAGTCAAAGTCAAAGAGAGTGACAGATTAGAATAAGTTACAAGCACAGAACTTCCAGAAGGTGGGGGAGCTATTTGCATGAAAGACCCCCCCCCCCCCCCCCCCCCACACACACACACTTCCGATATCCCCATGGGGGGACTCAGAGAGTAAGTATGAAATTACCCTACAAATATTAGAATTCATATCAAAATTTATTATCATAAACCTTTCTCTTACTTTGAAGAAACGAAGTTGAAAACTCTCACTCTTAGTCCTTACGATTAATATGAATCTGCCTGAATAAACTTGGTGTTCTTGGCATTCCTTTTCTTAAAAACAATCTCACCTCGATACACTCTGATTCTATTCAATTGTAGTTTTAAAATAATCCAATCTAAGGAATAAGATACACACTGACTTTACTCAACTGCAGTTCAAAAACAATCTCACCTAAAGATACAGTCTGAGTTTGTCTCTACAGTTTACTCAAAAGTTCAGTAAAGTTCTGACTCGACTGAATTGTACTTTAATAACTATCTTTACCTTTAGATACACTCTTGCTTTAATCAATTGTAGTTTAAAAACAATATTACTCAATTTAAGAGACTGATTTTACTACTTCAACTGCAGTTTTTAAAAATTGCTTCACCGCTTTGATTTTACATAACTGCAGCTTAAAAACAATCTCAAAATATTACTCTGATTTGACCTAACAATAGTTTATAAAACATTCTACAAATTTGTTAGTACTTGGCATGATTTTTTTATGAAAAATCACTACAAAATGTGTTTTGAGATTTCTGCAAATAAAGACAATATAATGTGTCTACTGAATGTTTTTAGTCATTGTTTGCTTGAAGTTTGATTAAAAATATGTATAAATGTGCTTTTATTGATGCAAGTGTGTTGAAATATTTATTAGAAATCGCGACCGCTTCACAAAAATCGCCATTTTCAACTCCTAGTTACCACCACTTTGCTTTTACTAATTGTGGTGTGTGACCACACGTTTGAAAGGTCAAAGAACATACTTTCCGGTTGATCTAATTTCGTCTGCATATACTAGCTCTGCAATAGCTCCGCGAAGCACAAAGAAAGTACCCTAAAAACTGTATTCATGCTGGTGATTGGCCCTCGGCCGTCACGAGGATGAACTAACGCATCTGATTGACTTAAACTACAGTATCCACCATCTTTGTTTTATAGCGTCGCTGGCAATTGCGCTTCAATCGATGTTTGCAATTGTCTTCCGTTTTACATCACTTCTGTGCAATGCCAAAGGTGGGAACTAAATTTGGAACAGTGTTTGCGTTTGGGAAACGCAAGAAGAAGAGGACAAATCGCAAGAAAAGCAGTGATGTGGTGCCTAATGACCCAGTTAGTGAGCTGTCTGAGCCAACCCCTTCAACTTCAAGTTCGTCTGCTACCAATGTGGAAACGTTGGCTTCTGCTCGAAAACTTCGCTTTTTCCAAGAACAGAGAGTACAGGAGTCTAGTGACAGTGAAGATGAAACGGGGCCTAGCCGAAAACGAATGCGAGAGGAAGAAGAGGAGGTGCAAGAAGTTGAGCCTGAGCCAACGTCTGACCTGAATATGATCATCAATTTGAGCTGCCTCCAGTCACTCATCACGACTAGTGGTGTGCTGTGCCCTCAGTGTAACCAGCCAGTAAGTTCAGCTTACCTTTTCTGCTTAGAGAGTGTGTGTGTGTGTGTGTGTGTGTGAGACAGCTGTGTTTTTGTGTGTGACAGCTGTATGCATGTGTGTGTGACACATAGGTGTGTGTGTGTGTGTGTGTGACAGCTGTATGTATGTGTGTGTGACAGCGGTATGTATGTGTGTGTGACACATAGCTGTGTGTGTGTGTGACAGCTGTGTATGTGTGTGTGTTGTAATGTAACTGGAATAAAATTATTTTTCACATACCCCCACCCCCTATTTTTTTAATGTTTATATTTGTATCCAATGAATGAGTGTTCATACTAATTATAGTCATGTCTCATGAACAAACTTTATGTTTTCAGAGTCTAATGCTGACCGAGGGAGGACCGGATTTCCGGATGGGATCGGCCTGTCTCCTGGAACTCCAGTGCCTGGACTGTGGGAAGCTGTCAACAGAGATTACCTCCACACAGGCTACGACGTCAACCGTCAGATCGTCACTGCAGCTACAGCCAATGGCACCGGCTTTCAACAAACCCAGCGTTTTTTTCAGTTTGATAGGTATGCCTCAGCCCATGAATGAAAAAACCTGGTACCAGATAAAAAAAGCGGGTCTACGCAGGGGCTAAGCGTGCTGCAAATAAACATCTACAAGAGGCTGGGAAGCAGGTGCGCACAACATATCTGAATAGGAATCTCAGCGCTCCAGATGCAGACGGTGTTTTGGACATTTCCATTTCCATTGATGGCAGCTGGCAAAAGAGGGGTAGGACATCACATAATGGAATTGTGACTGTCATTGACATTGTGACTGGACTAATCATTGACTATGTAGCGCTCAGCAACTTTTGTCAAGTGTGTGAGTTGGGGCCAGAAGAAGAAGATGAGGGCTATGAAGAATGGCTGAACAATCATCGCAGCGAGTGCCAGAAGAATATTGACTGTTCCTCTGGTGCGATGGAAATGGAGGGGGCGTTGATACTGTTCCAGCGGTCTGTGGAGCTTCACAGCTTCCGGTACGTTGAAATGCTTGGAGATGGAGATTCCAAGACCCTTTCCAAACTACTTCAAGCAGACCCATACAATGGCCGTCCAATTGAAAAGCTTGAATGCGTAAATCACGTAACCAAGCGCATGGGTACAGCTCTTAGGAACTTAGTCGAAAAGAAGAAAGCCCAGGGCCAGTCAATAAGTGGGCGTGGAAAATTGACGGAGCTGCGCATAAAAGAACTCGCCAACTATTATGGGAAGGCCATAAAGGGCAATGCTGGTGACCTGGACGAGATGACGAATGCTGTGTGGGCAAGTTTTTTTCACACTGCTAGCACCGATGACTCGCACAATCATGAGTACTGTCCCGAAGGATCCTCTTCATGGTACTTTTACCAGAGAGCGTTAGCTGACGGAGTGGAGCCACGTCCACACAGACGAAGTCTTCCAGAAGGTGTCGCTGAAGCCCTCCAACCCGTGTACGAGAGACTGAGTGATCGACAGCTTCTGCGCCGCTGCCTAGCAGGCAAGACGCAGAACTCCAATGAGAGTTTTCACTCTCTGTTGTGGAGCATCTGCCCAAAAGAGAGGTGGGGGAATCAGCGGACCGTGGATACTGCCTTGGCCATGGCCGTCCAGCGCTTCAACAAGGGTGCTACGGCCATGCTGGATGTGATGAAGGATCTGGTGGCAGGACCTTCTGTGCAGGACTTTGCTGTGAAAGTGGACACTGCCAGGGTGAAGAAGGCATCAAAGAGAGCATCTGATAAAGAGAAGGAGAAAAGGAAAAGAATAGAGACTGCAAGGCGTTCGGAGCGAGTGCAACGACATCAAAGGGAAGGAGAGGCATATGGGCCTGGACTGGCTGAAGATTTCTAAACACTCAAAACTCTCATCATCAGACAGTCTGATCAAGAAATATGTGAAAAAACAATGTGAAGGTATCAGTTTGCTTTATTGCCAAAAATAGTGTGAATATGAGTTGACAAAATGCAGTTACGAGTTCTTATAATACATGTTATCTTTGAAGCGTAAATACTCAAAACTTGTTTTTCATCCACAGGTGCATGCTTTCCCCTTCTTTTGTACGAGCTATATTGCAGCTACTGCCATAAAACTGTGCACATAGATGTAAAAATGGCTCCTGAGTACAGTGAAACTATCAAAAAATGTCTATCATAGTTCCAATGCATTATTTTTTGGGGGTAACGAGTTCATAACATTCAAATTTGGTCCGAACTTGAGAGATTGCGTCTCCATTATATGAATGAAGTTATACATGTAAACTACTTCACTGTGTTACTCTGATATTGATCTTTCTTTTGGTACCAAATTTAGCTTCATTACTGCAAATACGCAGGCATCCTAAGGGGGGAGGGAAGCATACCCGGAATTTGGTAGTTGTCCTGGAAACAAAAAAATCATAAAACAAATTCTACACCTCTGACATCTCTAAAACTTTGTGAAAAGGCTGTGTGTACAGTTAGCTCCCTTTGTTCATGGCAATAGCTGCAGTAGAAGCTGAGAAACAAAAATGCTCAAAATATGCACGCCAAGTCCCCCCTTAATACACTGACTTTACTCAGCTGCAGTTATAAAATAACCTCACCTAACTCAACTTTTAATTAATATACACCCTGACTTTACTTGAATTGCAGTTTCAAAACTGTTTTACTTTGGCTTAACACACTTTGATGTTACTCAAATGCAGTATCTTAAGATAACACATTGATTTTTACACAACTAAAGTTTTCAACAAACTCACATTTTATTTACCATATTTTTCTGACTATAAGGCACACCTTTGTATAAGGCGCACACCCGAAATTTTACCCTAATTTCAGATTTTGTTACTATAATTTCTTACTATTTCATCAGTCACATTATAAGGTGCAGGAGTCCGAGTCTGGAAAAAAGTATCGCCTTAGAGTCCGAAAAATACGGTACTCAAAAATCAGCTGCAAATTTTAAATAATCTCACCTGAAGATCGCTTTCAGGTCGTCATCGTTCATGAGCTGGTTCTCGTAGATGTAAAGAGTTTGCAGATTGGGGCAGGTACGCTGAAACAACTCCAATCTTGCTTGAGTGAAGACCAGGCTGCTCGAAGGAAATGCAATGTCTTGTAGCCGCCCGGCTCTGTGGTCTTCTTTTGCTTCATCAGACACTGTACGTTTTCTCTTTCTACGTAGCTCTGGCAGGCCGTATCTTACTAGTCGACACTGCTCCTTGATTGAATCTTGATCGCTTTGCAATGTCTGTAAATGTGGGAGTGACAACAAAGTCGCGATTGTTTTGGTGGTCATTCGAATTCCCTTACAATTGGAGATCCAAATATGTTGCAGCAAACGACAGTTCTCTGCCAAAGCCATGATGCTATTATCATCCAGAGTACAATGACACAGATGGACACGGTGCAAACTACGCTGATTTTGAACAAGTTCTGGGAAAAACACGTTTTCCTCAAAATTAATCAAACTGAGTGTCTGTAGACTTTTGCAACTAGCAAGAAAATGTGTTCTGCTCGCGGTAGCCTTGAGCTCAGATTCTGTGACCATCACCTGACTACCATCTTCAGTTTCTGAACCACCATCTTCATCGTCCTCCTCTTCATCATCAGAATAATCAACTGTGCCATACAAAGAGTGTGACTGACAAAGTTCAAGTTGTGTAAGCTGACCACAGTTTTTCAACAAATACTTCATGTTTTCTGTGATATTTTGACCTTTTTTTGACAACTCAAACAATGATAGTTTTCTTAGGTTTGGAAAACCCTTTGACACACGTTGTAGTAATTCATTGTCTGCAAATGCACAGTTGGTCAGCTTCAGTGAAGACAGGGACTGATTGGGGCATTTGGAAACTGCTCTGAAGGCCTTAGCAGTGATCTTGCATTGCAACTCCAGTTCTTCAAGCTGCGAACAATTAGGCACAATGACTTTTATGATGTTGTCACTGACATGAAACATGAAACTGAAACGCTTCAGTTTAGGCGCAGCAATGAAATAATTTTTCATTGATGCAACAGCAACATTGTTTGGCACAAAACTGCCAGAACCGCCTATTTTTAGAGTCTGCAGTTTGGTTAAGTCTTTTCTTAGCACTTGAAACAGTTTTTCGAAAATGTGGTTGTCAAAAGCCCAAACACTTAATGACAGATGCAAAAGATTGCCATACTTTGATAAGAATGTTGTTCCTGACAGAGACATGCACCAAAGATCCAGCTGTTGCAAATTCGGGTAGAACGTTAATCCAGTGACAGAGCACTCGGGCAACATCGGATTCAAGTTATCTTCGCGCAGAGACCTGACCACGTGCCTCACTGTCAGCCGGTTTCCTCTCAGTGTATCAATATGCTGCCCTCCCTTTTCTTCATGACCGTCACTGCTTCTGATGCACTTCTGGCTCAGCATACTGCGGTAGAAATATTTCACTGAGTTGCTAATGGGGCCATCTTTGATTATTTCTATCCTCCTCCACAGTTCCTCGGACATAGCCACCATTTTGAAGTGCCGACATGTCTTTCCAATGCCCTGGACGATGTCAGAAACTGATAAATAGAGGAATATTTTTATCAGAAGCTCTGAAGGCATATCGAGCAGGCTGGCTTTGTGCGTTCTGACAGGCATCATGGATGGTTGGAAGTCTTTGAAATTGAAGTACAAAGCGCAAATCTGCAAAGAAATCATAGTGATTGCATTAATTAATGTATTCATTCATTTCATGTAATTGATCAACATGCACTTGGAACAAATCTGAAGAAATCAATGCTCAAATCTTCAACAACAAAAACATGCACTTGGAACAAATCTGAAGAAATCAATGCTCAAATCTTCAACAACAAAAACAAAGTTAACATTTTTAAAGAAATAAATGTAATCAATGTGTGAAGTCTAAATAGTTAACTTCCATGATTTATGAAGGTATAGCACAAGCCATAATAAATGATTGGAAAATAAAACTGAAAGTCTTCTAAGCTGTATTTAAATTGTAAGCATTTAATCAATTTAGTTAAAAACTTGATTAATATAACAAGAAATAAACATGCAGTGAATGGGTTAATCCTATTTGTAAGGAAGCCTCCCGTGGGGATACCGGGGGTCTTTTGTACAAATAGTTCCTCCACCTTCTGGAAGTTCTGTGCTTAAAGACTTCCTCTAATCTGTCACTCTCTTTGACTCTGATTTTCCCTTTACTTACTGTCATCTACTATCTTTCTGCCTTGCTGATACATTCTCCTGCCTTTTTTCTTTAAAAATTCTTACAAATATTTTCTGCAGCCAAAAATGGACATCCTGGGCCTATTTTTGTAGGCGCATAAAGGCAGCATGACGCATCTGCGCTCACAATGACAGGAAACTGTCCAGGCATCAGAATACTCCAGAGTCGAATCCTCTGAAGGGGGTAGGGGTTCAGGGGCCGCCCAGGCCCTGGTGTGGTACAGGGGGTCAGAAGCTGAAGATATGAAATTTAAGTGTATTTAAAGCTTTCCTGGAAGCATTTACACATGTAAATGCGCTAAAAAAAAAAAAGATTTGTTGCATCTTCCACTGTGTTCCAGGGGGATCAGTAAGTTAAGGAAGAGGGGATTCCTATTGGTTGATTGGACAAGCTGAGAATAATTTGGGTGAAAAGGATGGAACTTATGAAGGCCTCTCCTGTGATTATAGCTAAAACTATGGCATGGATGATGGAATTAAACTTCCTCTTTGTCCATCACCGAAGGTGATCGGACTTTGCGATGGGCTGGTTTGTCTGTTTGTTTGTTTTTCTGTCTGTCCCAAGGATATCTCCCGAACCACTTGACCGAATCGCGTCAAATTTTGTGTGAAGGTGTGCCTCCTTAATAGGAATTATATACTTTATTGATTGGGGGGGGTGGGGGGGGGGGGGGGGGGAGGGGGGGGGGGGGGGGGGGGGGGGGGGGGGATCCCTGTAACATGCACCCCTAAATCAGCCTCTGCCCTCGTAAAAATCAGAATTTACAAAAAAGGCAAAAGCTCTTTAAATTACTTTACTCTTTTTTTTTTTTTTTTGGGGGGGGGGATGGGGGGGGGGGAGGGGGGTCAGAACCCGTTAGTCTCTGCCCTCATAGAAATTTGAAATGTTAAATAAGGCAAAAGCTCTTAACATTTTTACATTACAAAAAAATTACATGTTTGGACTGTATTAGTGCTTTCTATTTCATACAAGCAGTCATTGCAAATTCTGTCTTGCTATTATCATGGGATCATGCAAATTTTGGTTGTGCTGTCATATGTATTTTCTGAGAAATTTACCATGTTAAATTTGTTTTGTTTTGTTTTTATAAAGAGCACCAGTTGGCACTGCATCAGTGCTTTCTATAACTCCTAAAAACACTCACTGGAAAGGTCTTGATAGTATATTAGAATATCATGCAAAGTTTATTTGTGCTACCATTTTCAGTTTTTGAGAAAATAACAAAAGTTCTGCTTGAAAGTTTTTGACCAAAAGGACCAGTTTTGAGTTTGCACTGGATCAGTGCTTTTTATTTAATAAAAAGCAGTCACTGAAAAGTCTGCAAAGTTTGGTTGTGTCATCGTTTGCATGTCTAGTTTCTAGGAAAATTGAAAAGCTAATTAGAAAGCATTATTTTGATCCCCCCCCTAGGTATTCTTTCACTACATGTTCACAGTTAGTAGAGTTACATATGTCATGTTCTTTGTTTGCCAGTCTTGTACTTTAGTCACGCCCTCTTATGTACCACCCTCGACCTCCTCAAAGTCTGCTCCTTTTAGTTTTAGTCCAGAAATAGTCCTAGGCTTATGCTAAGTTAGCCCTGTCGCAGTCAAAAGTGTAGCTCGTGCAAATCTGCTGCTCGCTACTATGAGAGTGTATTTGCGACAACCACAAATTTCACTCTTTCTTTACTTGAACCATTTACCTAGCCCTAACCCTATCTATCCCTAACCCTACAAAAAAGTGAAATTTGTGGTTCATGCTCAATCTCGCAAATACACACTCTCATAGTAGGAACGACGGAATTAGGTCAAGCTGCAGCGATTTTTCTCGTTGAAAATCCGCACCGCGATTTTGGCCATGTGCCAAATGGTCACTTCCTTTGCTTGTTTTTATTGGTGGTTATTCTTGGCGCTGACCATCCAAGTTTCTTTCTTTCGGGAAGCAGACACCTACTCGGTCATTCGGGAACGATCTTTTTTTACGCGAAGACGGCCGATCGCGAGAGACAAGCGATCCAATATTTGGGTCCAATTCATTCGTTTATTATTTCTGAACGGTTACTACATTATTTTTTAAAACAAATGCTTAGTTACATTTAATTATTTTTCTACAAGTACACCAAATTTGGTGCACCTAGAATAAATCTCAATGCTGCTCAAGGTCTCCACAAGTCGGGAGGTGTTACGTCGAAGCCTGTCCGACATGTTGTTTTCTGTCATGCTCACGTTGATGTTGCGATCTTGTGAGTCGCACAAAAAGCTTAGGCCTAATCTGTCTAATGTTTGGGGTTGATGTTGCCCCTTTGAATAAGCTTTATTTTGGTACCAATGTTTTGTTTATTGGTAAAAAAAAAAAAGAAGTTATGGCTGTTTTATTATCCAAACCTTGATACGGTAAGAGCTGTTATTTAGTGTTAACCTTGGTCAACTTTTTCTTATATAGGTCATAACTCATATAAAAAAAGCTATCATTTTAAAACGTCGTAACTTTCTCAATTTTCGACCGATTTTGATAATCTGGGTATCATTTCAAAGGTCTGGTCGGGCTCTTTCCAATGACATACATTTCATTAGGATTTGACAAAAGGTAAATATTTTTTTATAACCAGCCTACTCATAGTAGCGAGCGGCAGATTTGCACGAGCTACACTTTTGATTAGTAGTAGTAGTAGTAGGGACAGGCTCTCAAGCCTAGGCCTCGCGGCCTATATAACGTCCCCTCTTTGGCAATGATGTTGCAAAAATTATTTTGGGTCTGAGCAAGTTTTTGAAAGACAATCAGTCAAAATCATTAAAAAGACTCTGAAATTTCTGACTGGAATCCAGAAGATTTTTAAAGGTGTTAATATTAGTTGCAAACTTGATGTTAGTACTTAGTTCATTCCAATGAACAGCAACTCTATAAGAAAATGAAAATTTTCTTCTATTACTTTGACAATATCTAATAAAGATTTTGCCTTCTGACTTTCTCGTGATGTTAAATTGTGGAACAGAAAAGAAAGTTTCAAAATTGATGTCATCAATACCATGGAAGATCTTATAAGTTTGTATAAGGCTGCCTCTCAACCTCCTACCCTTAAGAGAGTGTAAGTTTAGGTGTCTTAGCCTTTCAATATATGACATGTTTTTACATTCTTTTAGCAGTTTTGTGGCCCGTCTTTGAACTTTTTAATTGCGACAAGCCCTTTCCCAAAAATGGGAAAGACCCATGGAAAATGGCTAAGTCTTCCTCCAGCAACAATTTGATGATTATGATCATCTCTTTCTTGAGAGGCCGCGAGGCCTAGTCGTCTTAATCTACCTGACCGGACCTGACCTGACCATACCATGACGCTTACCACGTGGGGGTTTCCAACAGTAGACTTGTGTAAAACACCAGGAGCTTTTTCTAATTATTTACTCAGAAACGAACCCAAAGAAGCTTACCTCTCGTTGATTGAGTACAGGAGTAAAGTCACTCTTGAATTTTGACTCCCTTGTTTACAATCATTGATCAGAAAATCTTGCAACAAATGTTATTGTTCAAGACAAGACATCTAACTTGCTTCAAAAGCACGCTGTTAAATCGCTCCGGAAATCGTGGTTAGTGTTTCCGGTATGACTACAATCGTTTCTGCGCACGAGAGTCAAAAGACCGAAACAGATCGAAAACACCGCAACAGACCAAAACGCAGGCAATGTTGGTTTCCTGTTAAAGCCGAACGTCGAATTCTATAATCATGCCACACCAGCGAGTCGGGCTCATAGCCTAATAATGGAAAATACTCTTTAAAAAGATTAAACTGCACAGGCTTTAACTCGAGGCAAAACAAAACAAATTTGAAAAAAAACACCACAAAAAACACCAGACGCATGAGAGAGAGAGAGAGAGAGAGAGAGAGAGAGAGAGAGAGAGAGAGAGAGAGAGCAAAGCAAGAGAAAAGGAAAAAGGAAAAGACGAAGAAAAAAAGACATACATCAAAGGAAACACTCTTTTCTTCTTTTAACTCAGTTATTTGTATCTCTGTCATTGCCGTAATGATTGTGTGTGTGCACGTGCGTGCGAGCGTGTGTGCAACAATGATACATTTTAGTGGTTTTTACAGGCCTTGTGTCCCATTTTAACAAATGTAAACAGATTTTAGCATTATGTCACATTTTGAGATGTGAGCTTTATCTCTAGGCCTAATAGATACATCGCTTTTTGTTATAATGCATATTCACAACCAATTTTGTGTGTCTTACCCTGGCTTAAAGACTCCAGGGATTATCCCAACAGCCGAAGAACTTGAAGACTATGGTACAAATGCACCAGCTATGGATGAGAACATTAAGCTTTTGATTACCCCGCCACGTGAGCAGCCACACTCTGACCTCGGAAGATTTTAGACTGATGATGTTATGGTAGGAGCTTGTCATGGCTTAAGACAATCCCCGCACAACCATGCAGAACATAACATTTTGACGTAGCCTTGGTGTTCTAGCTTATATCAACTGGTCTGACACAGCCTCATGCCAATCAAGGCGTCACAACCAATTAACATTCATATACTTTTGCAAATAAGTTGAACGTGCGCGCGTGTGTGCACACGCGTGTCACATGTACCTGTATTTTAAGCTCTCGCGCGCTCGTGTGTGTGTGTGCGTGCACACGCGTGTTACATGTACCTGTATTTTAAGCTCTCGCGCGCTCGCGTGTGTGCGCACGCGCGTGCCACATGTACCTGTATTTTAAGCTCTCGCGTGCTCGTGCGTGTGTGTGTGTGGAGCATGCGCGTGTCACATGTACCTGTATTTTAAGCTCTCACGAGTAGGTGAAGACGGGGTAAAAAGCCCATGGGCGGGTAAGAAGCCCATGCCAATGATCATGAAATAAAGCAAATTTCAGTCAAATTTGCCCACGAGACGAATGCTAGTCTAATGGGCAAATGCGACTGAAATTTGCTTTATTTCATGAGATCATTGGCATGGGCTTCTTACCCTATAAGCTGCCCACAAAAAGTTAGGGAACACTTTCAAAATACACAAAAATGTTTTGGTTATCCAGACGCGAAGTGCTTTGAAGCTACAAACAAATTACCAAAACTTGTGTAGAGTAAGACGGGGTAAAAAGCCCATGGGCGGGTAAGAAGCCCATGCCAATTATCTCATGAAATATGTGACTGACATTTGCTTTATTTCATGAGATAATTGGCATGGGCTTCTTACCCGCCCATGGGCTTTTTATCCCGTCTTCCCCTTTGAAAGTGTTCCCTAACTTGTTTGTATATCCATGCCTAAACACAAACATACCTATTCTGTAACCATAGATGTAGCTTTATGTTGAGCAATCAATCTTTTTTTAATTTTTAATGAAATGTTTGTTAATTACAAATGTATATGCATACAAATGACTTTATTCAAATGGGTTCTTTTTTCATTGGTTGACTTTAGGCTATAGTTAGGGACTATACTGAAGTGAGAGCTGTGCAAACAAAATGTGAGATGCCATACGTGGCTCAATTGCTTAGATTGCCGGCTCGTAATCCAACGGGTTTGCGAATGCGGGGGTTCGAACCCAGCTCCGTCCGCGGCGTTGTGGTGAAAAAATGTTTGGTGAGCGCTCCTTTTCCTTTTCGGCCCCATCAGTTTGGAACTCCTTACCACGCGATATTCGCCGTATCCAGTCCTTGCAATGTTTCAAATCAGCCCTCAAGACCCACCTATTCAAGCTACATCACAACCTTTAGGCCACATTACTTCTCGACTCTATTCTCACACACACCCTCCCCTCCCCCCTCACATATTAGTTTCACTATGTGTTGACTGCAATGTCTACGTCAGCTTTGTTGCGAGAGAGAGAGAGAGAGAGAGAGAGAAAGAGAGAGAGAGAGAGAGAGAGAGAGAGAGAGTGTTGATGCTTTATTCAACTGATTGTATTTTGTATTGTGTTTTTGGATGGGGTGAGTGGTGGTGATGGTAACGGTGAGCTCCTTTGAGCTCCTCCAAAATCGAATGCGAATGCAGCGGGGAGACCAGTAAAAACAGAAAAACTGGACACATATGAACCTCTCCCATTATGGCCTAGGAACATTGAAAAAAGAAGTGCTGCAGCCCTGGGGGTTAGTTGGCCTTTGGAGACTACCCTCAACGTGAGCCTGAGGCTGAGAGTGGGGATGTCACCCGGGTACATCAGATATCTCCACTATGCATAAAACAAGTTTCAGACCACCTTTTGGGGACATCAGTTGTCTCCTCTGGTTATGTGGAAATCATTGTTGGATGTGACTGAATGTGCACGTGTATTGACAGACACACACAGAGTGACACGCACACACACAGAGTGACACACACACACAGAGTGACACACACACGTGTAGTGATTATCTGAGTAGCCTTGCTGACCAGCATTCTCCCTAGGGGGAGGTAGTTAGTTAGTTAGTCTGATATAATCCCGTCAACAGCTCTAAGTTATCTCAGGATCGTCACCGCGTAAAGTTCGACCACGTATAACAAAACACACATCAATGATTCTTAACAACGTCCAAAAACCTGAGAGAAAAAAAACAACTACAAAAACCCCCCAGTACAATTCATGACATGGCATCTTCATCATTGTGCCCTATAGCTAATAATTTTACATAGTGCTGGAAATGTAGAGCCACTCTACTCTGCTTATCGGATCCAAGTTTTGAAAAAAGCAGTAAAAAAAAGGATAACAAACACATCCTAGTAAAAAATTTTTTTTATAAAAAAGGCCTGCAGAATGGGCAACATGTGCCCACTCAAGTGCGCAAGGTCTCACGTGTGAAAGCCAATGAACAATAATTAAAAAATACTGGCACGTCCTAAATTGTAAATGAGGACGGAGAGAATGAAAAATGGGGATGAGGGGCTACTCTTAGTTTAAAGCTCCCCCACCACGACAAGGTGGAAGCCCGCACGGGAGGAGAGAGGTAGAGGTACTGTATGTTTGGTGTGTGTAGAAAAAGCACAGGAACTACCATCCACTCAGGCAGAAAACAAGGGAAACTTCGCAACATTCAAATTCTGTTACACCGATCCGCTTTATTGAGCCCATAATATACCAACGTAAAACAGAGTACTAAAATCTAAAACCAATCAAAACAAGTCAAAATGCTTCCTTTTTATTATTTTAAAAATAAACAATCATTCGATAATATCAGAAGAAACAACATTGTATTGATATTTTGATTGTGCGAAACGGAAATAAATCAAGATAAAATTACGTGTTGCAAAAAATATGACAATCAACTTTGAGATTCAGGTTTTTGTTTTTATGGCGGGCCAAACGGGGTTTTATTATCTACTCTATTTTAGCCTATTCAATACGAAAAAGAGCTATTGAATACACAAAAACCTATTTAATAGTGTCAATGTAATATTAATAATCCAAAATATAAAACAACTTATTTCATTACTGCGCTTTTCTATTCAATACTGTTCTTGTTCTATTGAATAGAAAAGTGAAAAGTATTGAATAGAAAAGTGGAGTTGTGAATTAAGAGCTTGTATCTATTCCATACTTTGTAAGAAATATTTCATACTTTGTGAAAAATATTCCATACTTTGTAAAAATATTCCATACTTTGTAGAAATATTCCATACTTTGTAAAAATATTCCATAATGTGCTTGTTCTATTGAATAGATTCAAACTCAGTAGAGTAGAAAATGAAACGCTAAAGTATAAAATGAATTCCAAACCATTCTTTATTCAATATCCCCAAAATCTATTAAATACTTCCAATATCTATTTAATACATCTTGTGGATATAGAGTAGATAATGCTCTTTTCATACCACCATCTCTTTCTATTCAATATTATCCGTAAAGTATTATTAAATAGTTTAAATAGTAAAGAATTGGTTTCGAATGCAAAACTCATTCTCTACTCTCTCGGCTAGCCAGCTGACGGTTATTGTCAGAGACGCCAAGACTACGTGAGGGTTTTATGTAAATCTTGAAGGTCAACACTGAGTCCAACCATCGTTCCGACCTTGGCCTCCCCTGCCACTTCATTTGACTTGCTTCAAGTTCAACGCCACAATTAATGAGGTTGCATGTAAGTCTTTCAGTGTCACTCAATCGTTTTGTTTCGTTTGCTTTGTTTTTAAAGCATAATTATCTTCTTCTTCAATCCGCCTGAAGCACTTCACCTATTCTACTAGCTTTTTGAGCTACTAGTAGTCTATTATTAGGCAATCCTTTAGCAATGCGTTCATCCAAACATGAACACCAAGACACGTGCGCGCTGAGTGCGCGTGTAATAAACTCTTGCAGCCACATACCCCCCCTCCAACCCCCACCCCAACCACCCAATCAAGCGTCGTGTAGTGGGCGGGGCTTCTTCACAGGCGCACAAAAGCACAGACGGGGGTGGGTGGGGAGGGGGGATTGGGGGGGGGGGGGGTGAGTGGGAGGGTGAGGTTAGAGAGGGGTATACGGGGGTGGGGGGGGGGGGGGAGGTAGGTTTGGGGTATAATAAAAATCGGATCCTGTTTTAGAGAGAGAGAGTTGAATTGAATTAATTTTAACCGAGGCGACGCTCTTCTTGGCACTTGTCCAACTCAATCCCTAAGGATGCATCTCCCTCTTCTGCCATGTTGATGTTGTGTGGGCCTCCAGTATCTTTGCCTACCGCTGGCTGTCTGCTTCTCAATTTCGCGCGCCTTTATTTTGACCCTTACAATTTGCATAAAGCCCTCACGTAGTCTTGGCGTCTCTGACAATAACCGTCAGCTGGCTAGCCGAGAGAGTAGAGAATGAGTTTTGCATTCAAAACCAATTCTTTACTATTTAAACTATTTAATAATACTTTACGGATAATATTGAATAGAAAGAGATGGTGGTATGAAAAGAGCATTATCTACTCTATATCCACAAGATGTATTAAATAGATATTGGAAGTATTTAATAGATTTTGGGGATATTGAATAAAGAATGGTTTGGAATTCATTTTATACTTTAGCGTTTCATTTTCTACTCTACTGAGTTTGAATCTATTCAATAGAACAAGCACATTATGGAATATTTTACAAAGTATGGAATATTTTTACAAAGTATGGAATATTTTTTACAAAGTATGGAATAGATACAAGCTCTTAATTCATTACTCCACTTTTCTATTCAATACTTTTCACTTTTCTATTCAATAGAACAAGAACAGTATTGAATAGAAAAGCGCAGTAATGAAATAAGTTGTTCTATATTTTGGATTATTTACTATTTCTATTTAATATTTACATTGACACTATTAAATAGGTTTTTGTGTATTCAATAGCTCTTTTTCGTATTGAATAGGCTAAAATAGAGTAGATAATAAAACCCCGTTTGGCCCGCCATATGTTTTCCAAACACTGACTGAACAAAACATACAAGAGTGAAGACCCTGAAGACACCTGGGCCTGTATTCACGGTGAGATACATGAGACTTAGCATGATGCTAACTTAGAAGCTCTTCCAATGTCCTATAGGATTTACCGTACTTTTCGGCTCATTAGGCGCTGCTGTGTATAAGGCGAATAGGGCAATTTTCCAGAAAAATCTGACAAAATCCAAGTAAAAGGCGCCCTCGTTTATAAGGCGATACACACCTCGCAACAGAAAGTCGAAGTTTGAAGCCCGTACACGTCCTGTAAACGATTACCGACCGCCATTTTGTTGTCATAAACGAGAGTTGGCTCCCTTCTCAAATAATCGAAAGTTCTGTTTTTGCGACTTCCGGTTGAGTGTTTGGCCAATTCTTCGCGAAAACTGGTAGAATTATGGCATTTTAAGCTCTACAACGATGCTTTTTACATCCAAAGAAGGGTTATGGCATCTGTTGGACGGTATCTCGGACGATAATAGGGATTTCGAAGCATTTTAACGTGAGTATTCGTCGTATCGGCGACTCGTTACCACTTTCGATGTTGTGACTCACAGTAGACTGTACTGAGTACGGCAATCGTTGCCTCTCTTCTCACGATTTTGTTCACTTATAGGGCGCCCTCGTTTATTAGGCGCATAAGTCGAAATTGCAGAAAAAAATATCGCCTTATAGTCCGAAAAATACGGTAATAGGACTTTTGGAAGAGCTTCTAAGTTAGCATGATGCTAAGTCTCATGCTATCTCAACGTGAATACAGGCCCAGAAGTCCAAAATTATTTATTTTTTTACCGACATCAGAGATTCTTCAACTCAAAATACAGCATGCATGATACCTCAATTCTCACCCCCTCTCCATATAAACAACAACAATACGCCTTCATCATCATAAACAAATGAAAGCTCAGGGAGATTTGATGAATGTATAGCAATATCACAAAACATAACCAGTAAATTCCAAAGAGATTCTTTCTTCGTCTATATATTTAAAAATTCCAATTACACAAAACAATGGGGGGAAAAAATACACGAAAAAAACCACAAACCAAAAAGGGATGAGGGGAGAACCAGGAAAAAAAAGAGGAACAGGAGAGGAGGAAGAAGAAGAAGAAGAAGAGAGAGAGAGAGAGGGGGAGGTAAGGTGGAAAGTAAGTGGGCACCTTGAAATTGAAAAAAAAAAAAGCGCCTTTCTTGACATTAGCAAACAATCCATTTCCGATGCCAAGTTCAAAAGCACAAATCATGAACTAAAGTTATAAGCCTATGTGGCGAAAGAATCTGTTCACTAAATTTGTTTTTTAAGAAACATAAAAAATAAAACATCTTAAATACATAGAAAGATTAGACTAGATACAATAAATTCATATGGCCACTTTCTGTTTATCCACCGACAGCATTGCACGCACAATAATACGTACCATATTTTTAGGACTATTAACTCTTCTAATACCAAGTATTAAAGTTTACCGTTGCGCACAAAGTAATTTTTGCCGCTGCACTGATTTTCGCACACACTCACTTTAAAAAGCATTAAAAAAAAAATTTGCTCGAATCATCACTAAATGACATTGTCGATTCTGCTGCTGCAAAGTAAGATCTTACAACACTTTCGATGCTCTTTTTGATTCGCCTAAGTTCAGATTCTGGAGAGGGGGGAGGTAAATGCTTCGTCGGCACTATCGGGCATCCTAAACAAGTTCAAAAAAATGAAAAAAAAGAACAAAGAAAAAAGTTGTCGCCTTCCATCGCCAAAATAGCGACCAATCCATTGAAAATTACAAAAGTTCAAAAACAAATGAACATGGCGCAAGTTTAAGCTTTGTGCAAAGAAGCTGAAACACTCAAAATATATCAGTAACTAAAAATGAAAACGTCACAAATAACACCGAATAAGAGTAAATACAACAAATTCAAATGGCCACTTTCTTATCCACCGACAGCATTGCAGTTTACACACCACATACGTACCGTATTTAAGGCGATACTTCCCCCCCCCCCCCCCCCCCCCCAGATTGAGACCACTGCACTTATAATATGATTGATAAAAGGGAAATGTCAAAATTATACATCTGTATCGCTAAAAATTCGGGACTTTCCTAAAGTTGCACTGCCTCCGGGCATTGCCTCCAGGATCATTCCCACCATCTTTATATCTACTAATGTTCCATATGTGTCTGTTTCAGACCGGAGGATGTTAAACGGATCTACACACACACATCAATGATAAAATAGTAAGAAAACACAATAACGAAATCTGAGGTTGGTGTCAAATTTGGGGTGTGTGCCTTATAGTTCGAAAAGTATGGTATATATCACCCAAAACGTTTGCATACTGTGAACTGTTACTTTTGAAAGATGGTTGTGAATTTAATTTTTTTTTTTTTTAAACGTACACAGGAGAAAAACAATGAAAATGTGTCTGTCTTTCTGAATGCGCATGCAAACACAATGCAAACGTGAAAAGATGCAAACTGATTCATCACTACTGCAATGAAGCCTTCCTCGGATTTACTCTGTTTGCATGGTAACCTGAAACATGATAACCGACTAATGAAAATAATGATCAAAATAATAGAGCGTGAACCATATGACCATTTAGTACGTCTTTTCAAAGATTGTCCTTAGCATCAAACAATAAATAAATAACACAATACAAGTACAACATTTGCAAGAAACAGTGATTATTCCTTCAGTCCAAATATATGTAATATCATATCATATATTATGGCATTTAGGCTTAGAAGTAGCCTTTAGACTGATATGTGAGGTCTCTTATTTTTTTGTTTTGGGTGCGCAACGGTACTGTTGGGGCTAACTTTATATTCTAAAATTGGTTTGGAAGCAATAATCGCTCCAATGTTTGCCTAATTGATTTTTAAAACTGTTAAGACTCAGTAGCGCAGTGCAATGTCTCCTCGGTTGGTTGCCTCCTGACGGCCAAACATAGATTCGCTCCCCTTGGACTGCTGGTTTCGGATTCTGCGACTTAAACAAACCGGGGTGTAGCTGCGAATTGGGATTCGGAACGAGCGGCGTGGGAGCAACGCCACTGTACGGCCCAGAAGATGGGACAGAAAAAAAACAAAAAAAAAAAACCCCTGTTAAGAAGTGTTCCTGCAGTTAGCAAGTGAGGAGTTCCACAGATTGATAACTCTGTTAGCAAAAAGCGTGTGCACATTGGTTGGACTTAACAAAGGGTTTATTCAATTTCATATCATGTCCTCTAGTTATTGACTTGTTAAATGTGAACAGGCTTTTTGTTGTTGTTGTTGTTGGTGGATCATAAAAACCATGCAGCACTTTGTATGTCTCAATCATATCTCGTCTTACTCATCAGTATTTAACCCCTTGACTGCCACCAACGTATCACATACTGACCTGAGATCACTGATGATGTCATCAGATGAAGAGGAATAACCCTGATATGCTGGCTTTTGTTCTTTGTTCTAACACAGTCAAGAGAGTTATATCCCCAGACCATTTTGCCAGATTGGCTCTATCAGTTGTCTTTTTTATGGCATGATTTGCCCAATGAATTTTTCTTTAATTTTCTCTGGCAGTCAAGGGGTTAAGGCTAGGCAGATTTAATCTCAGTGCTAATAATATTCCCAATGATTATTAAGTCAAATTATTATTATTATGCGTGATTGTAACATAGGCATTTTCAATACATCAATGCAGACCAAAAAAAATTAGAATCACAATATATGCATTTATCAAACTTGTACACATGCAGAAGAGCAGTGATGCCCCGAGGCCCCGGTCATAGGCCATTGACCTATTAAAATTGAAAATGTTTATTGTGTTCTCCCCTGTCAGGACAAATGTCTGATTAAAATTTTTAACACTAACAAACTTTGTTTTATTGATTTCTGCAAGAGCCAGGACATTGTCCTATTGATTTCTGCAAGAGCCAGGACATTGTCCTATTGATTTCTGCAAGAGCCAGGACATTGTCCTATTGATTTCTGCAAGAGCCGGGACATTGTCATATTGATTTCTGCAAGAGCCAGGACATTGTCCTATTGATTTCTGCAAGAGCCAGGACATTATCCTATTGATTTCTGCAAGAGCCAGGACATTATCCTATTGATTTCTGCAAGAGCCAGGACATTATCCTATTGATTTCTGCAAGAGCCAGGACATTGTCCTATTGATTTCTGCAAGAGCCAGGACATTGTCCTATTGATTTCTGCAAGAGCCAGGACATTGTCCTATTGATTTCTGCAAGAGCCAGAACATTGTCCTATTGATTTCTGCAAGAGCCAGGACATTGTCCTATTGATTTCTGCAAGAGCCAGAACATTATCCTATTGATTTCTGCAAGAGCCCAGACATTATCCTATTGATTTCTGCAAGAGCCAGGACATTATCCTATTGATTTCTGCAAGAGCCAGAACATTGTCCTATTGATTTCTGCAAGAGCCAGGACATTGTCCTATTGATTTCTGCAAGAGCCTGGACATTGTCCTATTGATTTCTGCAAGAGCCAGGACATTGTCCTATTGATTTCTGCAAGAGCCAGGACATTGTCCTATTGATTTCTGCAAGAGCCAGGACATTATCCTATTGATTTCTGCAAGAGCCAGGACATTGTCCTATTGATTTCTGCAAGAGCCCAGACATTATCCTATTGATTTCTGCAAGAGCCAGGACATTGTCCTATTGATTTCTGCAAGAGCCAGGACATTTATCCTATTGATTTCTGCAAGAGCCAGGACATTGTCCTATTGATTTCTGCAAGAGCCAGGACATTGTCCTATTGGTTTCTGCAAGAGCCAGGACATTGTCCTATTGGTTTCTGCAAGAGCCAGGACATTATCCTATTGGTTTCTGCAAGAGCCAGGACATTATCCTATTGGTTTCTGCAAGAGCCAGGACATTGTCCTATTGGTTTCTGCAAGAGCCAGGACATTTGTCCTATTGATTTCTGCAAGAGCCCAGACATTATCCTATTGATTTCTGCAAGAGCCAGACATTATCCTATTGATTTCTGCAAGAGCCCAGACATTTGTCATATTGATTTCTGCAAGAGCCAGGACATTATCCTATTGATTTCTGAAAGAGCCAGGACATTATCCTATTGATTTCTGCAAGAGCCAGGACATTATCCTATTGATTTCTGCAAGAGCCAGGACATTATCCTATTGATTTCTGCAAGAGCCAGGACATTAGTCCTATTGATTTCTGCAAGAGCCAGGACATTATCCTATTGATTTCTGCAAGAGCCAGGACATTATCCTATTGATTTCTGAAAGAGCCAGGACATTATCCTATTGGTTTCTGCAAGAGCCAGGACATTATCCTATTGATTTCTGCAAGAGCCAGGACATTATCCTATTGATTTCTGCAAGAGCCAGGACATTATCCTATTGACAAGAGCCAGGACATATTCCTATTGATTTCTGCAAGAGCCAGGAAATTGTCCTATTGATTTCTGCAAGAGCCTGGACATTATCCTATTGATTTCTGCAAGAGCCAGGACATTGTCCTATTGATTTCTGCAAGAGCCAGGACATTATCCTATTGATTTCTGCAAGAGCCTGGACATTTTCCTATTGATTTCTGCAAGAAGACATTATCCTATTGATTTCTGCAAGAGCCAGGACATTGTCCTATTGATTTCTGCAAGAGCCAGGACATTATCCTATTGATTTCTGCAAGAGCCTGGACATTGTCCTATTGATTTCTGCAAGAGCCCAGGACATTATCCTATTGATTTCTGCAAGAGCCAGGACATTATCCTATTGATTTCTGCAAGAGCCAGGACATTATCCCATTGGTTTCTGCAAGAGCCAGGACATTATCCTATTGATTTCTGCAAGAGCCAGGACATTATCCTATTGATTTCTGAAAGAGCCAGGACATTATCCTATTGATTTCTGCAAGAGCCAGGACAGTCCTATTGATTTCTGCAAGAGCCCAGACATTTCCTATTGATTTCTGCAAGAGCCTGGACATTGTCCTATTGATTTCTGCAAGAGCCAGGACATTGTCCTATTGATTTCTGCAAGAGCCTGGACATTGTCCTATTGATTTCTGCAAGACCAGGGAATCCTATTGATTTCTGCAAGAGCCTGGACATTGTCCTATTGATTTCTGCAAGAGCCAGGACATTGTCCTATTGATTTCTCAAGAGCCAGGACATTGTCCTATTGATTTCTGCAAGAGCCAGGACAATCCTATTGATTTCTGCAAGAGCCCAGACATTATCCTATTGATTTCTGCAAGAGCCTGGACATTGTCCTATTGATTTCGCCAAGAGCCAGGACATTGTCCTATTGATTTCGTCAAGAGAGGACATTGTCCTATTGATTTCGTCAAGAGCCCATGACATTATCCTATTGATTTCTGCAAGAGCCAGGACATTGTCCTATTGATTTCTGCAAGAGCCAGGACATTGTCCTATTGATTTCTGCAAGAGCCAGGACATTGTCCTATTGATTTCTGCAAGAGCCAGGACATTGTCCTATTGATTTCTGCAAGAGCCCAGACATTATCCTATTGATTTCTGCAAGAGCCAGGACATTGTCCTATTGATTTCTGCAAGAGCCAGGACATTGTCCTATTGATTTCATCAAGAGCCTGGACATTGTCCTATTGATTTCATCAAGAGCCAGGACATTATCCTATTGATTTCTGCAAGAGCCCAGACATTATCCTATTGATTTCTGCAAGAGCCGGGACATTGTCCTATTGATTTCGCCAAGAGCCAGGACATTGTCCTATTGATTTCTGCAAGAGCCGGGACATTGTCCTATTGATTTCTGCAAGAGCCCAGACATTATCCTATTGATTTCTGCAAGAGCCAGGACATTATCCTATTGATTTCGTCAAGAGCCAGGACATTATCCTATTGATTTCTGCAAGAGCCGGGACATTGTCCTGTTGATTTCTCAAGAGCCGGGACATTGTCCTATTGATTTCTGCAAGAGCCAGGACATTGTCCTATTGATTTTGTCAAGAGCCAGGACATTGTCCTATTGATTTCTGCAAGAGCCTGGACATTGTCCTATTGATTTCATCAAGAGCCTGGACATTGTCCTATTGATTTCATCAAGAGCCTGGACATTGTCCTATTGATTTCGTCAAGAGCCCAGACATTATCCTATTGATTTCTGCAAGAGCCGGGACATTGTCCTATTGATTTCTGCAAGAGCCGGGACATTGTCCTATTGATTTCGTCAAGAGCCAGGACATTGTCCTATTGATTTCTGCAAGAGCCAGGACATTGTCCTATTGATTTCTGCAAGAGCCGGGACATTGTCCTATTGATTTCGTCAAGAGCCAGGACATTGTCCTATTGATTTCTGCAAGAGCCGGGACATTGTCCTATTGATTTTTCAAGAGCCAGGACATTGTCCTATTGATTTCTGCAAGAGCCGGGACATTGTCCTATTGATTTCGTCAAGAGCCAGGACATTGTCCTATTGATTTCTGCAAGAGCCGGGACATTGTCCTATTGATTTCTCAAGAGCCAGGACATTGTCCTATTGATTTCTGCAAGAGCCGGGACATTGTCCTATTGATTTCGTCAAGAGCCAGGAACATTGTCCTATTGATTTCTGCAAGAGCCGGGACAAATCCTATTGATTTCGTCAACAGCCAGGACATTGTCCTATTGATTTCTGCAAGAGCCAGGACATTGTCCTATTGATTTCTGCAAGAGCCAGGACATTGTCCTATTGATTTCGTCAAGAGCCAGGACATTATCCTATTGATTTCTGCAAGAGCCGGGACATTGTCCTATTGATTTCTGCAAGAGCCAGGACATTGTCCTATTGATTTCTGCAAGAGCCTGGACATTGTCCTATTGATTTCATCAAGAGCCTGGACATTGTCCTATTGATTTCTGCAAGAGCCAGGACATTATCCTATTGATTTCTGCAAGAGCCGGGACATTGTCCTATTGATTTCTGCAAGAGCCGGGACATTGTCCTATTGATTTCGTCAAGAGCCAGGACATTGTCCTATTGATTTCTGCAAGAGCCAGGACATTGTCCTATTGATTTCTGCAAGAGCCGGGACATTGTCCTATTGATTTCGTCAAGAGCCAGGACATTGTCCTATTGATTTCTGCAAGAGCCGGGACATTGTCCTATTGATTTCGTCAAGAGCCAGGACATTGTCCTATTGATTTCTGCAAGAGCCAGGACATTGTCCTATTGATTTCGTCAAGAGCCAGGACATTGTCCTATTGATTTCTGCAAGAGCCAGGACATTGTCCTATTGATTTCTGCAAGAGCCAGGACATTGTCCTATTGATTTCTGCAAGAGCCAGGACATTGTCCTATTGATTTCTGCAAGAGCCAGGACATTGTCCTATTGATTTCTCAAGAGCCAGGACATTATCCTATTGATTTCTGCAAGAGCCAGGACATTGTCCTATTGATTTCTGCAAGAGCCAGGACATTGTCCTATTGATTTCTGCAAGAGCCAGGACATTGTCCTATTGATTTCTGCAAGAGCCAGGACATTGTCCTATTGATTTCTGCAAGAGCCAGGACATTGTCCTATTGATTTCTGCAAGAGCCAGGACATTGTCCTATTGATTTCTGCTAGAGCCAGGACATTGTCCTATTGATTTCTGCAAGAGCCAGGACATTGTCCTATTGATTTCTGCAAGAGCCAGGACATTGCCCTATTGATTTCTGCAAGAGCCAGGACATTGTCCTATTGATTTCTGCAAGAGCCTGGACATTGTCCTATTGATTTCTGCAAGAGCCGGGACATTGTCCTATTGATTTCTGCAAGAGCCAGGACATTGTCCTATTGATTTCTGCAAGAGCCAGGACATTGTCCTATTGATTTCTGCAAGAGCCAGGACATTGTCCTATTGATTTCTGCAAGAGCCAGGACATTGTCCTATTGATTTCTGCAAGAGCCAGGACATTGTCCTATTGATTTCTGGACATTGTCCTATTGATTTCTGCAAGAGCCAGGACATTGTCCTATTGATTTCTGCTAGAGCCAGGACATTGTCCTATTGATTTCGTCAAGAGCCAGGACATTGTCCTGTTGATTTCTCTTGTCTCAGGACAGTTTGTCCTATCACTTTTTGGTCCTCGGTACATCACTGGAAGAGACTGGGGAAAAGGGAAGGGAGGGGGGTTCAGAGATGACAAGTTTGCAAAATATAAAAAAGAGTATACACAGCACCACACAATGCATGATAATAAAATAGTTAAACTATTGGAATAATAAACAAGCATACACTCAATAAGCTCCAAAGTTAGTTAGAAACCAACTTGACTTACACCCATCAGGCATATAAACAAAATTCTCAAGCAATCAAGGCGTAAAAAACCAACAACCCACAAACCCTCTACAGACAAAGCTCTATTTTAAGACTTCCAAAATGTCCGGAAAAATCGGTCGTAAATTGGAGGGGTCGTATGACAGGGAGGTTTTCACTGGCAGCCGTAGAAAGAAAAAGTTCAGCACAGTTCATACTCTCTTCTTCATGCACACATACAATGACATATTAAAACTGGATTTGGGTCTTTCCAACTCCATAGGATTGTGCAATCGATATTACAGTTTCACTTTGCCGACTTCTTTTAATCACCTCCACTCTCGTCCAAAGTCAGTGGTTTTCTTGTTCAAAGTCAGTGGTTTTCGTGCTTTTCCTACGCTCTCCGACATCTTTTCTACAACAAGGGAAGCGACTCCGCTTTCAGGCCCTTGACCGTGGTTGTTTCCCTTTGCTCGAAGTCTATGCAGACGACAGCAACGGTCGTAAAAACCAACAAAATGGCGGTCGTAAGTCGCGTTTTAGAGGAAATCGTTTAAGAGAGGTCGTTTACATAGTAAAATGCATCTGTGCCAACAAATCCGGTCTCAAATGAGAGGTGGTCGCTTAACAGAGGGTCGTAAAATAGGGGGTTGTCTGTATTACAAAAGC
The DNA here is from genome assembly GCA_017654935.2 of Phymorhynchus buccinoides. NCBI lineage: Eukaryota > Metazoa > Mollusca > Gastropoda > Neogastropoda > Raphitomidae > Phymorhynchus > Phymorhynchus buccinoides. The sequence goes on from CM065702.1 coordinate 25,058,479, forward strand.
AATTCAAAAGAGCACACAAAACAATACTGTATTTTTCTGGCTATAAGGCGCACCCTCCAAATTTACACAAAATTCAGATTTTGTTGTTACATTTTCTTACTGTATTAATAGTCACATTATATAAGGTGCAGGGGTCTCTGGGGAAAAGAAGTATCGCCTTATAGTCCCAAAACAATACCTTCCCAAACCATGTCACTAAACTCTCCCTATCCATCTTTGACCCAACAACAACAAACAAACTAACAACTAAGTTAGATCATTATGATCCCTGATTGCCTCTCTTTGAAAAGAAAGTTTCTTTCTTAATGTCGCCCAGACGCAAATAAACATGAGAACTCGAAATGAAAATCATATTTTTGAGACTCTTGTGCCTTATAATATGACTACTAAAACAGTAAGAAAATATAATAACAAAATCAGGATTTTGTGTAAAATTTGGGGGGTGCGTCTCATAGTCTGAAAAGAAAAATACGGTAGTCTTATTCTCTCTATAATAGACATTACCACTTTCCCTGAAAAAAAGGACAGCAACAAAAAGACAAAGCGAAATCAAAACCCAAACAAAAACAAGCAAATCACTAACATTCATTTTCAAATGCAAAAAGCTTTCCTTTGCCAGACCAATGTGACCTAGGTGCCAAAAAAAAAGAAGTAAAATTCAACGCCCTGCCATAGACAACTTTATTTTCTACTCTAAAACAACAACAAACCAACAAAGAACACGCAAACAACAACACAACATTCCTAGACACAAAAAGGGAGCAGATAAGCATCATATAACGTCCTACTTTAACTTTGTTTTGTTAATTGTTCCTATGATCTAACATTGTCAATCTGGTTTTTTTAAATTACATCCAGAGTTCAAAGGTATATTTGGGAATGGTTACAAGAGTCCCCCCCCCCCCCCCCCCCACCCCCCCCCACCCCACACACACACAAAAAAGGGGAAATCCATGTCTACCACACCAAAACGTTCGTTTGGATGAACCTAATGTGATTCCATGCCATAGTTTATGCTTCTTCTTCTTCTTCTTCTTCCAGGAGAGGCCTTCACTGCATCTTTAACATTGTAATTATCATCAACTTTTGGGAGGTGAAGCCCCCTACCCCCAGGGTTCATTAAAACTCCCTCAGATGCGGAAGCTCTCCTTGGCAGGGTCGATGTGCCCCAGTCGCAGGTAGACGTCTGACCCGATCCCCTCCATGGTTTCCATCGTCAGGCTTCCTCCCAGGTAAGTGGCGTAGGCCCTGGCCGCAGGCAATCCAAAGCCGTAGCTGAAAAGACAAGGAAAACAGCACAATAGATGATTTTCGGATAAAAAAAACTAGGGGAGAGCACTTCGTGAAAATTAGAGTTGCTTGCCTCCATTACTCGGTCAAATACCATAGCGACAATACAACAACGACGTTGAAGCTTGAAACCGCAGAATGCCAGTCAGCGACTTGCAAACATATTCTTTTAGAAAAATAAGGGGTGTCCAGTTGCCACAAAGTGATATTTGCAAACTGTGACGTAAATATATAAATTACATCAAAATTAGAATGACGCACTGCCTTCTACATGCTGTGTGTCTCCTCAAACACATGAAGCGAGGGCTGGGGATCTACCTGAAAGTGGAGTAACTTCCCCTGTCTGACCGATTGAATAAGGCGAGACCACTCCCAAACACCATGAAATTACTCCCCTTCTTTATTTCCGAACAATTCCTATTGCAAGCAACATTTTTCGTCGCTGTTGAAAGTCGCTGGTGATTTAAGCCAGCGAAAATAGCGCATATGGAATTCCAGCTCAAGGATGAAACAAAGAAGTTAACCACATCAAAGACCCACCAGATCACATGTCAAAATCACGGGTTTCACGTGTTTTCCCTCTTATAGCTGGTAAGAAATCTTTTTTGACCAGGTTTAACTCCCATACAAATGCCCCCCAATTCAAAACGAAACATTTTAAACTAAAGAGCAGCCTCAATTTGAGGTTGGGGGAATTTGTATGCGAGTCACAGCTACCCCCCCCAAAAAAGGGACTTAATCGTGGTGGGTCAGTGTATCTTTAAAAGGCCTTTTAGCTGTTCAAACCGTAGCTGTATAAAGCCATTTACCTTCTTTTTTGCTTTAACTTAAAGACACGGATTAACAGACGCAATTGAAAATTCCACTTTAAAATATCTCTCTCTCTGTCTCTCTCTCTCTTCTTATTTTTGTTCTTTTAATTTTATTTGTTTAGGTCTTGTGAGTTTACGAATAATGTGAGCCATAGTGTTGTGGATGGCATTTGGTTGTAAATATTTGTCCATGTGTTCGCAAACAAGCGTGTCTATGTGTGTTTTCACATGTCTAAAGTGGTAAAATGGTTCTCCCTTAATAGATAAAATCTAGTTGTAATACAGTACAGTGGAACATCCCTTAAAGACCTTCAAAAATTCAAAAATGAGGTCCTTTAAGGGAGGTAAAATATACAAAGAGGGGTCTTGTCTTAATGGGAGGGGTCTTATAATGGGAGGTAAGAGAGGTTCCACTTTAATGGACTAGTATTGCAATAAAAGACCTTCTAGGCAAAACATTGCGATGAGATGTGGACTTGCTAGTAGCGAAACAGATGAGATAAAAGTGGACTTGCTAGTAGCGAAACATTGTGATGAGATAAAAGTGAGTCATTGTGATAATAAAAGTGGACTTGGTAGCGAAACATTGCGATTAAAAGTGGACTTGCTAGTAGCGAAACATTGCGATGAGATAAAAGTGGACTTGCTAGTAGCGAAACATTGTGATGAGATGTGGATGCTAGTAGCAACGATGAGATAAAAGTGGACCTGCTAGTGCAAAACATTGCAATAAAAGTGGACCTTCTAGTGCAAAACATTGCGATGAGATAAAAGTGGACCTGCTAGTGCAAAACATTGCAATAAAAGTGGACCTTCGAGTGCAAAACATTGCGATGAGATAAAAGTGGACCTGCTAGCACAAAAAATAGCACAGACAAGCCTTTAACTCAATAAACTTGAATCCATCACACACACTTTCAACATCTGTTTACACTCATAACACGCTCGCTCCAACACATATTCTATAAATATGATATAAGACCTTCAAAAATCATCCAAAATGAGGTCTTATTATGGAGGGGTCTTATAAGGGAGGTAATTTTAATACTTACAAAGAAGAGCAGTCTCAGAGAAGTAGGTCTTACTTGGGAGTGAGTCTTATAATGGGAGGTCTTGTAAGGGAGGTCGCACTGTACTGTGCCTTGCAACAGTCGCTCTTTGTTATGTGTATTAACTTAGAACCGAATAGGCTTTGCAACTACGCAGTATAGCAAAGTGATATTGTGCAATACATGCTCGGGAAGGCCTCCTTTAGGCACAGGGGAATGTTCATGAACGTACAAGTCCAAATAATCAAGATAATCGGGAGGGCAGGAGGTGCATGTTATCACTGCAGTGGAACCTCCCTTATAAGACCTTCAAAAATTGTCCAAAATGAGGTCTTATAAGGGAGGGGTCTTATAAGGCAGGTAATTTTAATACTTACAAAGAAGGGCAATGTCTCAGAGAAGTAGGTCTTATGTGGGAGGGAGTCTTATAATGGGAGGTCTTATAAGGGAGGTTCCACTGTATTAAAATCAACATCTGATGATGTAGATATAGAAGTAAGAAAAAGTGAGTACGTAAAGAAAGTGATTGGTTAAAAATGGTCCTGTGAATCGATGCATAAACAAGATTGTAACTGATTCAACTCTTTTTCAAAAAATGAAATACCCTTGCAAACCACCACAGGTAACAATTTTTAAAAAATCATAAAATGAAAATGTGATAAAATTAAAATGAATCAGTATTTTATTCTTTTTTTCGCTCTAAAGAATATTAGAACAAATTCTTGTTAAACTTTAATCAACTTGTGGTTAGTTTTGTGCAAAATTGCTTGACATTAAAATAAAGCTTTGTGAAAGCTGGTAACAAAAAATGTGTAAATATACCGCAACAAAAGGTCTTCATATTCCACAATTTCAACACTGAAACAAAAGACACCAGTGACCACACACTGCAATCACGTTGTCAAAACTACACAATGAGATAACAATCAATAAAAAAAACTTTACAAAAATAATCAAGAAATAATATGTATTTTTATTCTCTCTCATGCACATGTATATGAACACATGTACACACATTCATACGCACACACACACACACCTACAAGCGTAGACTGAACACTGAAGAAAGTTCACTAACACGCACGCATACGCACTCACACACATAGACACACACACACACAGCTATCAAAGGTACCGATATCTCTCTATCTCTGTCCTCTGCCTCTCTATCCCTCTCTCTCTCTCTGTCTGTCTCTCAATCCTATGCTTTCCCCCTCTTCCCACCCCCAACTCTCTCTCTCCACCAACACGTATATTTTCCCAGGAGTTGGTGCAGACTGCGGACTGTTGACAAAGCTGTCGAAAATACTGACATCTCTTATTTATTCATACTGTGCTTCCCCCGTCTCTCCATATAATCTCTTTATCTCTCTCTCTCTCCATCCTGCGCTTTCCCCCTCTTCCCTCCCCCCCCCCCCTCTCTCTCTCTCTCTCTCTCTCCACCCACCCATGCATCTTCCCAGGCGTAGGTGTAGACTGGGGGCTGTTGACAAAGCTGTCGAAGATGCTGACGTCTCTCTTTATCTCTCTCTCTCTCCATCCTGCGCTTTCCCCCTCTTCCCTACTGGGGGCTGTTGACCCCCCCCCTTTCTCTCTCTCTCTCTCTCCACCCACCCCCATGCATCTTCCCAGGCGTAGGTGTAGACTGGGCTCTGTTGACGAAGCTGTCGAAGATGCTGACGTCTCTCTTGATCTCTCTCTCTCTCCATCCTGCGCTTTCCCCCTCTTCCCTACCACCCCCCCCTCTCCTCTCTCTCCTTTCTCTCTCTCCCAGGCGTAGGTGTAGACTCTGTTCTCGAAGATGCTCGTCTCTCTTCTCTCTCTCTCTCTCCATCTGCGCTTTCCCCCTCTTCCCTCTCTCTCTCTCACCCACCCACCCATGCATTTTCCCAGGCGTGGCTGCAGACTGGGCGCTGTTGACAAAGCTGTCGAAGATGCTGACATCGTCGTCGTGT
>CM065702.1:25068584-25113584 GCA_017654935.2 Phymorhynchus buccinoides
CATATTTGGCTGTTCCAATTCGAAAGTTATCTAAACTGTATTTATAACATCTGGATGTTTTCTTTACACGTTTAGATCACATTTTCACTTTGTTTACACACAAATAAGGACTAAGATGGCGACACTTGCGTTGGAAGGGTCGAGATGCGCACGCAGGTGGGTTGGAGCCATAGCTGAGAGACTACAGCCATCCTTTTTCCCCCGGCAGGGCGAGTCAGCACGTTTCTTGACAAGCGAGACCCGATTCGGATCCCAGGGATCGGTTGTTACCGCTTTAAGATTACAATTTATCCCATCATTAATATCCTCAAATATGCATCCTATTTACATTGACATGATATAGTTTGTTCCCTTTCAAATAGTTACAAGACAGCTCCCTCTCCTTCACACACACACACACACATACCAAATGTTAAGGCTATTTTTTGCATTCTTACTATTTAATTTTTAAAAAATGGGACTAAGCAGAATATTCTTTGATGTCTTTCTTCTACCCTTAATCATGCTTCAGTCAGAAAAACACTTTTGCCTTAAACACCAACCGTAATCGATTATGAACTCAATTTTGTTCAATAAAATGAAAACTAAGAAAACAAAAACAAAGTTTACAAACAAACAAACAAAGAACAACCTGAACTTCAGCAACCAGAACTCTCAAACTACAACAAAGTAGTATCACAAACAATTTAATCGAACAACCACCCCTAAAAGCACACACACACTCTGAACTCAAATCAGGAGGCAAACACAAGTCAGCGATTAAACGCGATTAAGAATAAGGCGCCAAGGGGCCAAGGTCTGTAACAAAGGGTGTATATGTGCGTACGTCGCTCGTGTGGCGCAATGTCACACAAAATCAGTCCGAACAAAAACTGGAACACTGACGTAGCGGGCTACAAGTAGTCTTATTCATCAGTTTCAACATAGTGAATATCGCTTGATAGACGCACTGTGAGCGAAATGTCACCTGTGTAATTTCGAGTGTCACCTAAAACCTACCAATTTTGTCAAATTTGACAATTTGATAATATACTGGAGACTGTTTCTCGCCCAAAAAAAGGATTTATTCCTGGAAAAATATTCTTATCCATATTTGTAATGAATAATATACTGGAGACTGTTTCTCACCCAAAGTAAACCCACAGATTTATCCCTGGAAAAATATTCCTATCCATATTTTGAATGAACAATATACTGGAGACTGTTTCTTGCCAAAAAAACCCAGATTTATTGCTGAATGAACAATATACTGGAGACTGTATGATGTGTATCTCACCAAAAAAAACCCAGATTTATTCCTGAATGAATAATATACTGGAGACTGTATCTCGCCAAAAAACCACCAGATTTATTCCTGGGAAAATATTCCTATCCAGACAGAAAAAAAAACTGTGGAGAGAGAGAGAAGAAAAGGATCATCATCATATTCCATGTTTTCTACAGTAATTCTGGAGAAAAAAAAAGTCCCCAACCGAAACGTTTTTGTGCTCTCTTTGACAACTGTAAAACAGCGGCAGAATCGTCAACAGTGACATGGAAGGAAGGAAGGAAAATATTTATAAAAATCAACGTATGTGTCCATCTGGGTAAAGCTTCACTGGAGAGCTAAACCTGAAAGGCGGGTTAATGTCTGAGGTGGGTGATTCATTATCTTATGACCAAGAGTGTGAATAGCTACAAACAATTCCTCAAATCTGTATAAAATTTTAAAAAAATTAGCATGATAACTATAAGTTCACCCCGCTAATTATGACAGCTTTGCTCAGTCTCTTTATAATAATAATAATAATAATAATAGTGAAGCATTTATACAGCACACTCCTCCACCAAATGTGGAGCTCTATGCGCTTAACAACAACAACAAAATTAAAAGCAGGAAATTCAACAAAAACAAATAATCGCTCACACATGCAAATAGGCATATACATACATCACACACACACACATATACATGCACGCATGCACACACACACACCATTACCATCACCACCACTCACTTCTCCTCACTCTTTTCTACCTATTCGTTACCAAAACAGTCTCGGTTTATTTTGTTGAAACTGAAAAATTTAGTCAAACTTTTGGGTGGTTCAAATAAAATATTGAGGGTCGACTGCGTTTTTGTACACAGTTGATAAAAGGGAAGTACTGGTCCAAAATGATGCACAAACTAATTTGAATTCAAAACTTTTGTCAACCATTTTCACATTGTCTTTTCTCACCATCCTACCATAATACATCTTTTTTTTAACCCACAAACGGTAATACGTGGTAAGATTTAACGTGGTGACAGCCGGCCTGCATGGCCTTAGTTGTCGACGGGGATATACTTTTAATCTTAATCTGAAACCCACAAACTGACATTTGACATTCAACACTTTGAATAAGTAAGTCTAATAAGTATGGTAAATCTATAAATAACAATGTCTTATTAATGTTAAACTTAAAATAATATTTTTAAAAAAGTAATACAGTGGATCCTCCCTTATAAGACCTTCAAAAATCATCCAAAATGAGGTCTTATAAGGGAGGGGTCTTAAGGGAAGTAATGTTAATACCTACAAAGAAGGGCAATGTCTCAGAGAAGTAGGTCTTATGTGGGAGGGAGTCTTATAAGGGAGGTTCCACTGTACATATGTTTTTGACCCACCAACGGTCATTTGACATTCAACACTTTCACTAAGTAAGTCTAATAAGTATGGTAAATCCGTAAATAAGTCTTATTAATGCTAAATTTAAAATAATATTTTAAAAAACGTAATACAGTGGATCCTCCCTTATAAGACCTTCAAAACTCATCCAGGTCTTATAAGGGTGGTAATTGTAATATTTACAAAGGGCAACGTCTCAGAGAAGTACGTCTTATATGGGAGGGAGTCTTATAAGGGAGGTTCCACTGTATATTCTTTGAGTACTAATACTACTATTTTGAATTTTTTTTCCTCACAGAGCCTGGAACACCCTTGCCCAAGACACCCGATGAAGCCAAAATCAAATCGCACAAATCAAACAAACCCTCCACAACAAAACTGACAAGTACAGTCGTTTTCGAAAACCGCCCACCCTGACACTGAAATCTGCCCATCCATAGTTGTGTTGTTGTTTTTAACCCCTGTCAGGGCCATCCCATGACGTCCTTCATGGGGATGAAGAGCTGGAAAGAGTCGTGGTCGGGCCGCAGGCGGCGCCGGAGCGGCACCGACCACGCGCACAATCCCATCATGGGCTCCGAAGTGAGCAGCCTCACCGACTACACCCTGGAGAGATCCAGCACGCGCGACACCGCACCCTTCCTCCTGCAGCATGAGCAGTCCTCCCTCTCCTCTCACGTGGACTCCACCAACTACCAGGAGAAGCTGCAGGACTGGCCCACCATGTTTCAGGAAGGGGGTGGTGGGGCGGCGGTGCTGGCGCCCCGTCCGGGCACCAGCCTCAACTCCACCCGGCCTCTGACCGACACGCGGGCCGACATCCAGAGGGAGATCTCCTTCCTGCAGGCGAACCGAACCGCCGCCTTCCCCGCCAAACCGCGCGAGCTGTGCAACCCGCTGAGCGACATTGTCATCTCCCCTTCCGACGGGTTCATCTCTCAGCGGAAGTACTACGTCCTGCCGTCCATCGGGAACCCCCACAACGACCTGATCCTACGCCGACAGCGCTCCAACGTGGAAACGCTCAACCAGCTCGACTACGCACGCGACGGCTACGAAGACGAGGCGAGGTTCTTCGCCCAGCTCACCTCCCAGCTCAAACGCGAGAAAACCCTCAAGGCCTCCACCCCCATGCCCCCCCACAGCACCCCGAGCCACCCCCTCCCCCCCATCCAGCGGCTCAAAGACGTGGTCCGCCCGCGGACCAATATCGCGGAGCTGGACGAGGATCACTATGCCTTCTCCGGGAAAACGTCCCCTTCTGCCATGTCCGTTATTTCTGACGATGATGATGATGATGTTGAGCAGTTTCGCGGATCCACCCCGGAGCCGGATTATGCGGATACGTCTCCGCGAAAGGCTAGCATGTCCTCGCTGAAGATAGTGAAGAACACCATAGACTCCTACAGGAGAAGGTCTATTTCGGAATCTTCGGCAGAAGCGCTCGATGAAACGGACCTTGAGAATTCAGAGTCGGACTATTACGGTGACGAGGATGATGATGTGAAGTGAGTTTCTCCGAGAAAGATCATTAATAATTGAATTTTTGGAATATTTTGTGTAGTTTCCTGGGAAACAAAGCAGCTCTGAAATTCTTGGACCACTGGTAGTTTCCTAGGAAATAAACATGTACCGACGGAATTCATGCAATACATGGAATATTGTGTTCCAAATATGGATTTCAAAAAATACTTTGTGAAATTTCCTGGGAAAGAACATTGAACCATGTGGAATTCCCAGGATACAAGGAATATTGAAGTTTCATGGGAAAGACCTTCAACTACGGAATTCTTGAAATACTGTGGGAACTTCCTGTGGAAAGACTATGCACTATGGAATTGCTGAAATAATGTGTAGTTTCTTGGCAAACTATAGGAGTTCCAGGAGTATTGTGTAGGATTCTCCAAATTGTGTTGGTAGCAATACAACAGCCGTGGAGATCTTTCACACAGAACAGAATGTTTGGATTATCACAAAGAACAGAATGTTTGGATTATCTCAGGGACTATGGTTAAATACTCTTGGGGATAAACAGAATCGAGGCACAATTCCATGACGACCATGCATTTTGTGTGTGTGTGAGTGGTAAAAAACGCAGAATGTGTAGTGATAGTATTTCTAGTAATTACTACAATAAACGCCATTGACAAAACGCTCAAGCATGCACAAAACACATACCGGTACACACACAGAACATAATGTACAGTGGAGCATCCCTTATAAGACCTTCAAAAATCATCCAAAATAATAGTAATAATAATAATAATGGATATTTGTTGCGCTCTTTCTCCAAAGAGCTCATGAGCGCTTACAAAGTCAACTTTAGACAACAACAATAACAATAGTAATAAACACAAAACATTCAGAAATATATATATTAAATACAAATCCGATACTTCACACATGCGCATGTGCACATGCACACCACACACACACAAACACATAGAAAAGACATTCTTACCCAAAGGTTACTTTACATGCATGCATGAGGTCTTATAAAGGAAGGGTCTTATAAGGGAAGTAATTTTAATACTTTCAAAGAAGGATAATGTCTCAGAGAAGTAGGTCTTATGTGGGAGGGAGTCTTATAATGGGAGGTCCTATACGGGAGGTTCCACTGTAGCAGTATTATTCCAATGCGGTTATCCCTTTTCTTTTAACCCTTTCACTGCCGAGGGATAATGGATTTCTTGCATTGCCGCGTGCCCAGCCAAATTTGACCTTAGGAGGGTTGCTTCGCTGTTCTGTCCACTGCTCATCCATTTGTTGATGTCACAAGTACCCCCCCAAAAAAAATGTAAAAAGGGAAAGAACTGTAGATTTACGTTTTTTCAAAGAGTGTGGTGGAACAGTTCATAGGTTTTTCTCCCATTTAACCCCTTGACTGCCACCAACGTATTGCGAACTGACCTGATGACATCACTGATTACGTCATCAGATGAAGAGGAATAACTCTGATAATGCTGGCTTTTGTTGCTCTAACACAGTCAAGAGAGTAACATCCCCTGACCATTTTGCCAGATTGGCTCCATCAGTTGTCTTTTTCATGGCATGATTTGCCCAATTATTTTTTCTTTAATTTTCTCTGGCAGTCAAGGGGTTAAACTTGCTCGAAATTTGATAAAGAAAACACATGTGTCATAGGCGTAGAGCATAGCACTAACGGCCCAGTAGGAGACACGGGGCAGACGGGGCAGGCGGTGAAGGGGTTAACCCTTTCACCGCCAGCCATATTTCAGCCAAACATTTCCATTAAATTGACCTGGGTAGAGAACAAAATCCATCCTCAGTATTGGGGATTCTTCTGTAACATGATATATAAATAAGGTCTATCCTTACTTCCCAAAACTAAGACGATAGGGTCTTTGGATAATAGACCCCAATTTGATGCCTTTTAATAACATAGGTCTTAAATCACTGTGGTGCTAAAATGCGGCTTTGGCAGTGAAAGGGCTAAATATTACCAGTGGCATAAGTTATTATTTTAAAACAAAAACACAAACAAAACTTCCAGTACCCAGTCCCTCCCTGCATGTATCCTTTAGTTATAACAGAACCTAAATGATTTATGAAAGTTGAAACAAAGTGGAATACTGAGCTTTTCAGTTATAACAATACCAGTTAAACCTAAATGATTTATGAAAGTTGAAACAAAGTTGAATACTGAGTTTTTCAGTTATAACAATACCAGTTAAACCTAAGTGATTTATGAAAGTTGAAACAAAGTTGAATACTGAGCGTTTCAGTTGTAACATGACCAGTTAAACCTAAGTGATTTATGAAAGTTGAAACAAAGTTGAATACTGAGCGTTTCAGTTATAACATGACCAGTTAAACCTAAGTGATTTATGAAAGTTGAAACAAAGTTGAATACTGAGCGTTTCAGTTGTAACATGACCAGTTAAACCTAAGTGATTATGAAAGTTGAAACAAAGTTGAATACTGAGCGTTTCAGTTATAACATGACCAGTTAAACCTAAGTGATTTATGAAAGTTGAAACAAAGTTGAATACTGAGCGTTTCAGTTATAACATGACCAGTTAAACCTAAATGATTTATGAAAGTTGAAACAAAAAGCTGAATACCGAGCGTTTCAGTTATAACATGACCAGTTAAACCTAAGTGATTTATGAAAGTTGAAACAAAGTTGAACACTGAGCGTTTCAGTTATAACATGACCAGTTAAACCTAAGTGATTTATGAAAGTTCAAACAAAGTTGAACACTGAGCGTTTCAGTTATAACATGACCAGTTAAACCTAAGTGATTTATGAAAGTTGAAACAAAGTTGAATACTGAGCGTTTCAGTTATAACACGACCAGTTAAACCTAAGTGATTTATGAAAGTTGAAAACTCGAGACTCAAGACTACTTTATTATCTCATAAAGAGAAATTATGTTGTGGCACAGCATAAAATCACACACATTTAAGAAGATAATATTAAATAAACATATTATCTTATGTTATACTGAGCGTTTCCGTTCTCTCATTACAACCATGTCGAGTCTTGATCAAGAACAGGCAATCATACAAATATGACGAACATTAATAACAAACTTCCATGATATGTGGTGGCAGTTTGGGGGATGAGTTTCTATGGCCAGTATTGCAATAAGGATTTTGACTGCATCGATTCCTTGAAACTATCAGCCACAAAAAAAAAGGTGAACGATTCTGAACACAGTGGAAATCAAGTCACGAAAAAGACTGACAATTTCTTTTCAGGTAGCCGATATCTTGAAATAACACCAAAAAAAGGTGAACGATTCTGAACACAGTGGAAATCAAGTCACGAAAAAGACTGACAATTTCTTTTCAGGTAGCCAATATCTTGAAAAAAAAAGAAAAAAGGTTTGCTCTAAAGATGGACTAAAATTTAAATTGAGGCCCAAAAATGTTTGTGATTTTTTTTTCTCCAGAACCTGTTTTTGAGTTTACTCATTTCTACTGTATCTAGCACAAGCCTACATTTAACGACACTTGTTTCAGAGAATCAGTGGGAATATGTGTGCTAATGATAATGGTGACAAGACAGTGCTCAGATGGTGATCACATAAAAAGAATATCTATGTTAAGGAACACGGTGCAACTTTTTTCAGGGGTTTGTCTGTTGTGGAGACCATTCTTGAACTTCCCCCCCTTGGGGATACCGGGGGGGGGGGGGGGGGGGGGGGGGGGGGGGGGGGGGTCTTTCTTACAAATAGTTCCCCCCCCCAAAATCTTACAAATAATTTTTCTCCTTTCAGCTCCTCCGGAATCAGAATGTGTCGGCCGTACGCAGCGGGGAGACCAGTAAAAACTGAAAACCGGACACATATGTACCTTACCCATTATGGCCATGGAACGCAAAAGAAGAAGAAGAAGACAAAAGTTTTACACTGGACTGGGTCTTTAAGGTAAAAAAAGAAGGGACATTCTCACACTGGAAATAGGGTAGAAAAACCATGAACATTCACGTTCACACACAAAAAAGACCAGTTAACATTTTTTTAAAATGCTACCAATTTATTTTTACAAATGTGATTAAAAAAAAATATTGAGACAAGAATCCAATGCTTAGGATTTGAAGAAACTATTTACAGTATTAAAAATGGCTCATTGTCTGTTTACGATTATTACTATTATTATACTGATGATACTGATGATGCACTTTGACGATGCACAATCAATCAATAGCTACAAGAATGTACAGTTGGATACAGTACTTATATGTTTGTACAAAACAACAGTGTGTGTGTGTGTGTGTGCATGCATGTATGCTTGAGTGTGCATGCAAGCCTAGGTGCAGTGTGTGTGTGTGTGTGCGTGTGTGTGTGTGTGTGTGTGTGTGTGTGTGTGTGTGTGTGTGTGTGTGTCAAGTCAAGTCAAAATGATCTTTATTGAGGGTTAAAGAATAAGCTAACAAGGCTTTTTTTCATCCTGCCCTCTGTGTGTGTGTGTGTGTGTGTGTGTGTGTGTGTGTGTGCGTGTGCGTGTGCACGTGTGAGTGTGTGCATACATGTGTGCTTGAGTGTGCATGCAAGCCTAGTTGCAGTGTGTGTGTGTGTGTGTGTGTGTGTGTGTGTGTGTGTGTGTGTGTGTCAAGTCAAGTCAAAATTATCTTTATTGACGATAAAGGAGTAAGCTACAAGCTTTTTTTCATCCTATGAAATGTGTGTGTGTGTGTGTGTGTGTGTGTGTGTGTGTGTGTGTGTGTGTGTGTGTGTGTGTGTGTGTGTGTGCGTGTGTGTGTGCGCACGCGCATGTGCATGCACACATAATTATGAGCGCACATCGTAAAGCGCACGTGTGTGAGTATGTAAACATTTGTGCCCTTGATAAAAGTGCAAAAGAAAATGTGCAGATAGGGGGTGGGTTGTGTGTGCACATACATGTGCATGTGTGAGTGCTTGCTTACAACTGTATTAAAGACCCACCAGGTCACGTGTCAAAATCATGGGTTTCACGTGTTTTCACTCTTATTGCTGGTAAGAAATCATGTCTTGACCAGGTTTGACTCCCATACAAATGTCCCAAAATTGAAAACGAAACATCATTTTAAAGAGCAGCCTCAATTTGAAGTTTGGGACATTTGCATGTGGGTCACAGCTACCCAGAAAAAAAAGGAACTTAATCGTGGTGCGTCAGTGTGTCTTTAAGTCAAGTTAGAAAAGAAGTGTAAGAATGAGGAGAATATTATTGTGTATGAAGGATTTTTTTTTCCGGTGAGATTTACTATGCTCTGTCCTAACCACTGCATACACAAATAAAGAATAAAAAAGCATGTCAAAAAATTTGTTTTGTGTTGATAAGCTGTTGGGTTAACCCTTTCACCGCCAATGTCGCATTTTTCCACCACAATGGTTAAATTTTTAACTGGGTTTAACGTATGCTAAGTGCATGGGCACACACTAAAATGCATCAAATCAGGGCCTGTTATCTGAAGACCCTATTTTCGTAATTTTTGGCAGGTAAGGATAGGCCTAATGTTATACACAGAGGAATTCACAATATTGCAGATATTGGGAGCTTAATGGTATTTTTTTGGCTGAAAAATGGCTGGCGACGAAAGGGTTCAAAACTACCAAAAGTTATGGAATGCTCGACGATTACTGTATTTTATGGACTATAAGTAATTATGATATATAAGGCGTGTCTTAGTATAAGGCACCCCCCAAAATTTTACACAATATTCTGAGTTTGTTGCAACAGTTGCTGTCTGGGAGAAAAAAAAAGGTATTGCCTTCAGGGAAAAAACTAGGGGAGAGACCTTCGTGAAAATTAGAGCTGTTCACCTCGACCATGGCGTCGAAGAGATAAACCAGGATGCGAGTGAGCGACTTGCAAACATTGTATTTAGAGAAATGAAGGGTGGTTAGAAGTGGCCACAACTGATCTAACTTTGGAAAATATAAATGACGACAATATTCGAATGACGCACTGTGTTCTTTGTGATGTCTGTCTGCTCAAACACACGAGGCGATGGCTACATTAAGCCAACGCAACTTCCTGCTTGTCCCCACTGGGCTAGGCGGGATCATTCACACACACCTTGAAATTACTCCCCTTCATTATTTCCGAGCAACTCCTATTCTGTTATTCACATTTTTTTGCATTCTGTAAACCACGCCTTTTCCCTTTTGCTTACTGTCATCTACTATGTTTCTGCCTTACCGGTCCATTCTCCTGCCTTTTTTCCACGAAAAACGCTTTCAAAAAGATTCCCTCCAGCCAAGTCGGACATGCTGGGCCTAATTATTTCTTACTTAGGCACATAATGGCAGCATGACGCATCTGCGCTCATAATTGACAGGAAACTGACTGAGCGATCGAAGAAGCAGAAGAAGAAGAAGAAGAAGAAGAAGAAGATAATGCCATGCAATACAAAAAAGAGCACAGGTGCGTTTCTCACCTGATGCAGAAGTCGTTGTCGTTGCTGGCTACGGTCACTACAATGTCCGGCATCTGGCCGTCACTGCCATGCACCTCGGCAGTCGCCCTGAAACACCACCACACAGAACAAAATAAAATCATTTCAATAGGGCATTTGCCACGAGTGTTCGTTCTCTATATTAGACTACTAATTTGCCCGCACTCTTTCTGCCCGAGTTACGCTGACCTCTCTAATTCAACTCTCTAAATTCAACTCAGTGAAATCGAGGGGTGCCTGCCAGAACGGTCTATCTGAAAAGGAATAAAGAGCACAGATGGGCAGTTCTGGCATTCACCCCTCAAAATTCAAGATTGCCGGCATGCGGCAAATGCCCTATTCGTTACAACGGTGAACATATCCAATATTACATTACTGATTAGGGTTTTGCATTGTAATGCATTGATGTACTTCTCTTGTCACAGAGGCATTTTGTCTCTTGGAAATAAGACGAAGTTCGGAGGGAGCACTACATGAAAATTACAGTTGTCTACCTTGGTTTAAACGAATTTTAATTGAGTATCACATAGTAAAGCAGCAACATAAACAACATAAACAAATGAGAACGAGCACAAGCTTAAAGCTTATACAAGCTTTACAAGTTGTCTACCTTGAACGAATCGGTCAAACCATAACAATCAAATGCAGCACGAGGCGAGTTTGTTGGGCGAGTGTAACTTTCTGTTTGTGCTTGACCGATTCTGTGAAGTGAGATCACTCACATTCACCACGAGGTTACTCCCCCTTAATTATTTGCGAACATTTCCTATTCTGGCAGCTTCTCTCCTACCTGAAAAGACAGTTGCTGCTAGTGGAGCGCCACCTTTTGGCTTGAGAGGTACATACGCAGGGTTTCTGAAAACGTAGAGATTGTGCGTATTTACGCACTAGAGCTCTCAAATCACCCAACAAGAGTGTCAAACCATGCGTGACATTTACCCTTTAAAATCTCAAGCATTAAAATATCGATTTGTGAGTTAACACAGTCGCTACTTTTCAGTAAGCTAACAACGTTGCAGGCTGCTGGTCCTATCTTTGCTGCTGCCACAGCAGTATGCAAGCTGAAGGTGCTAGCCTAGATCACGGAGTTAAATGTTTTAGCTATGTGGTTCATACCTGCCCGCGAAAGCAGTGGGATGGAGTTTCTCCCATGTTTCGTCTTTGCCCTCTAAAATTTGAAACCAAGGGTGAAAACACCCCTTAGAACTCAAAACAGGGGATGAGCATGCCCTTTAACCCTTTCATCGCCAATGTAGCTGCTTGGCATCACACCGATTTAACACCCATGTCACTAAAAAGGCAGATAATCCATACCTGTTATCCAAAGGCCTTTTGTTCTTAATTTTGAGAGATAAGGATAGGTATACTGTTGTACATAATAACATTGAATCTGCAGTATTACATATATAGGCCTACAGTATCTTTTCTATTCGCATGAAAATGTGACCAAAACAAAATTAGCTGAAAAGTGGCTGGCGTTGAAAGGGTTAAGAGAGGAGAAAATCAGAAACGCTGTTCATGAGGCTGTTTATCAACATTAGAAGGGGGAAAAAAGCCCAATTTTCTCTAAGTTAGTAGAAACACATGCATACCTTCCCCTGAAGTCGGAGTATGGCCGCCCATGTGGCGGGGCCCTTTAAAAGCAGCCATACATGTAATCTTCCCACCTAAGGCCATGAGAAATGTTCACACAGCACTGGGTGTGCCCCCAGGCCATGAGAAATGTTCACACAGCACTGGGTGTGCCCCCAGGCCATGAGAAATGTTCACACAGCACTGGGTGTGCCCCCAGGCCATGATAAATGTTCACACAGCACTGGGTGTGCCCCCAGGCCATGAGAAATGTTCACACAGCACTGGGTGTGCCCCCAGGCCATGAGAAATGTTCACACGGCACTGGGTGTGCCCCCAGGCCATGAGAAATGTTCACACAGCACTGGGTGTGCCCCCAGGCCATGAGAAATGTTCCCATGGCACTGGGTGTGCCCCCAGGCCATGAGAAATGTTCACACAGCACTGGGTGTGCCCCCAGACCATGAGAAATGTTCACACGGCACTGGGTGTGCCCCCAGGCCATGAGAAATGTTCACACGGCACTGGGTGTGCCCCCAGGCCATGAGAAATGTTCACACGGCACTGGGTGTGCCCCCAGGCCATGAGAAATGTTCACACAGCACTGGGTGTGCCCCCAGGCCATGATAAATGTTCACACAGCACTGGGTGTGCCCCCAGGCCATGAGAAATGTTCACACAGCACTGGGTGTGCCCCCAGGCCATGAGAAATGTTCACACGGCACATGAGAAATGTTCACACAGCACTGGGTGTGCCCCCAGGCCATGATAAATGTTCACACAGCACTGGGTGTGCCCCCAGGCCATGATAAATGTTCACACAGCACTGGGTGTGCCCCCAGGCCATGAGAAATGTTCACACGGCACTGGGTGTGCCCCCAGGCCATGAGAAATGTTCACACGGCACTGGGTGTGCCCCCAGGCCATGAGAAATGTTCACACAGCACTGGGTGTGCCCCCAGGCCATGAGAAATGTTCACACAGCACTGGGTGTGCCCCCAGGCCATGAGAAATGTTCACACAGCACTGGGTGTGCCCCCAGGCCATGAGAAATGTTCACACAGCACTGGGTGTGCCCCCAGGCCATGAGAAATGTTCCCATGGCACTGGGTGTGCCCCCAGGCCATGAGAAATGTTCACACAGCACTGGGTGTGCCCCCAGACCATGAGAAATGTTCACACGGCACTGGGTGTGCCCCCAGGCCATGAGAAATGTTCACACAGCACTGGGTGTGCCCCCAGGCCATGAGAAATGTTCACACAGCACTGGGTGTGCCCCCAGACCATGAGAAATGTTCACACGGCACTGGGTGTGCCCCCAGACCATGAGAAATGTTCACACGGCACTGGGTGTGCCCCCAGACCATGAGAAATGTTCACACGGCACTGGGTGTGCCCCCAGAGCGTTTAAGCTGGGGAACGAAAACAACAAACAACAACAACACATGTATACCTGAATGAGTTTTTGAGGAGCTCGGTGAGGATGTACTCGAGCGGAGGCTGGATGTAAGGAAAGGCGACGTTAATGTGGCCGTTGACCACTATGTCGGGGGCATTGCCGTATTTCTCCTGACACACCGATCTGGAACAGTCAGAAAAATAAGAATCCTATATTTTCATTCACAGTATCATCAGGCTGAACAATCAGAGACGTACTGGATAGTGGAAACCAACTATTGTATATTTCAGACGATAAGGCATACCTTATTATAAGGCAAACACCTAAAATTGTACACAGAAATCAGATTTTGTTATTATATTTTCTTACTATGTTATCAGTCACATTATAAGGTGCAGGGGTCTCAGTCTTGGAAAAAAGTATCGCTTTAAAGTCAGAAAAATATGGTAACTAAAAAAACAAATACCACAAAAACAAACAAACAAACAGATCATTTCTGATAAAAAAAACTGTCCCAAGTTAATCCTTATGACAAACTTTTTTTAAAATCTTATATCAGCTATATTAGAATAAAATTTCAATCCTTTCAATTCTGACCACCCAGATTTTGCTTCTTTTTTTGTTGTTGTTGCTGTCCCATCTTCTGGGCTGTACGTTGCTCCCACGCCGCTCATTCCGAGTACCAATACGCAGCCACACCCTGGCTTGTTCAGATAGCAGATCAGAAAATCCGAAACTAGCAGTCCAAGGAAAGCGAATCTATGTTAGGCTGTCAGGAGACAACCAACCGAGGAGACACTGCACTGCTGCTGAGTGCTGAGTCACTTTGGTGGAGTTCAGTGAAGCCTGTATGCAGGACACCACCTACTAAACCCCCTACTGACGACAATGTCTTAGCCGCAGAGCCAGCGTGAGTGAGGTCCTCCTCCAACGACGGCTCACCAGAACATACTGATCTCCATGACTTTGACTAAAATGCACCAAGGGTATAAACTGAATTGATAACTGAGGTCACCATGAGAGTAGGGCATGCAAGGCCACAGAATTTTGAGACATTTTTTTTCTTTTTGATGATTGATGGAAATGAGGTGGATGACGATGATGATGATGATGATGCTATGGAGTTCCGTATCGGTCTGAGACTATGTGACAGGGCTGTATTCTACGCTTCCTTTCATAATGATATCCCAGCGTTAACCAGGCCCGAGAACTACAGACACCTGCAGTGTTGGTCATGAAATTAGAGCAACACTCTCAGAATTGCATCCGTTAAGCGGATGAAGCTCGACTGCATGGTTTCAGTCTTCCCATTGAGCCCATAGCCACTCACTCTGAGTAGGAGTCAGTCCAGGACTGAAAAAACCTTCGCCTCTGATGGGATTCAAACCCGTGACCTCCCAGCCATTAGTCAGCGATTTTACCATTACACCATGGCGGCAGGTGACCACCCAGATTTCCACGGTAAAGGTAAAAACACAAAGCATCCACTGCAGAGGTAGTAGAAACAAAACTCATACCCACTTTCATTACCATGGGTGCAACTCCCTAAAAAGAACAAAACTGAAAGGCGCAGGGGTCCAGGGGCCGCCCAGGGCCCCGGCAGGGTACAGGGGCACAGCCCCGTTGGACGATTCAGGGGGGCAACGCAAGAGAGAGAAATAACGAGACAGACAGTTAAAAAGATGGACAGAGACAGTTCGAGTCAGAGAAGTCTTGTAAAATGATTACATTGCCTTTGAAAACAATATGGCATCACCATGTTGTTTTCAAGATTCCCCAAGAAAGACTTCCGGGATAGCGTAACCAAGTTCAAAAGCCCCAAATTGCTTGTGGTCGATTTATTTTTAAAAAAACTGAAGTTCAATTTCTGGTAAAATTTATCCAAACAAAAGTGAAATCAGTGTGAAAGAGTTGCACACGTGCATTACAGCCAAACACCAGAGGGTCACAAAGAAGACTGGGCACTCACTTGAAACACCAGAGGGTCACAAAGAAGACTGGGCACTCACTTGAAACACCAGAGGGTCACAAAGAAGACTGGGCACTCACTTGAAACACCAGAGGGTCACAAAGAAGACTGGGCACTCACTTGAAACACCAGAGGGTCACAAAGAAGACTGGGCACTCACTTGAAACACCAGAGGGTCACAAAGAAGACTGGGCACTCACTTGAAACACCAGAGGGTCACAAAGAAGACTGGGCACTCACTTGAAACACCAGAGGGTCACAAAGAAGACTGGGCACTCACTTGAAACACCAGAGGGTCACAAAGAAGACTGGGAAACACCAGAGGGTCACAAAGAAGACTGGGCACTCACTTGAAACACCAGAGGGTCACAAAGAAGACTGGGCACTCACTTGAAACACCAGACCAAAGAAGGGCACTCACTTGAAACAGAAGGGTCACAAAGAAGACTGGGCACTCACTTGAAACACCAGAGGGTCACAAAGAAGACTGGGCACTCACTTGACAAATTGTCCCTTCTTTTCGATCAGCCTGCGAGGGGAGAAGGCAACATTCACCATTCCCACATGATTCGGCTGAAACAGAGAAACGTAGAACATCAATTGTTATTCAAATAGAACTGGAACTTGCCGTGAGCGGGCGACCTCGAGTTTCACTGGATTTAAATGAGAGTTAAATTGAAGGCAACCTACAGGCGGGTAATTTAGTTGCTTAGTACAGAGTATGAACACTCGTGGCAAATACTAGTGTGATGTGACTTTTGGACCATACGGTGCATCTTGTTATAACAGGGTGCACCCACAAAATTCTGATTTTGTTGCAACAGTTTCTTACTATAATTATCATTAACCCTTTCACCGCCAAAGTCGCATTTTAGCACCACAGTGATTTAACACCTATGTCAGCAAAAGGCATCAAATTGGGGTCTATTATCCAAAGACCCTACTGTCTTAGTTTTGGGAAGGAAGGATAGACATTGTTTTAGATATGTCACAGAAGAATCCCCAATACTGCAGGTGGGTTTTGTTCTCTACCCAGGTAATCTTAATTGACATTTTTGGCTGAAATATGGCTGGCGGTGAAAGGGTTAATCATATTATAAGTTCCAGGTGTTTCAGCCTGGGGGGGGGAATTTTTTATTGACTTAGTGTCGGTAAAATGTGGTAGATGACACACGCATGTATGTCAGTGTACATATACACATGTCACACAAACATAAAACATGCCAGAATTTCAGTATCAAATTTCATATGTGACCCAGCAGCATGAAAGGGACATTAAGTTTCAAAAATGAAAGGGACATTAAGTGTCAAAATGACCATTCTGAGAAAATTGTACAGTTGAAAACTTTAGGCAATTCTCTTTCTAATAATATGAAAACGATACTTGAATCCTTTTTTGTTGCAGAGTTAATATGAGTGTCTAAAATTGGTAAGGTGACTGTCGGACATTTTGAGAAATCAGTCTAAAATCTAGCTTATCCTGAGAAAATGCACCAACCTACTAATTTCAAAGCACTTTTCAGAATATTTAGAGACCATATTAAAGATTATTCTTTGTGGATATGAAAGATAAGATGCTAGACAGCAGGAATAAATGAGATTCTTTTACTTTGCAGGCCTGTTGTGAGAAACCAGCCCAGTGACTTAATGTCCCTTTCGTGGTGCTGGGTCACACAACTAGTCAATGATGATCCCAAAGACAAGAATTACAATTTCTACAATTCATCAATTTGAATTGAATTGAAGTTCTTGAATAGAACATACCTTCAGCATTTCATCTGGGCTTTTGTTACTTTTTTTCTTTCTAAAAGCAAAGAGCGAGGAGCACAAAATAAAAGGCACAAAAACGAGAAGATTACAGTAGAAAAACAACACATACATACACGCACAATGGAAAATATTAAAATATAAAGAAAACAGATAAGTGAAAGCTTCTGTAAGCTATGTTCTGTAAGTCTCATTTTTTCTGTTTAATAATTGTTCTTATTAAAAAAAATGAAGCTAAAGAAAGTGAAAGTAAAATGAAAATCACAAGCATCGGATTTTCAGAAGGCCAGAATACATTTCAGTAGATGGGAGTCAATCTAGGGGAAGGGGTGGGTGGGTGGTGGGGTGGAGAAGTAAAGGGGGGTAGAAGAGGGGAGGGGGGGGGGAGAGGAGAGGAAAAGAAGCAAGATGTCCAGTTTGCAGCAGTTTTTCCTTGTGTAGTCTTGTTGCTGCATACGTATGAAAAAGATTGCTAGAAAGGGGGGGGAAAATAAGTCTCTAATTCGATAGTTAACAAAATGAAAGATTTAGCTGAGGACCATAATTACGTGAAGAGCAGTTATGTTAAAACTACAAAGATAACCTACCCCTCTGTACATCCTTCCTGGAATACAAAATTACCCACATAAGCATTACAAAAAAACCCACCACAAATACATGGGTGCAACTACACAAAATGAAAAACCCTGAAAGGCCGGGGTCTAGGGGTAATGTCCCCCTGCAGCTGAAGCAAAAAAAAAGATTTATGAAGGTATTTTGGTTTGCTTTTCCCCCAATTTTTACAAATGCTTATTTTTAAAGTGTTTGAAAAATACAGTAGACGCACAAAGATCTTGTTTGACAATTTTTTTTAAAAACCGGAAATTCCTTTTCTGGTAAGAAAAAAAGAGAAGGGAAATACATGCATACCAGGAAAAGCTGCACGCATGCAAATACAAACCACCAATACATGTGAACAGTATTTGGTCAAAATAAACAAATAAACAATGTTTTAATAATAATTGCAATATTAACTTGTGGCGGTGCCATAGCCGATGAGGTTTAACCGAGGCGTGGTCACCGTTACAGCTATCTGTATTAATAAAAAAAATCGGGACTTTACTCGTTTCGTACTGCCTCCGGGCATTGCCTCCAGTATTGTTCCCACCATATTGGTATTTACAAATGTCCCATATGTGTCTGATTCAGACCAAGAGGACGTAAAACTCAATTTTCGTCGTGCTTTAATAATCATTTTAAAAAAAGAACATAAATAACCAACATACTGTCCTCAGTTTGTACTTACATTTTCTTTGTTGTTCGACACCTTCGCATCTTTTTTTTCTTTTTTCTTAGCTGCTACAATATTGAGGAGTCAATTCTATATTGAATGTGCAATCAACTGATTCCAAAGACAGTTTAAAAAAAATTAGCATAAAGAACATACCACATTTTTCGGACTATAGCACTTTCCCGAAACTCGATCAATTAGCATTATCTGCCCCTGCTCTGGTGTATCGCAGGTGAGTTCCGGCAAAGTACTTGTTAAAGTGCACAAACAACCCATGGAAAACTCGCGAACCATGACGGATTACGAGCTAGCGAGCTACAGCGGCTCCTCTTTCTCTTTACTGTCATAGTGTGTGTGTGTGTGTGTGTGTGTGCGTGTGCGTGCGCGTGCGTGCGCGTGTGCGTGTGTGTGTGTGTGTCACTGTGTATGTGTGTGTGTGACCGGAACTCACCCGGGCACGCAAGGGACACCACTCGTCCGAACTTTCTCACTTGGTTGTAGGATAGGGCTATACAACGCACCCCCCAAATTAAGATTTTATCATAAAAAACAGTTTCTTACTATATTATCAGCCATATCATATGGCGCAGGGGTCTCAGTCTGGGGGGGAAAAACGTCGCTTTATAGTGCAAAAAATATGGTATGCATGATGCCCAGATGCAAAATTGTCATCATCACTATCCTTGTCTGTGTCATCAGAATCATCATCCTCATTGTCACTATCCTCATTATCATCATCCTCGGCTTCGATGTTCACCTTTTCATCGTGCAATGACATAGAAAGCTCAGCTAACAAGCGAATGCCAAGGTGCGAGATCAATATCATCATCATAATAACATAGCTGCCAACTTTTCCCAAACAAAATCCTGGAGGGGGGTGGGTTTGGGAGGGGGGAATATCCTTGGCGCCCCCTGAAGCTTAGAAACGTTTTTCTTTTAAATGTGAAATCTAGCCCTCAGGAGGCTCACTGAAGTCATTCTAAGTTAAAGTCAGCAGCAAAAATGCAAAGGCGGCGTGAGACAGGCCTAAAGAAAAAGGTCTCAATGGCGGCATGAGACAGGCCTAAAGACCGCCAAACAAAGGATTGCAGGAGGAAGTAGCCCCCGCTTTTGACAGTACAAACTCTGCTCCGCGAAGCTTCCTGAAACCCAGTTTCGGTTTTCGGGTTTCATAACACTCGTTTCTGAGGTCATCTAAGCTGGAAATTTTGAAATCCGGGAGTTTCACGTGAATTCTGGGAAGACTGGGAGGGTTGGCAGGTATGTAATAATCATCAACATCACTGTTTACCTTCTTGTTGTGCACTGCAGAGACAAAATTAATTATCCTCAGCCAACATGTATTCTTCTTCTTCTTCGATCGCTCAGACAGTTTCCTGTCAATTATGAGCGCAGATGCGTCATGCTGCCGTTATGCGCCTAACTAGGAAATAGTTAGGCCCAGCAAGTCCGACTTCGGCTGGAGGAAATCTTTTCGTAAGTGTTTCTTGAAAAAAAGGGCAGGAGAATGGACCGGTAAGGCAGAAAGATAGTAGATGACAGTAAACAAAGGGAAAAGGCACAGTCAAAGAGAGTGACGGATTAGAGGAAGTTACAAGCACAGAACTTCCAGAAGGTGGGGGAACTATTTTATACAAAAGTCCCCCCCCCCCCCCCCCCCCGGTATCCCCACGGGGGGAGCCAACATGTACTTTGCCTGACATCATCATCGTCATCACTATCTTCAATCAATCAATCAAGCTGTTTATTGACTTCATAACAAGAAGAATTCATCTTGTGCGTGGGGATAAAAACATATATATATACAAACAAACACCTATTTTACGACCCTCTGTTAAGCGACCACCTCTCATATGAGACCGGCTTTGTTGGCACGGATGCATTTTATTATGTAAACGACCTCTCTTAAACGACTTCCTCTAAAACGCGACTTACGACCGCCATTTTGTTGGTTTTTACGACCGTTGTTGTCGTCTGCATAGACTTCGAGCAAAGGGAAACAACCACGGTCAAGGGCCTGAAAGCGGAGTCGCTTCCCTTGTTGTAGAAAAGATGGCGGAAAGCGTAGGAAAAGCACGAAAACCACTGACTTTGAAAAAGAAAACCAGACTTTGGACGAGAGTGGAGGTGATTAACAGAAGTCGGCGAAGTGAAACTGTAATACATCAATTGTACAATCCTATGGAGTTGGAAAGACCCAAATCCAGTTTTAATATGTCATTGTATGTGTGCATGAAGAAGAGAGTATGAACTGTGCTGAACTTTTTCTTTCTACGGCTGCCAGTGAAAACCTCCGTCATACGACCCCTCCAATTTACGACCGATTTTTACGGACATTTTGGAAGTCTTAAAATAGAGGTTTGTCTGTATATATATAAACTAACACTCGCATTAACAGTATATAAAATGAACAGATACTCTTAGACAGGCCACACCCTCTTCAAAACATCTACATCTACACACACGCATACACGCGCACACACACACAAACACACACGCACGCACACACACGCACATAAATGAAATAATAAAAACTGATAACCAAGATAAGATAATTGAAAACCACAGAAGTTCAATAAAGAATATTAATCGAAACATTAAGGAGAAGAAGAAGAGAAAAAATCCAAACATCCAGTCATCCAATGCTTCGTTTTCATCGTCGTCGTTTACCTTTTCATCGTGCAAGGACAGGTGATGTTCGGCCAACATACGGATGCCCAACCGTGAGGTCAGCGTCCGGTCCAGAAAGGAGCGGATCAGGTTCTCATCCTGGGGACAGAAACTTAAAACTTGAAACTTTACTTTCCAAGGATTAACGCACTCGGGACGAATGAGCCGGATCCGGCTCATGGCTCGCACAACCGTTTAGGACGAACGGCCCGGATCATAAGAGTTTTCAAGAGGTTTTGATTTCTGGCGTGTAACCAGCTTTCCGGTGCAAAGTCATAATCTATTTTCAGTTTGCTTTGACCTTGCATCTCTTGAAATCAACCAATCATTGCAGACTTCCCATTCAGGTTTGGTTGTAGAGGGGGGTCAAAGATCGGAATGTGACATTTTCCTTCTTTCTATGCGTTAGCTGTTTTCGTCAATAGGAGACAAACGACGAAGGTATGGAATCTGATATTTTACGATCGTTTAGTGCATGGTGTTAGTAATCTTATCTGAAAATATCAGTCCATAACTTTTCATAACTTTTTTGTGGTGATGGGTTTTCGAACCTAGTCGAATGGCCCATCCTAAACGGTTGTAAGGGGAAGCAACTGGCCAGTGCCGAGTGAGTTAAGATTTTAGGCAAAGGTGCAGAGTGGCACAGAGGTAACGCGTTCGCCTTGTGTCAAGTAAACCAGTTTTTTCCTCTCACTTTGCACTAGGCCTTATGGTCTGAACATGGAGTGTTTCTTCTTCTTCTTCGATCGCTCAGACAGCTTCCTGTCAATCATGAGCGCAGATGCGTCATGCTGCCGTTATGCACCTAACTAAGAAATAGTTAGGCCCAGTAAGTCTGACTTCGGCTGGAGGAAATGTTTTAGAATGAAAAAAGGTAGGAGAATGGACCGGTAAGGCAGAAAGATAGCAGATGACAGTAAGCAAAGGGAAAAGGCAGAGTCAAAGAGAGTGACAGACTAGAGGAAGTTACAAGCACAGAACTTCCAGAAGGTGGGGGAACTATTTATACAAAAGACCCACCGGTATCCCCACGGAGGGGATGGAGTGTTTTAAGTGTAAAATTCTGTTCCAAGGTTTTATTTAATTTAGCATTTCTATTCATTTCACACGGTGGAAAATAATTTTCAATAGGTGTTGTATTTGTACCAAGGACAATAAAGAAACGTATGTCTTATGTGCTCTTTTTCTCATTTTTTAACCCTCTCTAGGACACAGACGCCAAATTCGACCGAATTTTGTCAACTCATGCAGCCCGTAAGCGCCGATTGCGCCCACTGAACGCCAGGTCTAGTACGTTCACTTTCACCCTACCCACAATGCAATATACTAAGTAAGTTCTTCCTGTTCCTGACTCTCGCTGGTCCGTTTTTGGTTCTTACAACAAGGGAAAGCACCCACTAGTCTTTTTGAACGGATTTTTCGAAGTGACCCCAAATTTTTTTCTTCTTTCCACGTGACGTGACGCAGTATTGACTCTGCGTGATGCTCGGAGTGCCATTACGGATTTTTTTAAAATTCCAATTCATGGTTTGTTGTGTGACAGTGTGTTAGCTTTGGAATAATATCATCATCATTGCTATTCAATATGCATCTTTCAGAAATGAAATGTGAGTTAGACTTTATTCTGGGTGATTTATTTAATGAAAATATTTGGTGTGACGTTCGGAGTTAATTCCCATCTCTCGGGAACTGGGATCGATTCCCGGTTCAAATGGTTGGGCGTCATTGGGTTAAATGCTTTCTTAGTTGCTAAATGAGCAGCTTAGGATGCACATTTGATCGCCAGGCGGCAGTCAAACCAGTAGGGGCTTAGCACGTGATATTCTTAGTTGGGAGTAGTGAGAGAGAGAGAGAGAGAGGGAAGGACTCATCTCCCTCTCTCTCTCTCTCACTACTCCCGACTAGGAATATCATGCGCTAAGCCCCTACTGGTTTGACTGCCCCCTGGTGGTCAAATCAGCGTCCTAAGTTAACCATTGCTGCTGGGTTCCTTGCTTGCTTGCTAACTTCTTCTTCATTTTCTTCGTCTTCTGCGGTCAATGTAGTTGGCTACGTCAGGCTTGCAGCTCAGTCGACATGATGAAGCCCACACATGACTTAGTCACATCTATCTGGCTGTTGCAAGAAAGAGGAATCAGCACCTCAGGCATCAGAATAGGCTGAAGTCCAATCCTCTGAAAAGTGCGGTAACACTAAAAGGGACATCAAGACTGAAGAGGAGTTCCCAGCATTACCCAAAAGGCGTAATATAGTGAGAAATCACTTTAAAATACTATTTGGCGGAAAAGATAACACTGAATGAAAAGGCAAAACCTCTGACAAGAGAAGCCAATCCTCTGTCAGAAATTCTTAATCCTCTGAAATCTGCAAATCCTCTGACAATTCTGATGCCTGGCACCTTTAAAGGGTTGCTCCGGGCTCTTTTTGCTAGAAAAATTGTTTTAAATCGGCTCTCAGCAAAAAATACGCTTTTGTTGACTACTGCAGTTTGAAGAATACGGTTCTCTCACCTTTCTTTGTTACATCTTTTTCGTCTCCAAGTCACCTGAAGCCGCAATTGAAATAATTTTTTATTTGAAGTGGACATTCTTTGCACAGGTACTGAGCACTACGCTGTTAGGATAGAAACACACACACACACACACACACACACACACACACACACACACACACACACACACACACATGCACTCACACACACAAACTCCACTGACCGTGATGTGTTTGCGGACTTGAGCGAATCCTTCCGCCAGCTGAGTGACCACATCCTTGTGATCGTCCAACAGACCACGTAACGTCTCCGAGTATTTCTCCTCCTGCTCATGGTTCGCTATCTGATACAGACACACAGACAGTCAAACATACATACAGACATCCTTGTGATCATTCAACAGACCACGTAGTGTCTCCCGAGTAGTTTTCCTCTTGCTCATTGTTGGCTATCTGATTTAGACATACAGATGTAGGCGGGCATTTTTGTCAAAGTAGTTAGCACAAATCAGTATATTTAAATTCAAAGCTTTCACAGCACACACACACGCATGCACACACACTCTCAGATTAACACACACACAGTGACACA
Source organism: Phymorhynchus buccinoides (assembly GCA_017654935.2). Lineage (NCBI taxonomy): Eukaryota > Metazoa > Mollusca > Gastropoda > Neogastropoda > Raphitomidae > Phymorhynchus > Phymorhynchus buccinoides. The sequence continues at coordinate 25,092,871 of CM065702.1, forward strand.
CACACACACATGCTCATACACTTTCTTATGGTAATCCATCACCACACAAATGCTTGTACACACATATACACACAAGTACATCATTTGAATGGCTACATTTGTTTCTTTAAATAAAGATATCAGCTTAAATTACTATAGGAAAAAAAAACCCCACAGAAAACTCACCACAGAAAAATTTGACAGGATACGGAACGCTCTGATGTACAATTCATGCTGAAATAAATAAATAAAAAATGTAAATAAAAAGGGGTAGAGTTAGGCATTGTTAAATAAAACAGTTTAGAAAGTGGGTTATCACAATATCAGGAAAAGCTAAATCACATTAAATCACACTAAATGCTATTAAGTAATCAAAGAAAGCATCTTGCAATGTTGAAACGTAAAATTAAAAAAAGCATACAAATACAGTATGCACTGTCTCATACACGAACACACACAACAACAACAACATACGGTATTTACACGGCGCTGAATCTTGATATAAATCAAATCAAAGCGCACACACACGTTAGCATTCATAACGCATTCAAACAAAAATGCAATACAAAGCGAGCACACACACACACACACACTTCTACATGTACTGATATAGCAAACGAAGCATCAAAAATAGTTAAATTATTCCTGACTATCTTGGCTCTATCTTTTCCCCATAATATCTGATCAGTTCACTATCTACCCTATCTTTGCTGAACTTATTTTCTTTCTTTTTTCGTACTACCTCCTAAAGTGCAGCAGAATCTTCAACGTGATGAAGTTGGCTGCCTAAGGTGAAGAAGAAGAAGATACATTCATTCACACACACACACACACACACACACTCACACTCACACACACTCACACACACACGAACACCACAATTATCACACAAACACAAATAAAACATACAACTTGCAGTTGTACAGACCACTTGCAGGATGGTAGGGTTGCAGCCCACAATAAACGGCAGGTTGCGAAAGCCAGCGATGCGATGAGCGATTCTCACCGGAAGTTCTTTGGACAGGTACTGAGCACTGCGCTAGAAGGTAGAAAATACAGTCACACAGACACACACACACACAGAGACCCAGACCCAGACAGACAGACACACACACACACACACACAATGAAATCAGATTGTGAAAATCAGCAATGCGATGTGCAATTCTCACTGGAAGGTTTCTTTTTGCACAGGTACGGAGCACTACGCTGTTAAGGTAGAAAAACACACACACACACACACACACACAACACACACACACACACACTGTGCACACACGCACACGCACACACACACACATAACACACACACACACACTCTCTCACACACATACACACTGTGCACGCACGCACGCACACACACACACACGCACTCACACACACACACACACACTCTCACACACACACATGCACACACACACACACACACACGCACTCACAAACACACACACGCACTCTCACACACACACACTCTCTCTCTCTCTCTCTCACACACATACACACTGTGCACACACACGCACACACACACACACACACTCTCTCTCTCTCTCTCTCTCACACATACACACTGTGCACGCACACACACACGACAACGGCAGCAACAACAAAAAAACAAGGAAGCAGGTTCAGTCCATTAATTCACAGTGGAACATCCCAACTAAAAGACCCCCTCTAAGATGTGACCCAAAACATTTTCACCGATTTATACCCCCTTCATATCCAGACTACTGAGTGTCCACCTCCCTATAAAGACCCCTCCCTATTAAGACCTTTTTTGGCTGAGTTTTCAAGGTCTTAATAGGGAGGTTCCACTGTATTACATTTTCATTAACTTGATTAAGTGACACATATTCAGGGATCAATCTAGTCATGGGACATCATACGTAATTTGACCAGTTCGAAGAATATAATGGGTCATTTTCCTAAAACAATAGGTCAAAGAAAAAGGAAAGGAAAATGATACAACTTGAGCACAATGAAAAGTAATAAAAGAACAGTTATTTATAGAATATTGTTTCACCTCACCAAAGCCAATATGATCACTATGGCATCAGTTGCAGCACAAATCAAATTCATTTTTAAAGTTACTAACAAACATGAGGTCAACTTAATAAGTCACATGACCTACAGTATTGTCTTTAAAAACAATAGGTCATTTCAAAATTGTATGTGTCAATGACTGATGACCGGTGCTAAGAATGATTTCTGCATATTATAACATCGACATTAACTGAAGGAGAAAAATAAATACAAAAATAAAACTGTCAAGTCATTGACTAATGAACGACTCACCAGTATGTGGCTCTTATCTTGACTGCGCCCAGCATACAATATGGCCGCTGGTGTCAGACGCACTGAGGGCTGATAAAAAAACACCACAAAAAAACATGCTATAAATGACGAAAACTGACATGTTTTTTAAAAAATTCATACATTTTGTCAATGAACAACTCAAAATAAAAAAATAAAAAATTTAATTGACATTAAAACTACCAAAAAAAAAAACTGAAACAGTCCGCAACGTCACTGGAACACGCAACAAATAAACAGGCACAAAAAAAGTGCAAAGTGATGTCATTTTATTCACAAAGAGACACAACTTTATTCTCGTGAACCGCAATTTTCCATTTCTGTAGAAATAACCACTCACTGTAGAACTGGCCTCGGGCTACTATACAGGCCAATGTCAACACAAATAAACAGTGTTGCAAAATATTCATAAACATCAATTATATACATGAACATCTTCTTCTTCTTCTTCGATCGCTCAGTTTCCTGTCGATTATGAGTGCAGATACGTCATGCTGCCGTTACGCGCCTAACTAAGAAACAGTTAGGCCCAGCAAGTCTGACTTCGGCTGGAGGAAATCTTCTTGAAAGTGTGTTGTGAAAAAAAGGCAGGAGAATGAACCGGTAAGGCAGAAAGATAGTAGATGACAGTAAGCAAAGGGAAAAGGCAGAGTCAAAGAGTGGCAGATTAGAGGAAGTTACAAGCACAGAACTTCCAGAAGGTGGGGGAACTATTTTTTACGAAAGGCCCCCCCGGTATCCACACGGGGGAATATATGAAGAAGCCTCAAGTCAAATCCACACTAACCTTAGCCGCGGCCTGGTCGATGGCACTCTGGTAGTAGAACGACGTCACCGATTGCGATCTCTCCCGCTCCTGGACTTCTCGGCTTGAGATATGTCGCCGACAACTAGCAGTAGTAATAGTAGTAATCGTCGGCAGGTGTCGGCATGTGGACCACTTTGTGGTAACGTTTCTAAGATGAGGGCTCACCCAAGCTTGCAATGCCATGGTTGTATGTAAGCGACTGGGGGAAATTATTTAGAATTGGTCGTCTGGAATAAAAATTAAAATAATAAAAAATTTATATGACAACAGCCAGGCTGCTGTGCACTGCAGACTATAAGAAAAAATTGCTAAATGTGACTGTGTCTACAAGAAAACGCTACATCGCTCAAAATGTTTTTGAGCAAAAGTAAAATACTCAGCAACTCTAAAAATATCAAATTTCTCTTAAAGACATTCTGATATATATATATATATATATATATATTTTTTACCATTTCCACCAATATCATGGACCAAGACATAAAATATGTTGTACACTTGAATACATTTTTTGGGTGTGCATATTCAATCTTGAAAAAAACCCAAATCAGTTGAAACAAAGCCAAAATTCTCACTATTATTATTATTATTATTACTACTACTGTCTATAGATAGTATGAACATTTATATAACACCTAATCAAATGAATGCCCCAGGCATTTACAATTAATAATATAACCACGTCAGGAGGGGAGGGATCTGCAGTTGCTACTTGGGAAAGAGATGAGTTTTCAGATAGCGTTTGAATGTGGGCAAGGAAGGAGAGTGTCTCAGCTCACTGTCTGAGAGAGTGAGGCAACTGATTCCAAATGACAGGAACTTTGATAGGCGAAGGAACATTGACCAAAAGTTTTAGTGCGGACAGTGGGGATACGATAGAGGAGGGTGTCAAATAATTTCTGCAGATGATGTATCTCGGATGCTAAACATTAAATTATTCTAAAATTTTAAAAATTCAAATCAAAGATACAAATATTTTAATTCCATTTTTCAATTGTTTTATTTGGAATTTTAGCTCCATTTGGTATTTTTCTTAAATATAAAAAACCCTGAAACAGACTGCAACGTCACTGGAACATACAACAAACAAACAACTACACGACAATTGCAAACTCATGCTACCATTTACCATTTGGTAAACCCAATTTATGCAAAAGTTTCATAGTTTTATATGCCTGGTTTTCTCAATGCACCATCACAAATTATTGCTAACCTGATGAAATTAAGCTACCCAGTTAACAATCAGATAAGTGAATGATGAGATTTTTTAAATATATAAAGTCTGATACATTATTATTGCAAACAAAATACTGAGGGGCTAGAATGATGCAGATGTAATTAAGTACTCGTATAATGGTAATGGGTTCAAGGTTGTGTATGACAAGCGTGCACGCGCGCAAGCATGATGCACACATGCACCCGCGCATACGCACTCACAGACACCAAACACAGACAGACAGACACACACACAGGCGCGGGCGCACACACACAACCATTCCGTCTAATATCACGAGAAGTGGATAGACGTTAAATGAAAGACACACACACACAACTATTTCGATACAGAGCTAGTTTAAAAAAGAGGTGCGTTTTCAAGTTGGACTAGAATGCTGACGAAGAATTAGCATGTTTCAGAGACAGGAGTAGGGTATTCCATACAGAAGGAGCTTGAAAAGAGAAAGATCTTGTTTTGACTGAGGGTAGCTGCAGGATACACGTGTCAGAGGAAGAGCGGAGCAGATGAGGTGTGTAGAGATGAAGTAGGGCAGACACACAGGTAATCAGGGGCAGAACTAGAGATGGCAGCGAAGGAAAGCGTGGAGAGTTTGAAGTCAATCCTATCAGACATCGGTAACCAGTGCAGAAAGACTCAAGAGTGACATGTTCAAACTTGGAACATCGGAGGACCAGACGAGCAGCATTATTCTGAATTCTTTGGAGTTTGTGGAGTAATGTTACTTGCGCTGCCCTTTCTCCGATTTGTTTGCATTTTTCCTTTTTGTCTGTTTTGTGGTTGGTTCGTTTGTCATGGATAGTTAATGTTTCTATACAACATGTACCCCCATAGGTTTTTGGAATCAAATAAATTCTTAAATATTAGTAATATAAACCTTGAAAATAAACTTCTTCTTCGCCTTGGGCAGCCAACTTCATCACGCTGAAGATTCTGCTGTACTTTAGGGGGTAGTATGAAACAGGGAGTAGAGTCGTCATTTTAATCGGGGTTACAAGTGAAAGAAAATAAGTTCACGCAGCAAAGATAGATATATAGTGAGATAGGATGAAATATTATTGGGAAAAGATAGAGCCAAGATAGTCAGGAATTTAGTATTATGATACTCCGTTTGCTATATCATGTAAAAGAATAAAATTTTGTGAAATAAATTTATAACTTTAAGGAAATCAATTTTATATGGGTAGGGGGGGGGAGACGTGTGAGGGAAAGACGAGATAAAAGTCATACACAACCGTTAAATGCCCCGGTCTAGCCGGAGACACCCGGGCCCCGCATGATGCATGCAGAGTGTGTCATGCACGACCGTTAAGTCCCCCCGGATCAGCCGGGGAAACTCTGGCCCCACATGATGCATGCAGACGAATAGGGGGGGGGCATGTGTGACAGTAGGGCCACACATGTTGCATGCAGAGAAGGACCACAGACCTTTCGCAGTATCTAGGCAGGACCAATCCGGCTACCGTAGCGGCCTCCGGGGTCGAACCCTGACCGGCACAGCTCCAGCCCTTCATTTACCACTACTTTGATCTATGGCCCCTAGTTCGCTAATTTAGTTTGAAGTGAGGAAGGGGCAAGGGGGGGGGGGGGAGGGGGTGACTGAGACAGGGTGGGCTGGTGGAGGTGTTTATGGAGGGCTGTTTTGAATGCATCCAGTGACTGATTGGAGGCAACTTGCTCGGGCAGACTGTTCCACTGAGGGATAGTGCGGGGAAAGAAGATGGATTTTCTGTACTGAGTTCTATGGCTGGGGATGTTATATGATGGTGAGTTGGATTGACGGAGACTTTTCTTCTGCAGAGTTTGTAGGGAGGTGCTTAGAGTTGATAGTGAGAAGGCCTGTATGAAATTTGTATAAAGTAGTGAGGCAGGCTTCAGTTCGTCGAGTCTGCAGGAGAGGCCATTTTAAGTTCTTGATGAGGTCTGCTGATCTTGTAGACTGATGGTAGTCTCGGGCCACCCATCTTGAAAAACAAGTGGCTTAGTCAATTTCTGAATAGTGACCAGCTCCTCCGTCTCGAAGGTGCTGTAGCTCCCTGACTAAAAAGCACCCCCGTTTTGTTTTGTTTTGTTCCCCCCCCCCCCTGTGCGGCTGGGTGTTCTCGGAATAGCCAGGGGTGCTCGGTCGTACACGTCCTCTTATCTGTCTAGACTTATTATTTTTGTTTTTGGTTTTCCTGCACTGCATAATTCTTTGAACCCCAGTACATGTCAGTAATTGCCGGTTACGGCAGACCTGTGGACATTATTGGCAGAAGAAGAAGAAGAAGAGGAAGAAGGCGATGACTGAAAGTAGTGAAATAACAATAACACTAAGACTTTAGTAGATAAGATGGGGTGTGTTTCACTTGAGTGACAATGTGTCACTCACTGTGTTCCTAGTAAAAAAAAAGTTGAGGCTACTTCTAAGTTAGGAACGACGGAATTAGGTCAAGCCGCAGCGATTTTTCTCGTTGAAAATCCGAACCGCGATTTTGGCTATGTGCCAAACGGTCACTTCCTTTGCTTGTTTTTATTGGTGGTTATTCTTGGCGCTGACCATCCGAGTTTCTTTCTTTCGGGAAGCAGACACCTACTCGGTCATTCGGGAACGATCTTTTTTTACGCGAAGACGGCCGATCGCGAGAGACAAGCGATCCAATATTTGGGTCCAATTCATTCGTTTATCATTTCTGAACGGTAATTATATAATTCTTTAAAACAAATGCGCAGTTACATTTAATTATTTTTCTACAAGTACACCAAATTTGGTGCATCTAGAATAAATCTCAATGCTGCTCAAGGTCTCCACAAGTCGGGAGGTGTTACGTCGAAGACTGTCTGACATGTTTTCTGTCACGCGCATGTTGATGTTGCGATCTTGTGAGTCGCACAAAAAGCTTAGGCCTAATCTGTCTAATGTTTGGGGTTGATGTTGCCCCTTTGAATAAGCTTTATTTTGGTACCAATGTTTTGTTTATTGGTAAAAAAAAGAAAAAGTTATGGCTGTTTTATTCATCCAAACCTTGATACGGTAAGGGCCGGTAACCTTGATCAACTTTTTTATATAGCTCATGTAAAAAAAGCTAACATTTTAAAACGTCGTAACTTTCTCAATTTTTGACCGATTTTGATAATTTGGGTATCATTTTAAAGGTCTTGTCGGGCTCTTTCCAATGATATAAATTTCATTAGGATTTGACAAAAAATAAATTATTTTTTTTAATTTTATAACCACCCTGTGTTCCTAGTAAAAAAAAAAAGTGATATGAGATTTTTGAACAAAAAGTGAAACAGAAAATCAGCTTTGAGGCATTCAGCACATCAACCTTTCACTTTCTGTGTTTCAAACATTTTAAGACGACATACGTACGAAAAAAAGACGGGAGATATTCATTCACCCATCCTGTGATCAGCATATTATTTTTGCTTCAAGGAGAGCGACAGCACCGGAAGCACGTTTGCTATAACCTTGCTTTCACTCAGAAATTTGTAAACATTTTGTTGATTGGCCGAGGAACTTGGTGTCCTCGCAGTTGATTGGTCATCCTCTGATAACTTTACAGTAGATTTATTATTTACCTCCCCGTATGCTGAAAAAAAAGAATTTACAGTCACTGGAAACATCCCAATGGTCAATAATACTACTGATTAATACTTTTCAACATCATCGTATTACTTCATCAATTCTGTTTTACACACCTTGCCCTTTTATCGATTTTTAACTAGCTTTTGATAGGCAGTCGGTACCGAAAGTAGGTCAAAGGGAGGTCACTCTGATATGACTCAGACACGCTTGAATGCACACGAACACGCTTTAGCAGAATGACACTCACCGCCCTCTGTGCCCAAAGTGGGTATGAAATAAAACATTTGCCTTGCCACAGAAAGCATCACATGACAACGAACGGGTAAAAATGGAGGGTACCCGCTGGCAATGTTTGTTACTGCTTTGTGGCAGTATGTTCCTGTCGATCGTTGTTCATCCTGCTTTGTCTGCTGGGATGTTGTACCCGCGAGATTCCGAGAGTCGCGTGGTGAAGACACTGGACGGAATGTGGAATTTCAGAGCTGACGTCTCGCCGACCAGAAACCAAAGTTTTGTGGACAAATGGTGGATGAAGCCACTGTCGGCTGTGAGTTGTTAAGTTGATCGAACTGTCGATTGTTTCGCTTCAGCGATCATGATTATGACAGTAGAGCTCTCTCTCTCTCTCTCTCTCTCTCTCTCTCTCTCTCTCTCTCTCTCTCTCTCTCTCTCTCTCTCTCTCTCTCTCTCTCTCTCTCTCTCTCTCTCTCTCTCTCTCAGTCTCTCTCTCTCTCTCGCTCCACGAGTTCATGAGTCAGTGTGTGTGTGTGTATGTCTGTGTGTGAGAGAGAGAGAGAGAGATAGATAGATCACTTCTCTCACATCGCATGCAAATAAAATTGCATGCAAATTATTTTTTTTTTAAATGTGATCTTCGTTTCTTTCCTAATCCCAGACAGGGGAGGTGATCCCCATGCCAACAAGAAGACGCTGCGTGTGGTTGCTATACAATATGTGACCTTCGTTTCTTTCCTAATCCCAGACAGGGGAGGTGATCCCTATGCCAACAACAAGACGCTGTGTGTGTCTGCTATGAAATATGTGACCTTCGTTTCTTTCCTAATCCCAGACAGGGGAGGTGATCCCTATGCCAACAACAAGACGCTGTGTGTCTGCTATACAATATGTGACCTTCGTTTCTTTCCCTAATCCCAGACAGGGGAGGTCATCCTAACAACAAGACGCTGTGTGTGTCTGCTATACAATATGTGACCTTTGTTTCTGTCCTAATCCCAGACAGGGGAGGTGATCCCCATGCCGGTGCCCTCCAGCTACAACGACATCACCAACAACAAGACGCTGCGGGACTTTGTGGGCTGGGTGTGGTACGACACGCAGTTCTACGTCCCCAAGGCCTGGCAGGGGCAGAGAGTCGTCCTTAGGTTCGGCAGTGCAAATTATTACGCTGTTGTGGTGAGTGGTTAACATTTTTGTGTGATGAAAAAGAAAGAAAAAAGTCAATAAAAAATGTGGTCCAATATGTATAACATGTATAACACTAACAGTATTAGATTTTGTAAGATTGACATTTTATAAAAAAAAGTATTTAATCCTTATTTGTTCCTTATTTGTAATATTACTATTAGTGTTTAATCGTGAGATGTACTGAGTCATGCCAAGGAAGGACCGAACCTCGCTGATGGAATTTGGAGTGTGTGTGTGTTTGTGATCGTCTTGATCTTGTCAGGATCAACTGAAATAGTGATATCCCCTTATTACTGAAATCGTGTCCGTAGAAAGTCAGTTTGTCAGTGGAGAAAACACATTTCTCTCTGTTTAGCTTAGCACCATGCTAAAGTTTTTGTGTGATGAAATTGGGTTTTTTTAAGTTAACAAAAATGTGGTCCAATAAGTATGATTTAAACTCTTCTTTTAAGTCAATAAAAAATGTGGTTGAATATTAATATAAGTATGATTTAAACTCTGTAAAAAAAAATTTTTTAAACCTTATTTGTATATTAATTACTGCTTTAACCTAATGGTGTGCATGTCTAATGATTATAGCTTTGATTGTTCAATCAAAGTAAATGGAATGATCATTTTCATTTGATGTTGGTTTGGAGGTTGTTGGTTGTTGTTTTTTGCATTGACTAAATTACTTTGGTTACTGCATTGACTTGATGGTTCTGTAAAAACTAAAAAGTTTTGAGAAAAAAAAGAAAAAAAGGTTGGTTCCACGAAAAATGTTGGACATTTCAAAATCTCTATATGAAAAAAATGGATCTGATCTCTTCATTCGTTCCCCCTTGGAGATACAGGGGGAGGGGGGGGGGTTTCTTTCGTAAAAATAGTTCCCCCACCTTCTGGAAGTTCTGTGCTTGTAACTTCCTCTAATTTATCCCTTTCTTTGACTCTGCCTTTACCCTTTGCTTTCTGTCATCTGTGCTAACTTTCTGCCATTCTCTTTTGGGGTTTTCTAGAAAAATACGATTGTATTATCATTTTTAAAAATAGTCTCTGTGAATGCAAAATTTTGTCACGCAGAACAATATGTATCACGTGTAAAGTAGACTTCTACAGCGCTTATCGTCCAAAAAGCATGCTTTAACATTGTCTAAGCAATGTATGAATTGTTTTATATTATAAGATTTTTCTCTCTGTCATGACCAGTGGGTGAACGGTCAGGAGGTCATGACCCACGACGGAGGTCACCTGCCCTTTGAAGGTCACATCAACGCGGCCTTGACCTTCAGCGCGGCCAATCGGCTGACAGTGGCCGTCAACAACACGCTGCTGCCCACCACCCTCCCCCCTGGGTCACTGACCTTCGAAGCCAACACCAAAAGGTCAGGGTCAAGAGTCTCTGATCGTGGTCACAATCTTGATTTTAGATGGGGGGGTGGGGTAAGTATTTCGTCTTTGTTTCAAAAACGAGCATGGTAACATACCTTTATTGTTTGTTTTATATGAAAAGGAGATACTAAACATTATTCCTGCAAAGTTTCAGCAAATTGACAATAGTTTTTCAGGACTAATTATGAGTTTTTGTTAGTTACGGGAGTCAAAAATGAAATTTTTGTTGATATTAAGACCTGTATTTTAAAAAAAATGTTAATGTTAAAAGATTTTTTCTATTAATATTTTCTATTAATTTTTTTTTAACGAATTTCACGAGGACATCCTTCTGCTGTATTCTGAATTAATGACATTTTGAAATGTTTACTTTTATATAATTTTACTCTGCAAGTAGCTATTTTGATCATTTTCAGTGCCGTAATTTTCGGACTATAAGGCGATATTTTTTTCTCCAATTTCGACCTATGCGCCTAATAAACGAGGGCGCCCTATTAGTGAACAAAATCGTGAGAAGAGAGGCAATGATTGCCGTACTCAGTACAGTCTACTGTGAGTCACAACATCGAAAGTGGTAACGAGTCACCGATACGACGAATACTCACGTTAAAATGCTTCAAAATCCCTATTATCGTCCGAGATACCGTCCAACAGATGCCATAACCCTTGATTGGATGTAAAAAGCATCATTGTAGAGCTTAAAATGCCATAATTCTACCAGTTTTCGCAAAGAAAAGTCCAAACACAACAACCGGAAGTCGCAAAAACGGAAGTTTCAATTATTTGAGAAGGGAGCCAACTCTCGTTTATGACAGCAGTAATGGCGGTCGGTAAGCGTTTACAGGACGTGTACAGGCTTCAAACTTCGACTTTCTTTTGCGAGGTGTGTATCGCCTTATAAACGAGGGCGCCTTTTACTTTAATTTTTTTAGATTTTTCTTGAAAATTGCCCTATTCGCCTTATACACAGCAAGCCTAATGATTTGAAAAGTACGGTACTCATAAATCTAAAAGTCTCATGCTCATTTAAAAATGAGCACGGCGACACCTACATTTTTTTGTAATTTTACATTGTCAGGCTGTTCGCTTTCCAAAAAATATTTCAGCAAATCCTCAATACTTTCATTTTGAAGTAGTCATCATTATCCACCTTAAATTATCGACTGGTATTTTTTTTTATTGTCATTGAACCTTTCAAAAGTAATAATTTTTCGTTTTTACGTGAATGGTGAAAAAAAAGAAGTGTTTATGATGTTTATTTCTTGGGTGTTTTTTTCCAGATACCCTCCTCTGATTGATTGATTTTTTTTTCTTCTAGATACCCTCCTGGTTACTTTGTACAGAATGGTGTGAATTTATTTCAGGTCCATTGATTAATTGATTTGGGTTTTTTCCAGATACCCTCCTGGATATTTTGTTCAGAACCTGCAGATGGATTTCTTCAACTACGCTGGCATCCACAGCCATGTGTACCTTTACACTACGCCTCCTGTGTACGTGGATGACATCACCATTGTCACCGACATACAGGGCACTGACGGTAATGATAATGATAGTCATCATCATCATTATCATCATCCATCATCATGCGTACCTCTATGCACACACACACACCCCGTCTATGTGGACAATATTACGATAACTACTGCTATGCAGGGCACTGATGGTGAGAATGATAATCATCATCATCATCATCATCATCATCATCATCATCCTTCACCTTGTGTACCTCTACACCACACCCCTCTGTCTACGTGGACAATATTACGATAACTACTGCTATGCAGGGCACTGTCTACGTGGACAGTATTACGATAACTACTGCTATGCAGGGCACTGTCTACGTGGACAGTATTACGATAACTACTGCTATGCAGGGCACTGTCTACGTGGACAGTATTACGATAACTACTGCTATGCAGGGCACTGTCTACATGAACAGTATTACGATAACTACTGCTATGCAGGGCACTGTCTACATGAACAGTATTACGATAACTACTGCTATGTAGGGCACTGTCTACGTGGACAATATTACGATAACTACTGCTATGTAGGGCACTGTCTACATGGACAATATTACGATAACTGCTGCTATGCAGGGCACTGTCTATGTGGACAATATTACGATAACTACTGCTATGTAGGACACTGTCTATGTGGACAATATTACGATAACTACTGCTATGTAGGACACTGTCTATGTGGACAATATTACGATAACTACTGCTATGCAGGGCACTGTCTACATGGACAATATTACGATAACTACTGCTATGCAGGGCACTGTCTATGTGGACAATATTACGATAACTACTGCTATGTAGGGCACTGTCTACATGGACAATATTACGATAACTGCTGCTATGCAGGGCACTGTCTATGTGGACAATATTACGATAACTACTGCTATGTAGGGCACTGTCTATGTGGACAATATTACGATAACTACTGCTATGTAGGGCATTGTCTACATGGACAATATTACGATAACTACTGCTATGTAGGGCACTGTCTATGTGGACAATATTACGATAACTACTGCTATGCAGGGCATTGTCTACATGGACAATATTACGATAACTACTGCTATGTAGGGCACTGTCTATGTGGACAATATTATGATAACTACTGCTATACAGGGCACTGATGGTAATAGCAACCCTAGTCATTATGATAATCATCCATCTACACCACGCCCTCTGTCTACGTGGACAATATTACGATAACCACTGCTATGTAGGGCACTGATGGTGATAGCAATCATAGTCATAATGATAATAATAATCATCATCATCATCATCATCCATCACAATGTATACCTCTATACCACACCCCTCTGTCTACGTGGACAATATTACGATAACTACTGCTATACAGGGCACTGATGGTGATAGCAATCCTAGTCATAATGATGATAATCATCATCATCATCATCATCATCGATCACAATGTATACCTCTATACCACACCCCTCTGTCTACGTGGACAATATTACGATAACTACTGCTATGCAGGGCACTGATGGTAATAGCAATCCTAGTCATAATGATAATCATCCATCTACACCACACACCCTCTGTCTAAGTGGACAATAATAGACGATTTTCAGAAGAAAAAAACTAGGGGAGAGCACTTCGTGAAAATTAGAGTTAATTATCTCGACTTACAAACTTTGCAAAAATCCACCACAAAGTTCATCTACTGTGGCATGTGCTAGTCGGGAAGTTGGAAGTCAGAAAGTATGAACTGCACATGCGCGTTCTCGAGTCCTGCACAAAGTGTGTCGTCTGAAGCGCTACTGCTCGTTCAGTAGCAGGACTTCAGTTTCACGTTCTTGACCACGATTTTGTTGAGTATGCTTAACACAAATAATGGTTAACACACACAAAAATCTTTGTCCCCTGAATTTCGTGTCAAGAGTGCTCCACTGTATATATATGAAATAGAAACATCCGAAGATGCTGATGGGACCCAGAGATGCACCAGCCACGCCCGTCCTATCAACACGAGAGCAGCCCTGCCCCAGCCTTGGAAGTCTGTGTTGTGTTACTGGGGGGCAGGCACACACGGGACATTCCATTAAGTATACAAGGCACATAGCTACTCACGGCTTGGTGACCATCGCATACGATACAAAGGAGTCCTTGCGAAATGTCCCCATGGGTGTACCAGTCCATTTTTCATGACTGCAGAGCCCACCGGCAAAAGACACCCACTCAGAAACCAGAACGCATCCAACAGCCCAATGTATATATATACATTTACCATATTTTTCGGATTATAAGGCACACCGGATTATAAGCACAAAAATCAGATTTTGCTCTAATACTTTCTTGCTAAATTACTACCGTATTTTACGGACTACAAGGCGCACCTGATTATAAGGCGCACCCCTCAAAATTAACACGAAATTAAAGATTTAGTTATTATAGTTTCTTACTATATTATCAGTCACATTGTAACTTAAGGCGTAGGGGTCTCAGTCTTGGGAAAGAGTATCGCCTTATAGTCCGTAAAGTATGGTACATTTACACAGTGATGATGATATATCATATGGCCTACCCCTCACACGCGAGGATCTGTGGGAAGATAGGGTCTCTATCTACAAGCCCTCTGGTGGCTGAAGAGGCCAATACTGAAAGAGCAGGTTCTATTGCAGCCAGGGGGCAGACAAATGCTGGAGCCTGGGCTGTGGACATTTCCTTCCGTCTCAGACGTTTCTCATTGGCGGTGTAATTTCTTTCTTTTTCAAAATTTGCAAAGTACATATCAGTTAAAACTGTTTTGGTGTCCCAGGTATAGTGAAGTACAGCGTCACCCCAGGCGGGTTACCCCCTGCAGGCAAGCAGCCCCCAGTGGAGGTGACGGTTGAGGACAGGACGGGGGTGGGGGCTGGTAGGGGTGGTGGTGGTCTCCAGGACACCATCGTCATCCACCAGGCCAGGCTGTGGTGGCCCTGGACCATGGACCCCAAGGACCCCGGATACATGTACACCCTCAAGGTGAACAGACGGTTTTCTTTTTTTTCTTTCTTTTTTTTATCTTGTTCTGTTCTTTCTTCTATTTTGGTATTTGGAATATCGTCGATGAAATTCACAAACCTCGTATCTCGATTTTGGTAGTTTTGACACAAACGAAAAATACTTTTGAAAATGAACCGCGTTTACCACAAGTTATTATTATGATGAATATGTTGTTCAAGACATTGCAAGTTTAGTCCTGAATTTTGTTAACATTACTTTTCAATGTTTTTAGATATACTTGAAAAGTACGAAGATACAAGATTTTTATCCTTAGGTATCATCTGAATTTGGGACTGAGTTTTTCTTCTATTTACACAACCTTGTTTACCCCAGATAGAAAGTCGTTAAAGATAAGAGCTTTTGGTGGAATGCGGCGGGAAAAATTAGAGAGCTGACTTTGTATTTAACTGAAACCCCCCAAAAATTGAGACACAAGGTTTGTGAATTTCACCGACATTCTAGTCACAGAGAAAGTCTGGAGACCATGTCACTGCAAATGTAGCTCCACCCGTATAATTATATACTTTTTTTTGGGGGGGTGGGGGGCATTTAAACTGCTGTGGGATTTTTATGTGCGTAAAGCGCACAGGTCAGACTAGCTTCAAGTCCCCATCTGAAGGACTCTACATTCAGTTCGGTTTTCCCGTCGAACTAGAAAGAAAGGGTGAGGCTAGGATTCGAACCCGGGTCACTCACACGTTGGAATTGGCAGGCGAATGTCTTAACCGCTCTGCCACCTTCTGGGCATTACTTTCACACCGCTCTATCTCGAGTCCCTACTCACAGCCTCGTCCCACGTTTGTCAGGTCGAAGAATCCGAAACCAGCAGTCCAAGGGGAGCGGATCTATGTTAGGCCGTCAGGAGGCAACCACCAGAGGAGACACTGCACTACTGCTGAGTCACTTTGGTGGAGTTCAGTGGAGCCTGTTCTGATTTCAACTGCTAATACCTCTACTGAAGACAGTAATGTCTTAGTCGCGGAGCCAGCGTGAGAGAAGTCCTCCTCCTGAGGGCGCCACCACATCCATCCATTGACAGCTCATAGGGCGTAGATTGGATTGATAATCGAAACCGAGGGGAACAAAGGATTTTTTTTTTAATTGAGTTATGGTGTGGTTAGTTGCCATAATCTGTGTGTGTTATACAGATAAGTGCAGGGGAAACAAAACTAACATAGTTTAATACTCTTTATAAGCTGTAGGGCAGAATTCCATACATTCGTGCAACTACTCTCATATGTATGTTTGTTTGTTTTTGGTTTCATTCTTCCCCCCCTCCCCGGGCGGTCTTTCATACAAATAGTTAACCCAACTTCTGGAAATTCTATGCTTGTAACTTCGTGTAATCTATCACTTTTCCCTTTGTTTACCGACATCTGCTATCTTTCTGCCTTACTGGTCCGTTCTCCTGCCTTTTTTCAAGACACTGTTACAAAGAATTTCTCCAGCTGAAGACGGACATGCTGGGCCGGACTATGTTTTTAGTCGCGTAACAGCAGCATGACGCATCTGCACTCTTTATTGACAGGAAGATGAAGACGACACTGAAGAATGTGTGAGAAACAAACTGCACAAATGAGCAAAAATAAAACTATACAATGAATGAGACGGTCGATAACTATAGAGTTTCGTTTTGGTCGATAAAGCAAACTGGTGTTGACAGTTGTTGATATACCCTGGCTAAAAGACTCCAGGGATCATCCCAACAGCTGAAGCGCTTGAACACTATGGTACAAATGCATCAGCTAGGGATGAGAACATTACGTGTGTGACCCGTTTTTTTGGTATTAAACATTTTATTCCTTCTTCATACATTTACAAATAACATTCATATATATGTATGATTCAACATTCATGAATAATAAACAGTGATTACCTGTAAATAAAGATGAATAAAACAGAAAAAAAAGTTTCTCTTGCCTTCTTTCTTGTTAATAGTAAGTATATAGATGGGGGTTTTTTGGTGGGATTTTTCCTTAATATACATTCATACACAATATGTGACCCGTTTTTGATTACCCCGCCACGTGGGCAGCCACACTCCGACTTCGGGGGAGTGTTGACAGTCAATAAATTGCTTGTTAACTATGGTGTTTGTTGACAGGTGAATGTGTCAGGGGACATTTACCGTCAGCCGTTTGGCATTCGCACGGTCAAGGTCACTCCGACACAGTTCCTCATCAACGGAAAACCGTTCTACATCATGGGCCTGGGCAGGCACGAGGACGCGGATGTGAGTCGTGTACCTAATTTATGTAGCTGCTGTGAAGGTTAAGGTGCCACACTAATGGCCTCTGTTTGCTGAGAAACAAAATTTGCTGTGCTGTCTCTGCTGTGAGTTATGTACCTAATTTATGTAGCTGCTGTGAAGGTTAAGGTGCCACACTAATGGCCTCTGTTTGCTGAGAAACAAAATTTGCTGTGCTGTCTCTGCTGTGAGTTATGTACCTAATTTATGTAGCTGCTGTGAAGGTTAAGGTGCCACACTAATGGCCTCTGTTTGCTGAGAAACAAAATTTGCTGTGCTGTCTCTGCTGTGAGTTATGTACCTAATTTATGTAGCTGCTGTGAAGGTTAACCCTCTTATGCGAACGTTCAGAAAAAAATTGGATCGTAAATGCCGAGAACGTTCGGGAACGTACGGATTCCACGTGGCCGGTTTGGGCATTTCCATTTTGTTTCTATCACATGGAAGTCACGTGGGCGCTTCAGCCTCGCTTTCGCTATAGATTACACTTCCGCCCTGTTGCTTACAATGGCTTCTAGGCCGATTGGTTTGGAAGATATGAATTTTTGAAAATTAGTGACCGACTTCGGCATTTTCGCGATTTTTCCAATATGGATGACGAACAGTTATGGCGTCCATTGACTGAGGAAAGCGATGAATATTCGCATTTTTGTGAAAGATGGGACTTATGAGATCGCGAAGGAGTGTACTCTGACCTTTTTCGGCAGCGAGCTTGTTTTTGTTCGATCGATGCACATTTTTTAAGTCGTGTTACTGACATCAGTATTTTCCCGACTTTTGCATCATGGATGATGAGTCGTTATTGCATCTACTGAGTGATGAAAGCGATGAAAATTCCTTTTTTTGTGAAAGATAGGAATTATAAGATCGTGAAGTGAAAGGGTAAGTGAATGATTTTGGTCTACATTTCCATTTCAGTCGTCTTAGGCTTCAACAGTCTGCAAAAAGTAGGCAGTGAATAACTAGTGAATGCAGTTTGCGACTACACTTTGGCATTTTGATTTTTTTTGTGGAGCCATGCATCCCCATAACATCTTGAAATTCATTTTGCAACTCAGACAGACATCTCGGCAACACATTCAAAACAAAAAAACCCACAAAATCTGCTAGGGTATATTTTATTTTATTATTTTTCTGACACTACCCCCCCTTTTGTACGGAGTGACGTCCCTTGGACTGGGATTTCAGAGGTGACTGAGCACACAGAGCGTCAGGACTTAAAGGGTTAAGGGGCCACACTAATGGCCTCTGTTTACTGAGAAACAAAATTGAGCAAATATTGCCTCCCTCCAGAACGCAGTATGCCTCCTTTAAGAAAAGGTTACTGTGTTGTACAGACTATAAGGCAATACTTTTTTCCCAGACTGAGACCCCTGCGCCTTATAATATGACAAACAAAATAGTAAAAAAGTGTAATAACCAAATCTGAATTTTGTGTAAAATTTAGGGGAGGGATTCCCTTATAATAAGGTGTGCCTTACAGTCGAAACTGAGGGAAACAAGGGACGGGTTGTCCCGTATATATATCTATATATTGTAAGATTGTGGACTGCTGCTGTTGGAGCATCAGGCATCAGAACAGCCCACGGATCCGCTGATTTCCGCGGTTTTGGTAGCCACTGGCCGCGGTTTTGGCACTGCCGGCCGCGGTTTGTACTTCATGAGGCAGCGCGATCTTATTCTCAAATGGTATTCTTAAACAGTTTGTTTTCATACTGCGCCTTCGAAAGCAAAATATCGCGGCCATTTTTGTTTTTTCTTCCCAGTTTAGAGCTCTCTAGACTCTTACTTTCACTGTTTCAGAGTTTGTTTTGATGACAGTGATTGTGATTTGGGTTTTAAAAGAGTCGATTTAGAGGATATGATCGCTGGAGACTATGATGATGTGAGAACTTTGAACTTTTCCGCAAGAAATCTGGTAGCGAATGATCGCAATGATGCCGACTACGGACTAGAGTTTTCTGGGGTCCGATTCGATGTCGACTCCGTGTCATGGCGAGTGTTGTTCGTCCGCGGATTGGTTTCTGGAGTATTCTGATGCCTGAGCATTCAGTCACTGAAGAGAGAGGCAGGAAACTGTGTGCTGGGACTTGAACGATAAGCTTGTGAGTGATCCCTCTAGAGGACACTGAAGATATACAGCTATAATATCGTTGCACACATGCAAAAGAGACGTAAGTCAAAAGACGTCACATGACATGATGAATGGAAATCTCAACATTTTGGTCATTTCAGGTCAAATTACGTCATTTTTTGTTAATTTAGCATCACCATCGGTGTTTTATCTTTGCAAATTGTTGTTTTACAGCTTTGTTAGATGATGCAGCTTGTCTAGATCAACTGGTAAGTCCAACACATCGAAGTTGACCAATTTTGAGTTACGTCTCTTTTGCATGCGGACGGCGATATGATGATGATGGTTTTCGTTGTGTGTTTCTTTTCACTCGTTCAGATTCGAGGCAGAGGGATGGACTATGCGCTGATCGCCCGTGATTTCAACATGAAGAGGTGGCTGGGGGCCAACACTTTCCGCACCTCCGTCTACCCCTACGCCGAAGAAATAATGGACCAGGCCGACCAGCAAGGGTTTGCCGTCATCGACGAGAGTCCTGGCATCGGAATTCATTAGTAAGGGCTCTTTTTTGTGTGTGTGTCTTTTTTTCTCCCTGTTTTATTTATATTTTGGGGTCGCACATCGGCGTTCTTTTCATGCCGCTCATTGAGAGTCCGGACTCACAGCTTTGTTAATTTGTGGAATCCGAAACCAGCTGTCCAGGAGGATCAGATCTATGATAGATACGTGGATGCTCCTGCTTTCAGGATGTCCTCAAATGCAGGATTTTTTTTTATTGCCTGGAGCCGGCCTTGCCAGATTATGAGAATTTGAGAAGCAACGAATTTCCTATTTATTAACGTTTTGTCAGTGTCTCGCATGTGTAGAATATAAAAGAAATGAATACAGATAAATATTTACGTGCCTTTACCAGGAACTTTACATTTTTAGGATTTTTTAAGTCAAGTTGTTAACTGGGCGGCCTTTTAAAAAAAATGACATTCAGATCATCTGTAATGTTATAAATTGGGGACTTTCCTGGTGTTGCACTGCATCCGGGCATTGCTTCCAGGATTGTTCCCACCATCTTTATATCTACTGATGTCCCATATGTGTCTGTTCCAGACCGGAGGACGTTAAATAGTTTTTCATTCGGGCGGCCTTGCAGGATTTTTGAAATTTCCCAGGAGCACCC
>CM065702.1:25118584-25170809 GCA_017654935.2 Phymorhynchus buccinoides
AGCTTCAGCGTTACCAAAGATATTCCAAGGGGAAGATAAGCATCCGGTCTCTTTTCCCTATATGAGTAGTGAGGACAGAAACACTGGTTATGTCCCTTTTAAACAGGACACATTTTACACATCGATAGGCCAGTTGAATTCTCCGTTCAAGTTCCAGTCTGAGTTTTTGGATAGCCTCCACTGTGAATAGTGTACTGTCCCCACTAACGATAACTCTATCAGCCCGGTTCGCCAAGCTCTTAAGTAGTCCATCTTACCCTTTTAGAATCTTTGGCGTTACCCACTGGACCCTTACTAGGGGCCGCAAAAGGCCCCTAGACCCCCGCTTTTCAGCCTTTTGTTACTTTTCCAAATCCTATACTACCTGGATTTGTTTTCTTCTCCTCCTTTGTTCCCAGGAGCCGTCATTTACGTGGACGGAGGAGTACCAGGTGGACTTAATGTCTCAGTACCACACGACCTTCAACACGTACCGCTCTCAGTTCCTGGTGGGCGAGATGTTCTGGTGTTTTGCTGACTTCATGACCGCACAGGGTTAGTTGGTGGGGTTTTTTGGGGGGGGGGTTTGGGGAGTGTTGGAGTGGGGGTTTGCTGTCCTATATTCTGGGCCGAACAGCGACGGTGGGGTAGTTCTCACGCTGCTCGTTTTGAGACCCAACTCTGGTTTGTCAGGTCGCGGAATCCGAAATCTTCTTCTTCTTCTGCGTTCCCAGGCCATATGGCCATAATGGGTAAGGTAGTATGTGTTCGGTTTTCAGTTTTCACTGGTCTCCCCGCCGCGTGCAGCCGACATATTCCGATTTCGGAGGAGCTCAAAGGAGAAAATTAGGAATACAGGGAAACCCATTTAGTACGAGTACGGTTTAAACGAGAGCCCGTGTGTAACGAGTGGTTTCAAAATTCCCGACCACAAGCCTTCTTTTTCCTTGTTAAATAATTCTGCATACAACGAGCTCGCTACAACGAGCAACTTGCATATAACGTACAATTGATTGACTCCCAAAGTCAAGCTTTTATGCAAAAACTACACGGTTAGAACGAGAACGCACTTACAACCACACCGTCATCCCAAAGTCAAGCTTTCTTGCACAACTACCTGGCTAGAACGAGAACACACTGACAACAGCATCGCCATCTTGACTGACCCCTCGATATGTAAGCGGCATTCTGATTGGCCGATATAACAACTTGGGTGTCTGCAGCGCAAGCAGACGACACTGGATTCACTCTTTGCGCACTGATCTTGTGACTTCCGGGAAATTTTAACTTTCTCTTAAAGCGCGTGTGTGGATTTTATGTTTTTGATGTTATCGTGTGTTAATAAACTGTTTTAAAGTGTTTGTAATCGGCATTAAAAACCCTATGGATACAGGATACCTGGGCTTACAACATGCTTTGTTGGGTAAGTGTGTTGTTTCCGTTTTTCTGTCTTTTTCACACTTTACCAGCACGCACATCACAGTAGATGCGAGGAGCGATTGATAGGTTCGTCAGGGTTGCCAAAATCGATAAAATGGTTTGAACGAGCAATGCTTACAACGAGTAAATTGGCCCTCTCCCCTGGAATTCGTACTAAACGGGTTTCACTGTATTTGTTTTTTAAAAAGGCAGGAGAATGGGCCAATAAGTCAGAAAGATACTTTTAGATAGTAGATGACAGTAAGCAAAGGGAAAAAGCAGAGTCAAAGATTAGTGGAAGTTACAAGCACAGAACTTCCAGAAGGTGGGGGAACCATTTGTACAAAAGACCCCCATGGTATCCCTACGGGGAGAACCAGCGGTCAAATGGGATCGATAGTATGTTAGGTCATCAAGAGGTAATGCACCGGAGGAGACACTGACAGGGTGAGAGATTCCTACGTGACAGTTTCCAGTAACCCTTTATGCTTTAAAGGTTTAAACTGAGAAATTGCCTATATTGATGAAAGAGAATTTGCGGTGGATGCAGTTGAGCAGTTCTTCTACAGGCGCAGGATGTTACCTGGGTTTATTTTCATTTTCTAGATCTGGATTATTTTTTTTTTAAATCTGGATATGTATCTTGCTAGAGCGCACGAAGGATGTTAATACTTGTATTGTCACAGTTACAGTGAAACCCGTTTAGTACGAATTCCAGGGGAGAGGGCCAATTTACTCGTTGTAAGCTTTACTCGTTGTAAGCATTGCTCGTTCAAACCATTTTATCGATTTTGGCAACCCTGACGAACCTATCAATCGGTCCTCACATCTACTGTGATGTGCGTGTTGGTAAAGTGTGAAAAAGACAGAAAAACGGAAACAACACACTTACCCAACAAAGCATGGTTGTAAGCCCAGTATCCTGTATCCATAGGGTTTTTAATGCCGATTACATACACTTTAAAACAGTTTATTAACACACGATAACATCAAAAACATAAAATCCACACACGCGCTTTAAGAGAAAGTTAAAATTTCCCGGAAGTCACAAGATCAGTGCGCAAAGAGTGAGTCCAGTGTCATCTGCTTGCGCTGCAGACACCCAAGTTGTTATATCGGCCAATCAGAATGCCGCTTACATATCGAGGGGTCAGTCAAGATGGCGATGTTGTTGTCAGTGTGTACTCGTTCTAGCCAGGTAGTTGTGCAAGAAAGCTTGACTTAGGGATGGCGGTGTGGTTGTAAGTGCGTTCTCGTTCTAACCGCGTAGTTTTTGCATAAAAGCTTGACTTTGGGAGTCAATAAATTGTACGTTATATGCAAGTTGCTCGTTGTAGCGAGCTCGTTGTATGCAGAATTATTTAACAAGGAAAAAGAAGGCTTGTGGTCGGGAATTTTGAAACCACTCGTTAAACACGGGCTCTCGTTTAAACCGTACTCGTACTAAACGGGTTTCCCTGTAATTTGTATTACTGAGTATTTATATATTTTATTTCTGTTTTTGTCTTGACAGAGACCACACGGGTGTTGGGTAATCATAAAGGGGTGCTGACCCGTCAGCGTCAGCCAAAAGCGGCGGGTCATTTGCTGCGGAACAGATACCTGGCCTTGACCAATAACACCACCACAGCATGTCCGCACAAACTGCCTCCAGAGATTTTGATTAATTGAAAATACATATAATATAAATAATATATATAAATTTATACTACATATAAAAAATATCTAGAGGGCAAAAGGCTTCATTCATAAAGCCTACAGAGCCTAAACTGATATGATAATTTAAAAAAATGTATTATAAAAATGTTGCAAGTTTCTTTCGATTTGACCAAGTTCTTTTATTATGACTATATTTTTCAATTTTTGAAGCCTCAAATTTTGGATTGACTTCAGAACAAAGTTTCAAGAATTGATGGCTGCACTTTAATTCGGCTGTTGAGTTGTTTCTCTCGTTGATTTTCCCCCAAAAAAAAAGCTTTTTAGGGATTTTTGTTTTGTTATCTTGATTACACTACAATGAAAAGTTCATGAGATTTATATTTCAGTGGGTTATGCTTTTTATTCTTACGGTGTTGCTGAACATGTTATTACATTCCTTAATGTACAGTAAATGTCAGGTTGAATAATGTCATGATTTTTGCTTTCTTTGTGACTTTTTTTTAAAAGCTTTATTGCGTATGTCTGCATTTTATGTACCGTACTTTACGGCCTATTAGGCGCAACTTTTTTTTACTGCACTTTGACCCCTGCGCCCAATCCGGCGCATGCGCCCTTTCTATGCTCTAAACAGAAAAAAAGTAAGGGGGTCGAGAGTTGAAATGAACAACTCACCATGCTCTGGTAGCTTCCACAACAAACCGACAACAGTTCACTCACATTGCACTTTCGCTTCACGATCGTATCTCTTCCGTGATCACAATCGGACACAGCAATAGACCTAGCACTGATCGGATCAAACAACCCTCATCATGCCCAAGACAAAACGGATGGCATATGATGCCGATTTCAAAGTGAATGCTATTTTGCTGGCAGAGGAAAAGGGAAACAGAAAAGCTGCCTTCGAGTTAGGAATCAACGAGTCAATGGTTTGAAAATGGCCCTGTAATGATGTTACTTTCGCTGATCGTTTCGTTCTTCCTTTTTTTAATTTCTTTGGTTTCTTTGCGCCTTATCAGGTGTATGCGCTATATCTTTGTTCAAATTACGATTATTTTTTTTTAAAGCAGGGGGTGCGCCTTATGCGCTGTGCCGCCTTATGGGCCGTAAATTACGGTATCATTGTACTTAAATGTTGTTAGTTTGTTTTGATATTCTTAAAAGAGAACAACTGTTGTTACTTTGATGTGATATTCATACAATTTTACACTTTTTAAACAACAGTGTCTTCAGGCATCAGAAGTGCAGACCTGTTTACCCTTATAATGAACAACCTGGAATTTGCCACAGAAAAACCCGGAATTTGAGAAAAAACACCAGAATTCACATCGCAATGTCGCTTATGCCGCCATGCGAAATTTAGAAGTCCACGTTGCAGTACTTGCAGTGTGCATGCTCATCTCCCAAATGCGAACTTGTTATTCCTGGCACTTTCAAATACATTTGAGAAAACTTCTGCTTCACTTTTGGCCATTTCACCCTATCACTGCTGTCATTTGTCAAAGATTTCTGGCGCTTGCCGCCTGCGGTTGACTTGCCTGATGACATGTTTGGCGCAAAACTACAATCTCTGCCAACAAGAAATATTATCATTGGTTGAGGTGGGTCCATGGACCAAATAATCCCGGGATTTTCAGCATTCACCCGGAATTTATTATTTTACCCAGAATGTTTGCAAATTCATGGAATAATTTTGGGCAAAACCGGGAGGGTAAACAGGTCTGGAAGTGTCAGAGGATTTTGCTAATTTCAGAGGATTAAGAATTTCTGACAGAGGATTGGCTCCTACTGTCAGAGGTTTTGACTTTGAATTGGGTGTTATCTTTATTGTTAAATAGCATTTTAAAGCGATTTCTCACTGCATAAAGCCTTTTTGGTGATGTTGGGAACTGATTTCAGTGTTGTCCCTCTATAGTCTGGGGTCTTGATGGTCCTTTTACTGCGTTTTTTTCCGCGAACTTGACTTCAGGCGATTCTGATGCCTGGTCATAAACAAAAACCAACAAAATGCTATGAAGTAAGAGTTAAGAAACCTCAGAGTTTGAAAGTGTCTTCCATTTGAATAGTCCTCTTCATTCCCAGGCCATATGGCCGTAATGGGTGACGTACCTGTACGTATTTGTCTGGTTTTCAGTTTTCTCTGGTGGGCTCCCCTCTGCATTCAGCTGACACATTCCACTTTCTGAGGAACTCAAAGGAGAAAATCATTTGGAAGAAAGAAAAAATGGTAGAAGATAGTGAGAAAACGAAAAGGCAGAGTCGAAGCTAAGAGGGACAGATTGAAAGAAGTTCCCCATGGGGAGAGACTTGTAAAGGATGGGGAGGGGGGTGTTGGCCTTTGTGTTTTCCTGAGAGTTTCTGCAGAGTTATTGTTCTTTGAAAAGTATCAAGGGAGTGACCGGATATTAGGGAATCTCAGAGGGATGTAATTATAGACGTGCAACGGCGTGTCGTCGCATCCCATAAACCTTCCGTCCTGATGCTGCTAATTTACAGTGTGTTGGTTTTTTAGCGAGTGAAAAAGAGAAGGGAAAGGGATTTATTTTTCCTCTAAAAAGTGCTGAGATTAAAGTGTATTTTTTTATGCAAATTTTTCTACGCTGTGTGTTCCCTATTTGAGATTTTAGAAAATGTTCACGCAACCTGTAACATATTTTATTGTTTTCTTTCTGTTACTGTTGTAGATATCCCGTCTTTGACAGATCAATTTGTTTTTCAACATCATAATGGTATTTTATCATAAAGGTTCTAACCTGCTTTGACTTCAAAGTTTTGTTGTATTAATATATTTTTTTAAATTTTTCATACGATTTGACAACTGAAAGTTTTTTTGATGATGCAAATGACTATGTTCACTTTGTACATTTATCATGTAACTTATGTGCGCTTTGTTTATATTTTAAAGAAAGTTATGCACATTTCCTGCACATATTTTGAAAAAGATAATATTTACCTTGCCATATCTATGTGTATCAGTATCTATTATATTACTTTTATTTTTTGTATATACAAATTTGTAAATTGTGTTCTCTTGTGACAAGCCATGATCAATGATGTGATATTGACACTGTTTCGGTATTCTTATCTGACAGAGAATCTTAAGATTTTATGCGTTGGGCTTTTTTTCTTCAGTTTTTTTCTCTTTGTCTAATCTTCTGGACCGTACAGTGGCATTGCTCCCACGCCGTTCATTCCTAGTCCCAACTCGCAGCCACACTCTGGTTTGTCAGGTCGCAGAATCTAAAATCAGAAAAGGAGCAAAATCTACGTTAGGCCGTCAGGAGGCAACCACCAGAGGAGACACGGCACTGCTGCTAAGTCGTTTCGGTGGAGTTCAGTGGAGCCTGTTCTGAGTTAATCTACGCAGGACACCACCTAATAACAACAATAATGTCTTAGTCGCAGAGCCAGCATGAGGTCCACCTCCAAGGGCGCCACCATGTCCGTTCATCGACAGCTCCCATGAAAATACTGATCCCCATGACTGACCCAAACCCACCAAGGGCACAGAGTGAGTGGATTGGAAATCAAAACTGAGGTCACCACGAGAGCAGGGCTTGCGAGGCCACATAATTCAAGACTTTCTGTATGGTGAATTTTTTTTCTTGAATTGTTTTTTTAAATACAGCCGACCGGTCACATTGATTTTAGCTTTGCATATCTAGGGTATCAGCTACTGAAAACAAGCCCACTGTCACAAAAGTGAGACTCACCTTGGCTTGAGGCTGTGTCAGACCAGTTGACATAAGCCAGAACACCAAGGCTACATCAAAATGTTATACTCTGCACGGCTGTGCGGGGATTGTCCTAAGCCATGACAAGCTTCTACCATAACATCATCGGTCTTAAATCCTCCGAAGTCGGAGTGTGGCTGCCCACATGGTGGGGTAATCAAAAACGGTCGCACACGTAATGTTCTCATCCCTAGCTGTTGCATTTGTACCATAGTGTTCAAGTGCTTCGGCTGTTGGGATGATCCCTGGAGTCGTTAAGCCAGGGTAATACAACAACAAAAGTGAGACGATGAGACACCACATCAACTTTTTTTTTAAAGCAGTTCAACACCATACAAATTTGAAGAGATTCTGTGCACAACAGTTCATAAGATATATTTAGCGAACAAACACATTATCGCAACAAACCATTTTTGCATGGAGGTGGTGGTCTAATGAGAATGAAGTACTGAAGTTCTTTGTAAGGGGTTTTGTCTCTGTGTGTGTGTGTGTGCCATGTATGTTTAACTTTTGCCAAATTCAGTGCCAATAAATTATTGCTAAAACCTTAGCCAATGTTAAAGGTTATACACCCAAATATGCACAAAAGGCATGATAAGTTACGCAAATAAACATTATCTGAAAAGAAATGTTGAAATCTGATTCTTTTATTTTGTAGCAGGGTTGATTTTACTGACTTGTTGACTGTTTACAAATCAGCTTTTTCAAATATAAAGCTTATTTATTGCAATAAAAAGTGAACATACCGTACTTTTTTCCCCTCAATACAAGTATTTTGTCCAATATCAAGTTCATTTACATCGAATATATATATTTTTACAAAGCACTATGGGTATTTGTATCGTATCACAGGGTATTTTGTGTGATTTAAGAGAAGTTGGTTCTTGCTATTTTTACAAATCAACGGTGTAGTTTTATGAATGAAAAAAAAATCCGTAAAATTTTGTGTTCATGATGCTCAAAAACTTATTTCATGGATGGCCTACTCTATTTTTTTTCTTGCATTTAATAAACTGCTAATCAAGGAAGTTTTCTTCTCTTCCCTATTTGGACATATAGCAGTGTGTGTGTGTGCGCGCATCTCTGAGTGTGCGAACATGTGTGTGTGCGTGCGCTCTTTTGCTGTCTCAGGACCAACCTCCTGGAACAAACTTCCTCTTTCCCTCCGTCAGCGACCGACCCTCTCTGCTTTCAAAGCTAACCTCAAAACCCACCTGTTCTCCCGTCATTAAAGCTCCACTCTCTTTCTCTTCTCTCTCTTGCCTTTAGGTCTGTTTCTGCTGTGTTCCATTTATGTCATCCATGTGTGTTCGCTTTCTATTGCGTTTTTGTTTGAATGCGTTTTGAATGCTAATATGTGTGTGCGCTTTGATTTGATTTATATCAAGATTCAGTGCCGTATAAATACTGTATGTGTTGATGTTGTGCGTGCATGCTAATATGTGTGTGTGTGCAAACATCTGTGTGTATGTGTGTGTGCGTGCATGCATCTATGTGTGCGTGGGCTTCTGTGTGTTTCCTGAACATCATGCCTTCTTTTTTTTCTGGTTTTCAAACTTTCTGTTTTAACACTTTTCATCCTTTTTTTTTAAATATATACTGAAACAGCATTTGGTTCTCTTTGATATTGATGTTGGATATTTCACTAAAATTTGTTGATAATGAAAGCCTTGTATTCTACAACATATGCTTTTGTCGATTTTTGTTTTCAGTCATGTTACGTCTTCAAGTCGATGATGGACACTTAACAACTTTACGTATGAGATTTGACAGATCAAAATAAAGAAAAAAACACTGTTGCTCACACACAAGACAAAATGTTTTTTACAATATATCTATGTTTATTTTAAAATTAAGGCAAAATAAAAAGCAACTATTGATCAAAACTGCTTTGTAAACATTTGTGCTTTAATAAAAAAAGAAGAGAACCGTTTCATCAAACGTCTACAGAAAGACAAAACACAAACAAGCAGCAATAAACCCAACGCTACATACTATAAAAGAAATCCAATATGGCATAAAGGCACAAGATTCCATAATTATGCTTAAGTACTTTGCATTTACAAAGCATCAAGGATAGCTGTTAGTTGTTCATAAACATACTGAAGAGTTGCATGCAGCGGTGCTTGAATACGCTACATACAGCAGAATACCCTGAAATGCTTATTTAAAAAGCAATGTTCTGAAAAAGAGTAAAAATTAAAAAAAGAATATGTGTGTGTGTGTGTGTGCGGGCGCATGCGAGTCGAGTGTATGTGTGTATAACAAACAAAAATTGCATTGTAAATGTGAATGTTCCCTGTGTTTGCGCTCATGAGCGCAAAAAACAACAACAAAACACACAACAAAAAATTAAAAATAGAAAAGCGAACAGTTTTTCTATTTCTATTCATTCCTCTTGAGCCCACAAAGCAAAAAATAAAAAATAAATAGATGGCATTTTATTATGCTTGATAATAAATCTTCAGTTAAGATTATACCTTTCCCTTTGTTGTGAGTAAAAAAGAAGTAACATGCATATGATGCAATGAAAATAAAGAACTCAACACAGGCAATTCTACGCTATAGTTGTTTAAAAAAAATTACCATGAGTTCAAAATTATTTTTAAAGATCTTGCATAAATAATACACAAAATTATGCACACAAACGCGTGCACACACACGCACACAACGAATTGGCAGTGTATAGGTATTAAGTATAGAGAAAAAAGGAGGTATGATTGTAAGAGGGCTTGTTAAACATTAGGACTAATTAAAGTCCCCTACAAAGTAATACAGTGGAATCCGTTTAATTGGCCATCGGATAATCGGCCAAAGCCGCTTAATCGGCCAATTTCCTCTGGAACGGAATTTTTTCTTCTTAAGCATGTGTTATTTTGTTCGTTTTGACGGCCAAAGCTGAAATCTTCAATTTCGCTTTATTGGCCACTTATTCTCTCTAATTTTTCCTCTTTACCCCTTTTTGAGAGGGAGAACAACAGAGGCAGACAAACTGACAACACGCTTTTGACGTTTACATGGCTGAGTGTGAAGTTGGAAGGTGAGCTGTTGTCAATTGAAAGACCCTGCATGGCATTGAAATCACTCAAGAAAACAAAATCATTGTCTTTTACTCGTGCTTTTGTCAAGTTGTAGGATTAATAAACACACACACACACACACACGCATCACAAAAAGGGAAAGAATTTGAAATTGAACTTTAACATTTAATTTTGACGTCATTGCTTTTGACTTGCATAATTGCGTCATACAGTATCTCAATATTCGTTTTATCGGCCGATTTGCTTTATTGGACATATTTTTCCTGGTCCCAAAATTGGCCGATTAAGCGGATTCCACTGTACATGTTCTAGTGTTTAAACGTAATAAAATAGCAATATTATTGATGGAGGAGGATGAACAACAAAAAACCTTTATTCGGAATTCTCTTCTTCTTCTTATGGCCCTAAGGGTGAAATACGTGTGTCTGTTTTTCAGTTTTTACTGGTCTCCTTGCTGCACAACACATTCCAATTTCAGAGGAAATGTTCAGAATTTAAAAAATTTCCGGAAATGTTCCAAACATTTATATGAACCACGATTCCAATAGATATTCATGATGTATACCACTGGGTGGATATTACTAATGATTCCTTGCCAATAATCCCATCAGATATCAAGACCTTAAAACAGTTCTTCTTTTCAACATTTTAATTTTTCTTTTTTCCCCCTTGAAACTGGCCAAATACATGAGTTTGATCATTAATTTTTGATGATACAAATGTATTTTTTAAAATTTGATTGCACTGATGCTGATAAGAAACCCCCAAAAGAAACACAAATTATGACTTAAAACACACATTTTCATTTACGCCCATCTGAATTTCTGTGTGTGTGCATGCGTGTGTCTGTGTCTGTGCAAACGTAAATAATTATTGGCAACTTGGAGGCAATTAATTACCAAACTTGGCAACAACAACAAAAAAGCATACAAACAAACATAAAACATAAAAGTTTTCTTTGAGTAAAATTTCAGCAGTCATTTCACATCCCCCCACAAACGAGAAGGATAATGCAAGAAACCAGAAGAATGCTAACACATCCACAGATCTCCGATGGCTCTCAGCAGTAACGTCAGCAATTCAGAAAAGTCACAATTTATGTATCACATAAATTATGCAAATTGTAATAATAAAAAAAAACCCACATATCTTTGATGATTAACTATGCATGTGTAAAACTGCTTTCAATGATTCATTTTTATTGAACTAAGCTTTATTTTCATCCTGTTGTTTATAATGGGCTACCTTTTCTTACGTTTGCGCTTGTTTCACTATATGTTGATGGGATGAAAGAGCGAGTGAAAGCAGGAATTGTGGAAGGAATGAAGAGAAGGAATAAAAATTATTGAATACATAAATTATGTAAATTGCCAGCAGTTTCAGACAGGAATGAGCGAGGCTTTATGCTAAAAATGGTCTGCCCCTGACTCGTATACTGACTCGTGCGTGCCACCGACATAAACGTATTGCCCCCTGTGCGTCATGAAGAAGCAGTGTGAAGCCTCTGGAAATTGTCTGCCCCTGACTAGTATACTGACTCGTGCGTGCCACCGACATAAGCCCCCGACAGGAATGAGTGGGGCTTTATACTAAAAATGGTCTGCCCCCGACTCGTATACTGACTCGTGCGTGCCACCGACATAAGCGTATCGCCCCCGTGCGTCATGAAGAAGCGGTGTGAAGCCTCTGGAAATTGTCTGCCCCTGACCATGAACTAAAAACAGACTCATGATACTGACACACATACATTGAATTTAGTGCCCTTGTGCGTTGCGAAGAAACAGTATAAAGCCCCATTATTGGTCACACACACACACACAAAATATATTTCATGATATGCAAACATTTTTTGTCAACATCATGTTATATGGTGCAATTACCTCCAAGCATAGGTGCAGGTCTATATATAAATAGGTAAATACAAAAATAAATGATACGTAAATACAAACAGAAAAGTCTATATCACTTTTGTTTTTAATGCAAAACAAAGCAAGCAAAGCCAGACAGAAACTTCCAAAATACACATTCATTTGCATTAAAACCCTTTCAACGCCAGCCATTTTTCAGCCAAAACTTTCCATTAAACCAGAGAAAAGATTTCATCTGCAATATTTAGGATTCCTTTGTGACATCCATAAAATAGGGCCTATTCTTACCTCCCAAAATGAAGAACAAAAGGTCAGTGGATACCAGACCCTCATTTGATGCCTTTCAGTGACATGGGTGTTATTTCATTGTGGTGCCAAGAGGCGACAGTGGAGTTGAAACTTTTGTGATGAAAAAAATACAGCCTATACAAATATTATACCTTTTTTCTGTACATGGCAGCCAAACATGCTAAAATTTGTTTTATAAATCAAGCAATTTATGATATAAATGTATGAAAGAAAAATATGATACAGTATATATGAGTAAAAACGTCATAATATGTGACGCATTTAAACTAAATGATACAATCTTATGTCAGAGACAGAAAACGAGACATAAATATAAAAAAAAAGTCGAGGGAGGTGGGGGAGGGTGGTAAGTGGAAGGGGGAGGATTTTCTTGCTTTTACTTTCAAAAGTCAAAGGGAATGGGAAAGTGATCATATTTTTGTATTTGGAATGCACAATAAGATGTCTTATCGATCAACAAAACAGTATGATCTATCTTTACATCATTTACTCTTTAGTCTTTCAGCACACACGAATTGATATATTAATAGGCAAACGCTATCGTTCAATCTAGTGAAGTTCTTAATAATGTGCTAATTACCATAATGTAATTTAATAGAATTCTAAAGCACCCCACATAATTATAAAACAGCCTCCAAAACAAAACACAAGATCATTTATTGCCTTTGAAGTTTAATGGCTTGTTTACTTCAAAATACCGTAAAAACTGGACTATAAGACGCACCTGTATATAAGCCGCATCCCTTAACCCTTTCACTTGTAAACTGACTTATACTTACTACTTGTGGCGGTGCCATAGCCGATGAGGTTTAACCGAGGCATGGTTACCGCTACACCTATCTATATTAATTTTTAAAATCGGGACTTTACTGGTTTCGTACTGCCTCCGGGCATTGCCTCCAGTATTGTTCCAACCATATTTGTATTTACAAATGTCTCATATGTGTCTGATTCAGACCAAGAGGACGTAAAACTCCATTTTTCTCTCCCCTTTCACTGCCAGCCATCTTTGAGCCACAAATTTCCATTAAGCTTACTTGGCTACAGAAAAGATTTCGTCTGCAATATTGTGGGATTTCTCTGTGACACATTTAGAATGGGGTCAATCCTTACTGCTCAAATTTAGGAACGCAATGTCATTGAATAGCAGACCCTGATTTCAAGAATTTTTATGACATGGGTGTTAAATCATTGTGGTACAAAAATGCGACGTTGGTGGTGAAAGGGTTAAATTAATAAAATACTAGGTATTTATTCACATATATATAAGCTGCACCAGTTTATAAGCCGCAGAGAAAATTGTATGTGCACAAACCAACACAAATATAGAAATTCTCCTATCAGAACATGAGTATTTAATGTCCTCGGACACTTTAAACATGAGATTTGAATCTATTGATTATCAAAACCAGTTTTGAGTCAAAAGAAAGTCAAAATAGGCTGAAGCATGTGGCCAGAAACAGATTTAATCATACTCATAAACGTAGAATAGAAATAAAATCCACAGATAAGCCGTGTCAGTCTATAAGCCGCATGGGCCAAAGCTGAGGGGAAAAGTAGCAGCTTATAGTCCGCATTTTACGGTACCTACTTATTTGAGATCTAAAAAGAAGTGGCACAATATCAAGCGCTCTGAATATTACTGAAGTATAGTAATAATGCTTGTGCAGTTTACCAGTGCATGTAGACAAGTAAAAAAAGCCAAGAAACAAGTTATGCCCATGATACTCAATTTTGCACTTTGGTCGAGGAATGTAACATCATCACAAACATTCGTTTAAGAAAAACAAAAATGAGGCACTTTATTGTCATGGATTTCATAAACGTTTCCGGTTTCATATTTGAACGGGACATAAAAACAGGTCACCAGTCTTTAAAGACCCCCCACATCATGTGTCACATTCCATCTTATGCTAGGAAGATTTCTTAAGATTTCGTACCAGCTATAAGAGGGAAAACATGTGAAAACCATGATTTTGGCACGTGACGTGGTGGGTCTTTTAAAAAAGAAAGTATCCAATAAGCAAAAAAACCAGCATACATACAATCTATTACCACTATCAAAATAGCAAAATAAAAACAAAAACAAAATAAAACCCAACAAAAGGCTGTTTTACATATTGAGCTGATTTGGGTTGTAATTTTTTAAAAAGGCTACACAAAGTTTTAAAAAATCCAGTCAAATAAAAAAATAATTGCTAGATGTATTTTCAATGAATTAAAATTTCCGGAGGCAGTTTCTGCTGAGGCGGTTGCTGCGGGCACGTCGTTGTGGTGTTGTTGGTCAGAGCCATGTATCTGTTCCGCAGCAAATGGCCCGCCGCTTTCGGCTGACGTTGACGGGTTAGCACCCCTTTGCGATTGCCCAACGCTCGACCAGTGCCTAAACAAACGATAAAATCAAATTAAATGAAAATACTACGTAACTTCAATAAGCACTTTGGTATTTTAGTATTTGATATCGAAGGGGGGACATATAGAGATGGGGGCGCACCAATATCATCCCATCAAATAAATAAACGTCCTCTCACCCTGCACCGTCATGAAGTCGGCAAAGTTCCAGATCATCTCGCCCACCAGGAACTGGGAGCGGTACTTGTCGAAGGTCATGTGGTACTGGGACATGAAGTCCGCCTGGTACTCCTCCGTCCACACAAACGACGGCTCCTGGGAACAACGGAGAGAAAAGATTTGTGCTTTGTTCACTTTTTTTTTTGGGGGGGGGGAACACAGTTGTTCTTCTTCAATCGCTCAGACAGTTTTCCTGTCAATTATGAGCACAGATGCGTCATGCTGCCGTTATGCGCCTAAGTAAGAAGAATAAGTTGATGTATCTCTTGAAGGAAGATGAACTTGAAATAACTTTTCTTGTGCTTAATCCACACAATTTACAAAGTTGAATATTATGCATTGTTGAGTTCTAGTTTAGTCTGCTACTATATACCCTGTGTGTTGTGTGTGTGTGTGTGCGTGTGTGTGTGCGTGTGTGTGTGTGTGTGTGTGTGTGTGTGTGCTTGAGTGTTTCCCCCTTTTTTATGATGTTATATTTATTCTTGATCCCATTTCCTCAAACGCATTGTGTTATAAGACCTTTCTCTTTTATATGATTGATTACACATTGTTTTGGTCCAAAAAAAAGAAAAGAAATAGTTGGGCCCAGCATGTCCGACTTCGGCTGGAGGAAATCTTTTTGAAAGTGTTTCTTGAAAAAAAAGGGCAGGCGAATGGACCGGTAAGGCAGACAGATAGTAGATGACAGCAAGCAAAGGGAAAAGGCAGAGTCAAAGAGAAGCTACAAGCACAGAACTTCCAGAAGGTGGGGGAACTATTTATACAAAAGACCCCCCGGTATCTCCCCAGGGAACACAATTAACGTCAAAACTTTGCCAAGTTTTGGAACATATGCAAGCGATTTCCAAACTTGCAAACTTTTACAACAAACTTACGTCATTGATTTCCTAAATTCTCAAGATCAGTCGATTACAAAATTCGCTGTTCGCCGCGAAACTCAAAAGTGGTTAAGTTTGATACGTTGCCCCCCCCCCCCCCCCCCCCACTCCTGGGGATACCGGGGGGGCTTTTGTATAAATAGTTCCTCCACCTTCTGGAAGTTCTGTGCTTGTAACTTCCTCTAATCTGTCACTCTCTTTCACTCTGCCTTTTCCCTTTGCTTACTGTCATCTACTGTCTTTCTGCCTTGCCGGTCCATTCTCCTGCCTTTTTTCACGAAACCCTTTCAAAACATTTCCTCCAACCGAAGTCGGGCTTACTGGGCCTAACTATTTTTTAGTTAGGCGCATATCGGCAGCATGATGCATCTGCGCTCATAATTGACAGGAAACTCTAACTTTAGCAGCCCTAAAATGTAACCATTGCCTACTTTCAATTACGACCTTACAAATTGAAAACATTCTTCTCATCCTTACATCATGGACCCGTGCAATTACAAGTCAGTGCGACTTTAAAATTATCATTTGCTTTTCTAGGTTTGTTAAACCTGATCCAAAGTATACTAGAATTTATCTCTCAGCAAAACACAATGTAAATGTAAAAATAAAATAAAAATCAGCAGTTGTACATTTTTTTTCTTTTTTTCAAAATGCTGCTTTATACTCCAGAAATATCGGTAATTGTTCGAAGTGTAGGAATTACCCCTCACCAAAACACAACCTAAAATAATAGAGGTTACTTAATCCTGAAGTGGTGACCACATCAAAAATAATTTCCAATGTGAGTGTGCCTGTGTATAAGGGTAGGGGTACTGCTAGAATGAGAATTGCACATGTCATCTTCTTCTAATCTGCCATCAACATGGGTGCAACTCCCCCAAATGAAAAAAATCTGAAAGGCGGGGTCCAGGGACCCATGGCCCCAGCAGGGTACAGGGGCAGAGCCCCATTGGACGATTCAGGGGGCAACTTAAGAGAGAGAGATAACGAGGAAGACAGACAGTTAAAATGATAAGACAGAGACAGTTTGAGTCTGATAAGCCTTGCAAAATTATTACTTTGTAAACTTCCAAGATAGAACAACCAAGTTCAAAATGCCCCAAATCACTTGTGGTCAGTGTTTTTGGGGGGAGAGTAATTAAAAAAACCTGAAGTTCAGTTTCTGGTAAAATTAAAAATACTGAAATCAGTGTAAAAATGAAAGAGTAGTACCCATGCATCAATTTTTGCAGAAATATTTGATTTGATAAGACCGTGGTTCGGGATGACTAGACGACCAATCCTGAAGACTCTTGTCTTATCAGCTTCTCCAGTCCTGATTTCAGGAGCATGCCTGAACTACTTTCACCCATAGTTGCACATTGTTACGCAGCAAGTGCTTTTCACAAAACAAATGTTGGTATAAATGCATGGGTGCAACTACACAAAATGATAAAACATGAAAAGCCGGGGTCCAGGGGTAATGTCCCCCTGCAGCTGAAGCAAAAATTGATTTATGAAGGTATTTTAGCTTGCTTTTTCCACAATTTATACAAATGCTTATCTTAAAGTGTTTGAAAAACACAGTAGACACACAAAGATCTTGTTTGACAAATTACAAACAAAAAAACCCTCCCTTTTCTGGTAAAATTCAAAAACAGGAAATCCTTGTATACCTGGGCCTGTATTCACGTTGAGATAGCATGAGACTTAGCATCATGCTAACTTAGAAGCTCTTCCAAAAGTCCTATTAAATCCTATAGGACATTGGATGAGCTTCTAAGTTAGCATCATGCTATCTCAACGTGAATACAGGCCCAGGGAAAGTTGCACCCATGCAAATGTTTGAAGTACCTGCAGGTATGCAGTAAGTGCTTTTCACACAACACATGTTGGTATTTAGTATTAGGTTAGGTAGTATTAGGTACTTTATAGTCTGTGAAATTCGGGTTGCTTCCACCTGGAGAGCGCGTCGCAGCCAGAGGCGCGCCACCCAATTTATAATAAAAAAAATGTGCATGCAATTTTTGTGTGACTGATGAGGAAGGAAATGGGTGGGGGTACATTTTGACCAAATGACAACTTTTTCGTTGCCACTGGGTTTAACGTATACTAATGCATGGGCACACAGGACCTCGGTTTATCGTCTCATCCGAAAGACTGGTGTAAATGTTTGAAGTACCTGATGGAAACCAGCGATGGTGTCAGCGCCATACTCGGTGAACATCATGGGCTTCTTGAACTTGGCGTACCAGCCGTCAAGGTCACTGGACAACTGCCGCTGGATGACCTCCGTGTGACCCGTGTCGCTGTACCAGCCGTAGTAGCGGTTGATGCAGATCACGTCCACAAACTGAACCTGAGAAGATGACAAGAAGAATTTTATTACCGTGGATCCGGATGACAGGATGGCCAATCCTGAAGACTCTTTCTATCAGTTTTTTCAGTGCTGATTTCAGGAGCATGCTTGAACTACTTTCACCCACGTATATGTATGTTTGTATGTCTGTCTGTCATTTCTGACTATGACCGCCACATAGCAGAAGGGGGCAGCTGCTATTCTGAATGGCTGGGATAGAATCTGTGCATAGTGGAAAAGCCCTGCCCAGAATCTCTCTCGGACAAAAGGATCTGAGGACAGCTGGCGCTAAGGAAGGTCCCCAAAGGCTAGCTGATTGCTTTGGCTGCAAAACTACACGCCAGTACAAATGGCCCCTACTCGTAATGCGCGTCATACCATAAGGCCTGCTACCCAAACTTTTCATACCATATTTTTCTGACTATAATGCGCTACCCCCAAATTCCATACAAAATTAAGAATAGCGTAGTTATAAGGCAGTATTTTTTCCTCCAATTTCGACCTATACGCCTAATAAATGAGGGCGCCCTAAAAATAATACAAACATCGAAAGTGGTCACGAGTCGCCGAATACTCCCGTTAAAATGCTTCAAAGTCCCTATTAATGTCCGAGATACCGTCCAACAGATGCCATAACCCTTCATTGGATGTAAAAAGCATTGTTGTAGAGCTTTAAATGCCATGATGGTTAACCTAGCTCGCCAATTTGACCGCCAGGTGGCATAGCGCTCGAGTGGGGCTAATCCTCTCTATATTCTTAGTTGGGGATACGCCCAACTAAGAATATCGCGCGCTAAGCCCCTACTGGTTTGACTGCCCCCTGGTGGTAAAATGCGCATCCTAAGTTGCTCATTCTATCAGTTTTTGCGAAGAATTGTCCAAACACAACAGGAAGAAACTCGAACAGCAGTTCGATTATTTGAAAGGGAAGCCAACTCTCGTTTATGACAGCAGTAATGGCGGTCAGTAAGCTTTTACAGGACGCATACGGGCTTCATAGTTTGACTTTCTTTTAATTTTTTCAGATTTTTCTTGAAAATTGCCCTATTCGCCTTATGCACAGCAGCGCCTAATGATCCGAAAAATATGGTATGTTACTATATTTTCTTACTATTTTACTTGTCATATTATAAGGCGCGTGGTTCTCAGTGTGGGGCAAAAGTTATCGCCATGCAGTCCGAAAAATGCGGTAATATTATGATTTTGCTAAAACAGTTTCTTACTATGATTACGCTGTTTTAGGGCAGGTGTGTGTGTGGGTGTGGGTGTGGGTGTGGGGGTGGGGGGGAATGGTGGGTGGGACTGGAAGGGTGTTATTTACTTCAGATCAGGGGCCTGCTGGAAGGAGGATTTCTTGATATCCTCCACTGAACCAGCGGACATAACCCAGCTGTGTGTATGTTGTTGTTTTTCTTTACATTCGATATCTTGATGCCCTCCATAAGAGACTTTAAAGTCTGGAAAGCACATTGTACATCGAGCGTGATGCACACTTTCTTGATCTCTGAATGCACGGATACTTTTCCGTGTATTCTTGGCGGAAATGTTGGTCTATTCTCTTTCCTTTGTCATTCACATCGACATCTTAACGGAAGAGCGCGGTCAGTGTTGTGTGACACACCGAAAATGCTTCTAGTCGGTTTATACGCACTGCAGCTGTGTCATATAAGATGATCGGTTTGCGTCCTTAAAATTTTTTTTTAAATTTTGAAAGCGGAATTTTATGGACTCGATCAGAAGGGCGGAAGAAATGTAGTCTGAGTGGAAGAAATACTGCTCAAAACGGAAAGGTTGGCAGGTTGGGTTATTACGCACTCACCACAACATCATCGCTGTAATCGTGACTGCAGGCGAAAGTGACGGGTCTTTTGGCTGTGTCTACCGTTCGTGTGTGGTTAATGACGTCCCTGCACATCACACATGCACCTAGTGACCTTTCAATTTCAAGGCTATTACGCACTCACCACCACATCATTGTTGTAATCGTGGTTGCAGGCAAAAGTGACGGGTCTTTTGGCTGTGTCTACCGCTCGTGTGTGGTTAATCACATCCCTGCACATCACACAAGAGTCTAGTGACGTTATAACAATAATAATAATAATAATAATAATAATGCTGAGCATTTATTTGCGCTTAATCTTTAGAAGCATTAAGCGCTAAATAAATAGGTAAATAGAAGTAAATAGATAAAGAAACAACATTAAATACCACAGCAAAAATAAGTTTAAAAAAAAAACACATCACAAAATGTGATTCACACACAAATGCACAAGTCACTGGCACACACACACACAGTCATATGCAACCGTGCACGCACACACACACACAAACACACACACATGCGCACGCACACGCACACACACTTTTATATTCAAGTTGTTTATAGTTATGCCAAAATAAAGGGTCTCCTAAAGGCTATCGTCAAACTGAATGTGTTCGTTTAATCCACATTATATTTTGCATGACATCAACCACCCTTCTATCTCTATCTCATCCCAAACCGCTCGAGGCAGAGACTTGGGATTTGGGGTGTAGATGGCTGTTGGGGATCCTTAACAGATTCCACCTGGTGAGATCCCCCCCAGTCATCGATAAGGGGGGCGCTTACATGAAATTTACATTCCAGTTATTTGGAAGATTTTTTTTG
Organism: Phymorhynchus buccinoides; assembly: GCA_017654935.2. Taxonomy (NCBI): domain Eukaryota; kingdom Metazoa; phylum Mollusca; class Gastropoda; order Neogastropoda; family Raphitomidae; genus Phymorhynchus; species Phymorhynchus buccinoides. The sequence goes on from CM065702.1 coordinate 25,139,025, forward strand.
AAAAAAGGCAGGAGAATGGACCAGAAAGGCAGAAAGATAGTAGATGACAGTAAGCAAAGGGAAAAGGCAGAGTCAAAGATAGTGGCAGATTAGAGGAAGTTACAAGCACAGAACTTCCAGAAGGTGGGGTAACTATTTTTAAGATAGACACCACCACCACCACCCCCCCCTTCCCCCCCGGAGGGTCAGTTAGTTAGTTAGTTAGTCTGTCATAGTCCCGTCAACAGCTATGGTCATCTCAGGACTGTCACCACGTAATGTTCGACCACGTATAACAAAACACACATCAATGAATCTTAACAACGTTCAACAACCTGAAAACATAAAAACATATAGTACAGTTCATAACACGACACCTCCATCATTGTATCCAATAGCTGATAATTCTAGACAGCGCTGGAAATGTCAAGCCATTCTGCTCTGCTTATCGGATCCAGGTTTAAAAAACCCAGTAAAACAGGATAACAAACACATTCTAGTAATAAACAAGCGCGAATTCGCAATAGTTTGTGGCACGTGGTCTATTTTTACCACTCCAATCATGAGTCACCTCCCCTGGCTTTTCAATAATTTTAATCTGTAAACCAGAATGTTATCTCTGCACCATTTCGTAAATTTTTATATCTTTTGGAAAACATTTAAAACTATGTATCCTACTTATACTCATCGAAACAAGCACTGCATACTCGTCGTGTCTGTTGTAGTGTCTGTATTACGTATGTTTATTATTTTGTACGCTTTAAAATACATCATTTTAAAGAGCGGCCTCAATTTAAAGTGCAGCCTCGATTTGAAGTGCGACAATTTTGTCAATATGTGTGACAATTTTGGACCGACCGACCGACAAAGTGAGTTATAGGTTTGTGGCTTGAGCCACAAACAAAAAATGTATAAAAAAGGCCATATAGGCAAATATGCACTGCAGAATGGACAACAGGTGCCTACTCAAGTGCGTAAATTTTCACGCCTAGAAGCCAGTGAACAAAACAAAAAAACCTGGCATGTCATAAATTGTAAAAAGTGTCTTTCATAAAATAGTTCCCCCACCTTCTGGAAGTTCTGTGCTTGTAACTTCCTCTAATCTGCCACTCTCTTTGACTCTGCCTTTTTCCTTTGCTTTCTATCATCTACTATTTTTCTGACTTATTGGCCCATTCTCCTGCCTTTTTTCCAAAAACATCTTCCAAATAATTTTTCTCCTTTCAGCTCCTCCGGAATCGGAATATGTCGGCTGTACGCAGCGGGGAGACCAGTGAAAACTGAAAAACGGACACATACGTACCTTGCCCATTATGGCCATATGGCCTGGGAACGCAGAAGAAGAAGAAGAAGAAGAACACTCACTTGAAGTAGGCTTCGGCGAAGGGATTGTTAGAACAGGGTTCGTTGGCCACGGACCACATGATGACGGAGGGCCTGTTCTTGTCTCGACGCACCAACTCCGACATCACTTCCTTGTGATGGGCCAGCGACACAGGGCCCAGGTTGTTGGGTCTGAAACGAAACACCAACAAAAAGGATCAGAAACGAATCCATTTCAACTGTGACGTCCTCCTGCTTCTTCTTCTTCTTTGTTCCCAGGCCATATGGCCATAATGGGTAAGGTACGTATGTGTCCGGTTTTCAGTTTTCACTGGTCTCCTCACTGCGTACAGCCGACACATTCCGATTTCGGAGGAGCTCAATGGAGAAAAAATAGTTGTACGATTTTTTTGAAAAAAGGCAGGAGAATGGGTCAATAAGTCAGAAAGATAGTAGATGACAGAAAACAAAGGGAAAAGGCAGAGTCAAAGAGAGTGACAGATTCGAGGAAGTTACAAGCACAGAACTTCCAGAAGGTGGGGGAACTATTTTTACAAAAGACCCCCCGGTATCCCCACGGGGAAGTCCTCCTGCAAAAACAGGATTAACTCAGTGATGCCCCAAGGATGGAAAAGTGATGGGACAGTTTGTCCCGAAGCAAGATAATCAACAGGACAAAAATGTTTTGGTTCTTGCCCAAATCAACAGGACAAAAATGTTTTGGTTCTTGCCAAAAATCAACAGGACAAAAATGTTTTGGTTCTTGCCAAAAATCAACAGGACAAAAATGTATTGGTTCTTGCCAAAAATCAACAGGACAAAAATGTTTTGGTTCTTGCCAAAAATCAACAGGACAAAAATGTTTTGGTTCTTGCCAAAAATCAACAGGACAAAAATGTTTTGGTTCTTGCCAAAATCAACAGGACAAAAATGTTTTGGTTCTTGCCAAAAATCAACAGGACAAAAATGTTTTGGTTCTTGCCCAAATCAACAGGACAAAAATGTTTTGGTTCTTGCCCAAATCAACAGGACAAAAATGTTTTGGTTCTTGCCCAAATCAACAGGACAAAAATGTTTTGGTTCTTGCCAAAAATCAACAGGACAAAAATGTTTTGGTTCTTGCCAAAAATCAACAGGACAAAAATGTTTTGGTTCTTGCCAAAATCAACAGGACAAAAATGTTTTGGTTCTTGCCAAAATCAACAGGACAAAAATGTTTTGGTTCTTGCCAAAATCAACAGGACAAAGTCTGCCAGTGTTTAACTTTATTAAGAAGACATTCTTTTTTCATTCTGAGGGGGTTAATAGGGAGGACACAATAGGACGCTTTCAATGTTAATAGCACAAGGAAAAGACATCATCAACAGACCCAGAAAGAAAACAACCCGAAGAAAATAGCCTGGGTCACAAATTAAACCAAAGTCGAAATTGAAACCCAAAACAAAAGATCTGACAGCGCACTGAGCTTTAAGGTAATGCGCTATATAAGTTTCATAAATAAATAAATAATAAATAAATAGAAACGATCCACACTTCTTAAAATCCCCATGCACTTACCTACCGTATCAACCTTTTGCTTCTGCAAAGCTTTGAAAGTTACAAGAAAGAAAAAAAGAGGAGTGGACAAAAACAAAATCCTACTTAATGCCGACTCCAGGACTCTCGTCAATGATGGTGATGCCTTGCTGGTCGGCCTGGTCCATTATTTCTTCGGCGTAGGGGTAGTGGGAGGTGCGGAAACAGTTGACCCCCAGCCACTTCAGCATGTTGAAGTCGCGGGCGATCAGCGCATAGTCCAGTCCTTTGCCTCGAATCTGTTAAATGGGTGAAAATTAACATTGTGTGTGTTGTTAACGCTATATTTTAAGGAGCATAAGATACTTCCATCCCCCCCCCATAAAGAAACAAAAATCATCCACAAGACTGGTGCCAAGCTTAGACTCTTGAGCACTGTTGTCTTGATTTTACAAGCATCAACAACTTCATTATGTTTACTAAGAACAATAAAAAATATTTTTAAAAAACTAATTTAACCTCATTTAAAACAACAACAACAAAAGGATCAAAAGAGAAAACAACAAATCAAAAGCAGTAAAAAAAACCGTATGCTGAAGAAGAGAGCGTGAAGCTCTCGACAGTTCTGTTTCCAAGTGAGTTTTTTGCCCGAGTGTTAGGCTTTATTGTTCTTCTTATCAAGTAAAAAATATTAAACAAAACAGTTCAGTGATTTGACCAAGGAGACGATTTGCAACTTACAAGAATCCTTTCCATCAGCATGAATTTAAGCTAATCTAAACTGAGAAGGAAAAAAAAGCACCCAAAGAAACAAAATGTCGGACTCACATCAGCGTCTTCATGCTTGGCAACGCCGTGGCAGTAGAACGGTTTGTCGTTGATAAGAAACTTTGTATTGGTGACCTTGACCGTGCGAATGCCAAACGGCTGACGGTAAATGTCCCCTGACACGTTCACCTGTGGACCATAATAGTCAACCACGTTACAGAGAAGAAACTAAACGCATTACGAGTAAAAACAAAAGAAAGTAAAAGCCCATTATCAATGATTGTTTCTTCATCTGTAATCACAACGTAGCAACAGTAGACTTCTTTCTCACCAAGAAGTTTAGTTTTTGAACGATAAGTTTCAGGCATGAAACTAACGTATGAAGTTTTGTTGAGCGGGGGCAGAACATTCCCAAATATTTTTTTTCTGCACAAACATCTTTCAGGTATGAAAGAATTAGATTTTTGCAGCCGAAAAATCCTTCCACCCGGATTTTCACCTAACGTCCAAAGTTTAACTAACGTCAGAAATTTTGTTCAGCGGAGGAGGCGGCTAATCTATTCCAAAAATTTGGTCGGCACAAATATCACATTTTCAGCTCACATCGCTACTTTTATTGAGCGGGAGGTACTCATTTCGCCTTCCTTAGCACAAATAAAACGAGTGAGCTAAAGCGACTTCCGGTTAATCAGTTTGAGAATCGCCAAATAGAGACTTGTAAATATAAGAATACGGCAAGATCGGTCCTTTACTTCTATACAAACATTTTTGGAAAAAAGCGGATTTTTTTTTTTTTCGCGGAAGTTTTGAAAAAATTCTGCGGATTTTCCACGAAAAGCGGAATTCTTTCATGCCTGAATTTACTCTATTAGCAATCTATAATAAGGCCCGAAGTGTACAAGAACGCACAAACTCGGATACCACGTAAATGTCGGACTTTTGCTGGCCATACAGTTCCAGAAGAACGCGCTGGGACGCGATTCCGCTATGTTTGGTTTAAAAGTTTGCTTTTGAAAGTTGATTTTGAAGGCAAAATATATTCAATTTCCTTGATATTTTGTGTCGTCTGCGTCACCCGAGCTGAGTCGGAAATTGCTGAATCTACCTCGGAAAACACGAAGAATGCCGAACCTGTGTTTCGCAACACCTCTCTCTCTCTCTCGCTCTCTCTGTCTCCCCTTCTCACTCTCACACAACGACAACACAGTGCTAATAAACTTTGTCACTAAATCACGCAAAATTTGCTCAAATCAATACATTGCTTCCAGTATTGCATCTTTATTCTTTAGTATGTGGTACAGGGAACTCTCGTACATTCACAGACCAGATATAATTATGTTCTATCAATGTAAGATTGAATAAATTATATTTGTATTTCAAATTTTTTATTTCTGGACCCGTGTGGAGCATGGGTGTAACTAGTTAGCTAGCGATTTACTTTGTCTTTAAACAAGTTTACTACATCCATCAAACGTTTATTGAAGAGAAGCTTACTTGCCGAAATGACCCAAAACACTGAGAACCGAAATGAAGTTGGGCCCGAAATGAGTGTACATACACCATCAGTTCACTCCTTTACATTAGGGGAGAAAGGTGGCAGAGTGGTTAAGACGTTCGCCTGCCAAATGTAATGCGTGACTGCAACGTGAGTGACCCGGGTTCGAATCCCGGCCTCATCCTTTCTTTCTAGTTCGACAGGAAAATCGAACTGAACGTCGAGTCCTTCGGATGGGGACTTAAAGCTAGTCTGACCCGTGTGCTTTATGCACGTAAAAATCCCACGGCAGTTGAAAGTCGGTAAGAGCAGGGAGAAATCCCGCTGCCTGGCATGGCCAAATTGATAGCTAGGTTTTCTAAAGTCTGCCCCCCCCCCCCTTCCTCCTCACCCTGCCCCTCCTCCCCCCAAAAAAAAAATTTGGGGGGTTTAAATTGGGTCCAGGGGAGAGCAGCCCAAATTTAACAGAGATAAATCTGTGACTTGAATATACCAAATACCCAAAAAATAAACACAATTTATGTACAATGTTTTCCCCAGTACCTTGAGGGTGTACATGTATCCGGGGTCCTTGGGGTCCATGGTCCAGGGCCACCACAGCCTGGCCTGGTGGATGACGATGGTGTCCTGGAGACCACCACCACCCCTACCAGCCCCCACCCCCGTCCTGTCCTCAACCGTCACCTCCACTGGGGGCTGCTTGCCTGTAGGAGGTAACCCGCCTGGGGAGACGCTGTACTTCACTATACCTGCAACATCAGAAGGGCCCAAAATGTGTTTGACTCATTTTCGTGTAGGTGTGGCGTTCTCAAAATGGATTTGTTCTCAACATGTCTGCGCATGTGCGAAGAGTTAGAGATAGGTTTAGGGTTTAGGGTTAGGGTTAGGAATAGGTTTAGGGTCAATTTAGTGTCGATTACACAAAAGATAAAATTTGATGGTATGTCATGATCGATTTTGCACATGTGCAGACATGTTGAGAACAAATCCATTTTGAGAATGCCACATAGGTTTTCGTTTATAGCATTCAATGATGGCATTCAATTCACAATAATTACCGGGTATCGCCCCAGTAGGGGGTTAGAAAGTTGTAGGGGTGATGGTTTGGGTGGCAGGAAAAGGAGCAGGGGAGGGAGGCAGGAGGGGTACAGCACTGGGAAAAGAGGGGTGGGTGGGGGATTGAAAAGAGGGGAGGGTGGGGTGGGAGTGGGGTCAGAAGGTTAGGACTGATAGGAGAAAAGCATTACTCCCTGACATTGAGTCCATGTGGACCGCATGGACCTGCATAGAGGTGCACGTGGTGACGGATGATTATTATGATTATCATGATTATCATTATTATTATTATCATTATTATCATTACTGTCAGTGCTCTGTATGTCGGTGATAATAGTGAAGTCATCCACGTACACAGGGGGCGTGGTGTAGAGGTGCACGTGGCGATGGATGATGATTATCATTATTATTATTGATGATTATGATAATGATAATGATGATGATGATGATGATAATGATGATGATTATTATTATCATTACCGTCAGTGCCCTGTATGTCGGTGACAATGGTGATGTCATCCACGTACACAGGAGGCGTAGTGTAAAGGTGCACGTGGCGATGGATGCCGGCGTAGTTGAAGAAATCCATCTGCAGGTTCTGAACAAAATATCCGGGAGGGTATCTGGAAAAAAACGCAATCAAACAACAAAACAAATTTTATTTACCATTTTGCACAATATTTATTCTAAAAAGTACCTGCTAACACAACAGATTTTTTTTTCAGTCCCATCTTCCGAGTCATCTACTGGCGTTATTCCCAATACCAAATATTCTAGGTTCCAACTCAAGGCAGTGGGTGGATGCCTCGTGCCTCCATAAGGGGAGCTGGATGACCCTGCCCCCTCCACGAGTCTCTCCTCGTGGGAATACTGGGGAGTCTTTTGCACAAATAGTTTTCCCACCTTCTGGAAGTTCTGTGCTTGTAACTTCCTCTAATCTGTCACTCTTTTTGTAGTCTTTGACTCTGCCTTTTTTCCTTTTGCTTTCTGTCATCTAATATCTCCTGGTTTAAAAAAAAAAATCTTCCGAATAATTTTCTCCTCTGAGTTCCTCCGAAATCGGAATATGTCGGCCGAATGCAGCGGAGAGACAAGTGAAAACTGAAAACCGGACACATATGTACCTTACCCATTATGGCCATATAGCCTAGGAATGAAGAAAAAGAAGAAGAATCTTATCGATCTTGAGCTCACGGTCAACTCTTGATGTTGGAATCAAATGTCAGGGATCTTTCAAACTTCAGCCATACACACAAACAAAACATACATAAACAAAAGGAGAAATGAAAGAAGATTACGGGTTTTTACCTTCAGGTTTAGACATAAGGAAGTGGCAGATCAGACTTTTTTACATAATAGACTTTATTATATTATACTTTTTTACATATAGACTTTATATAGAAAAACTCTCTACACTGATTGGTTTCCCCACAACAAAAGCAAAGTCAGAGGCAAAATTGTGGTCTAAGGGAGCGAAGCGAGTTTAGAAGTGACCAAGGTATGGTGTGCACACAGACTTACTTCCCTTGAAGCAAATGCATCAAATTGACAGCTATCTATTAATTCCGGACATATATGGACGGAACGACTTGAATGAGTTAAGATGTGACCAAAAAAATGGTCACTGATTTGTTCCCCTTCTTCTTCTTCTGCGTTGCCGGGCCATATGGCCACAATGGGTAAGGTACGTTTTTTCAGTTTTCACTGGTCTCCCCGCTGCATACAGCCAACGCATTCCGATTTTTGGAGGAGCTCAAAGGAGAAAAATTATTTGGAAGATTTTTTGTTGGAAAAAAGTCAGGAGTATGGGCCAATGAGTCAGAAAGATAGTAGATGATAGAAAGCAAAGGGAAAAGGCAGAGTCAAAGATAGTGTGGCAGATTAGAGGAAGTTACAAGCACAGAACTTCCAGAAGGTGGGGGAAATATTTTTACGTAAGACCCCCCGGTATCCCTACGGGGGTTTTCCCCTTCATATCTGGACTACTGAGTATTCACCTCCCTATTAAGACCCTTTTGGGGGGCTGAATTTTCAAGGTCTTGTAGGGAGGTTCCACTGTAAATACATTTGACCTTTTCAACCTTGACCCTGACCTTTGGGTGTTGGTTTCAAAGGTGAGGTAGCCAGGGGGGAGGGTGGTGGGCAGCAGCGTGTTGTTGACGGCCACTGTCAGCCGATTGGCCGCACTGAAGGTCAAGGCCGCGTTGATGTGACCTTCAAAGGGCAGGTGACCTCCATCGTGGGTCATGACCTCCTGACCGTTCACCCACTGGTCATGGGAGAGAGAAAAGAGAGAGAAATGTAGCATGAAAAAAATGTTATGAAAAACAGAAATTTAAAAAAAAAAGCGCTTCTGGTCGACCCATGGGAGACCACTTTACTGGCTTATTTTATTTACTTTTGCTAAATATAGAAAACAAAATCTATTTTTGCCACACACAGGCGAGAGAGAGAGAGAGAGAGAGAGAGAGAGGTGGGGGAGAGAGAGAGAGAGAGAGAGAGAGAGAGAGAGAGAGAGAGAGAGAGAGAGAGAGAGAGAGAGAGAGAGAGAGAGAGAGAGAGAGAGAGAGAGAGAGAGACAGACAGAGAGAGACAGATATTCAAATTCAAATATGTGAGACAGACATACAGAGTGAGTTTTGTATTGCTAGGAAACTGTCTTCAAATGAAAAAATGCCACCTGGTGTCACCTAAACAGCTCACTGAAAACATGATTATACTGATGTCACCAAATTGAACAGAAATAAAGGATTAACCCTTTCGCTGCCAGCCATTTTTCAGCCCCAAAATACCTTTAAACTTAACTGGGTAGAGAAAATAAAACATCTGCAATATTGCGAATTCCTCTGTGATACTGATATGTATAACATCAGGCCCATCCTCTATCCTTACCTCCCAAAATTAAGAAAATAGGGTCTTGGGATAACAGGTCCTGATTTGATGCCTTTTAGTGACATGGGTGTTAAACCATTGTGGTGCTAAAATGCGACATTGGCGGTGAAAGGGTTAATGGACAGGACAGGCACTCCAAATGGAAAATGGCAACTCCAGGATATACTGAAAGACAATATGCCAGTCTGTCGACTACGGAAATGACTGAAGGATAGCAGTTGCTATTCCGGATGGCTGGAATAGACTTTATTTTGTAAACAGTAGAGATGCCTTGCCCCTGGAGGGTATATATCCCCACTCTCTCCGCCGAAAGGATACATTTTAGGACAGCTGGCTCTGGGGAAGGTCCCCAAAGGCCAAGTAATCCCATTCGGCTGCTGTACTAATCTTCAGCCAGTGCAATAAAAACAAAAGCATTGAAAGAGTCCTTGACCAGCGTTAATTCTGTCTTCAAAATCAGGGGGTCAGATATCAGCATGTGAAATATTATGTCTCTAGACTTTTTACATGGGATCATCTGGATATTTTAAGGGTGTTTCTCTTTATAATTTTGAAATTTTTTCTTTCTTTTTTTAAATAAAACAAAACAAAACTGTCCATCTTGTGAAAATTTGCAAGCACTGGTCCGAAACCCAATGCATCAGATCGCAGTTTTGAGCGTTGTGAGTCGCACATCTGAGCAAACAAAACTGACACTGTTGCCAAGGGTGAAACACTTACCACCATGGCGTAATAGTGGGCGCTGCCGAACCTGAGGATGACTCTCTGCCCCTGCCAGGCCTTGGGGACGTAGAACTGCGTGTCGTACCACACCCAGCCCACAAAGTCCCGCAGCGTCTTGTTGTTGGTGATGTCGTTGTAGCTGGAGGGCACCGGCATGGGGATCACCTCCCCTGTCTGGGATTAGGAAAGAAACGAAGGTCACATATAATGATGATATTGCATAGCAGACACACACAGCGTCTTGTTGTTAGGATCACCTCCCCTGTCTGGGATTAGGAAAGAAACGAAGGTCACATATTGCATAGCAGACACACGCAGCGTCTTGTTATTGGCATAGGGATCACCTCCCCTGTCTGGGATTAGGGAAAGAAACGAAGATCACATAATTATTGTATAGCAAACACACACAGCGTCTTGTTGTTGGCATGGGGATCACCTCCCCTGTCTGGGATTAGGAAAGAAACGAAGATCACATATTGTATAGCAGACACACGCAGCGTCTTGTTATTGGCATAGGGATCACCTCCCCTGTCTAGGATTAGGAAAGAAACGAAGATCACATATTGTATAGCAGACACAGAGGTCTTGTTGTTAGGATCACCTCCCCTGTCTGGGATTAGGAAAGAAACGAAGATCACATATTGTATAGCAGATACACGCATCGTCTTGTTGTTAGGATCACCTCCCCTGTCTGGGATTAGGGAAAGAAACGAAGATCACATATTGTATAGCAGACACACGCAGCGTCTTGTTGTTAGGATCACCTCCCCTGTCTGGGATTAGGGAAGAAACGAAGATCACATATTGCATAGCAGACACACACAGTGTCTTGTTGTTGGCATGATACCCACCCCTGGAGAAAACAAAAATAGAAATCTTTCTTAGCACCAGCAGGGCTTCCAGGGACCATGTGGGCTATGACGAACAATAAGCAAAAGGGACCCTGTAGTGAAAGAGAATTTGTTGGGGGTCCCATGGAAATGATGTGCTATAACAAAAGCCAAATTAACTAATTCAAGTCGTTCCGGCCATATATATGTCCGGAATTAATAGATAGCTGTCAATTTTATGCATTTGCTTCAAGGGAAGTAAATCTGTGTGTACACCATACCTTGGTCACTTCTAAACTCGCTTCACTCACTTAGACCACGATTTTGCCCCTGACTTTGCTTTTGTAGAGGTTCGTTGTGGGGGAACCAATCGGTGTAGAGAGTTTTTCTATATAAAGTCTAGATAGATATAAAAAAAAGTCTGATCTACCACTTCCCTATGTCTAAACCTGAAGTAAAAACCTGTAATCTTCTTTCATTTCTCCTTTTGTTTATGTATGTTTTGTTTGTGTGCATGGCTGGAGTGATTTGTGAGTTTTTTTAATCATTCAAAATCGTTGCAAATCGAATGAGTTAACAAACCGTGGTCTTGGCATTCCAATTAGATCTCCGAGTCCTATCGGGGACCTTTCACATCAATTGTTTTCACCACTTCTAAGTTCTGTTGGCCACTGCTACTAGGGTTATTAACGCCCTTGATTGCAAGAGTTAAGCCCTTGTTGATCAGTATCCAAAAGGGCATTCACTCTTGCAAAAGGCAGCCATTAAGTGGCATCAAAAAAGGTTATTGGTGAGAGTTATGCCCTTGTTTGGTCAGTACGCAACCATCTTCCCCCACCACCAAGGGAATTCACTCTTACAAAAGGTGTTCTTTCAATCTTTGCAGTACTAGCCAATAGGGCCTCATTCATTGAACTGATTCTCCCACATTTTCACCATCTATTTTCTCCCCCTCTAACTGATTCTTTGACTGTGTTAGCCTGCACACACACACATATATACACATTCCCTTCACATGCTTTTGAAATAATATTCCAGTATTTGCAACATAATGAGGACCCTCTATCCCTCCTCTATGACCCTCCATGTCCTGAGCAAAAGGGTCCTTGGGCCCCCTGGTCTTGCAGGACAATTGGAAGCACTATCTTAGTCTTTGTGTTCATGATTCTTCTTCTGCATTCCCAGACCATAAGGCCATAATTGGTGAGTTACATATGTGTCCGGTTTTCAGTTTTCACTGGTCTCCCTGCTGCATACAGCCCACAACATTCCAATTTTGGAGGAGCGCAAAGGAGAAAAATTATCTAGAAGATTTTTTTTTTTAAAGGCAAGAGAATGGGCCAATAAGTCAGAAGGATAGCAAGCAGAAAGCAAAGGGAAAAGAGTGAAACTGAAAGAGAGTGACAGTTCAGAAGTTACAAACACAAAAGTTCCAGAAGGTGGTGGAACTATTTGTATGAAAGACCCCCGGTATCCCCACTGGGAGAGACCCGTGGAGGAACGGGGTCATCCAGTTCCCTGTATGGAGGCACGAGGCATCCATTCTCTGCCCCAGTGCTCATGATCACTTTCTTGATCATTATGGCTCCTATAAAAAAAATGCACACACACACACCTCGCACATGGGCAACCCCACCCCCAACATACAAACACACACTTTCAGTCAAAAAGCTGTGCTCCTAAAGTCCTTTGCAGGCAATCGTGTATACATATACCGTAATAACTGGAGCAAAACAGTCAGACTCTGAAATAAGAGCCGCTGTAGCTCGGTTGGTAAGTCTGAGTCGCTAGCTCGTAATCCGTCAGGTTTGCGATTGTGCGCGGGTTCGAGCCCAGCTCGGTTCACAGTGGTGTGTCCTTGGGAAAGGCACTTTACTCCTATTTTCCTCACTCCACCCACGTGTAAATGGGTACCTGACGTCAGTTGGGGGAAAAGTCCTTCAGATGAGACTTTTCAAAAACCGAGGTCCCGTGTGCGAACGCACGCACAACGCCACAAGATCTTGCGATCACACGAATTCACAAAGCACGCATCCTGTGCGCTAATTAATGGTCTGAATGAAGACCGGTGAGCGCGGGGCAGGATAAACATCCCCAACTGGAAGAAGAAGAAGACGAAGAAGAAGGCGGGGCTCAACTTGACAACTGAGTTGAGTCATTCAGTCAACTCACAGCCGACAGTGGCTTCATCCACCATTTGTCCACAAAACTCTGGTTCCTGGTCGGCGAGACGTCAGCTCTGAAATTCCACATTCCGTCCAGAGTCTTCACCACGCGACTCTCGGAATCCCGCGGGTACAACATCCCAGCAGAGGAAACATGTTGCACAAAAATCAACAAGAGAGAGAAGCGTAGCAGTTGCAGACGTCCGCCCCCCATTTTGTTGATGCTGTCATGTGATGTTGTCATGTGATGTTTGGCCTACTTTACACGGAGACAGCAAAACAAAGCGGCGAGGCTAACTTCCCTTGTAGATTTTCCAAGGGCCTTAACTACAGACGCTTTATGTTGCTACTTCCGGTTTGGGACAGTCAAAGTCAAAGGCACACTACAACGTGTGCAACCAAAGAGAACACTTAATAACAAAAAGACACATCCAATATGTTTTTGACGCGTGTACTAATGTTTTACAAACATCACAAAGGAATGCCCGGTCTTCTGCGAGCCGGGTAAGTCAGCAGATGCCGAGATTTTATGAAAAATAGGCACAAGCTTAAACTTTATATTTTAGTAGAATACTTTTTTTGTAAGACTAACTCACTAAGCCTTGTCGCGTGCAAATTTGCAATTTGCAACTCGTGCAAATTTGCAGCTCGCTACTATGAGAGTGTGTATTTGCGACAACCACAAATTTCACTTTTTCGTTACTTGAACCATTTACCTATCCCTAACCCTAGAAAAAAGTGAAATTTGTGGTTCATGTTCAATGTCGCAAATACACACTCTCATAGTAGCAAGCTGCAAATTTGCACGCAACAAGAGCCTCACTGAGTAAGACTAGCAGCGTCGCCATTCAGTGTTGCCATACCAACATGGCAAATTCCCTTGTAAAAATGGTTAGGCCTACCAGGCGGCTGTTTATTTTCTTAAAAAATTAAATTATAATTATTAATCTTAGATTGTGATGAAAATTGCCCTAACCTGATTCTTACCCATTCCTTTCCCGGTGAAGTACAAAATGTTTGCGAAAAAAGGCCTAGCGAATTTCCAGTATATGGTCCTGTCAATTAATCTGTTGATCAGTTCCTCTAATTTGTAGCTTTTATTTGTAAACTCTCTGTGTGTTTCACTTTAAATGCACATGGTGGTTCAGATTATTTTACCCTTTTTTCTTTTCTTTTTTTTGCAGGAAGAATCGAGCGATACCTCACATGAGTCAGAACCTGAAGCGACAGGCGTTGCAATGGTTGATGCTGGAACAGCAGAACCTGGAATTGCTCTCCAAGCCCTACCTCACCCTGGTATGTTGTTGGCTTATCTTGGCTTCTTCTTCTTCTTCTGCGTTCCCAGGCCATTTGGCCATAATGGGTATTGTACATACGTGTCCAGTTTTCACTGGTCTCCCCGCTGCGTACAGCCGACACATTCCGATTTCGGAGGAGCTCAAAGGAGAACAAATTATTTGGAAGATGTTTTTGAAAAAAAGGCAGGAGAATGGGCCAATAAGTCAGAAAGATAGTAGATGATAGAAAGCAAAGGGAAAAGGCAGAGTCAAAGAGAGTGGCAGATTAGAGGAAGTTACAAGCACAGAACTTCCAGAAGGTGGGAACTATTTTTTACAAAACACCCCCCCGGTATCCCCACGGGGAGGCTTATCCTGGATAAAACTAAAAGACTCCAGGGATCATCCCAACAGCACTTGGAACACTTGGTAGTAACAATGGTACAAGTGCGGATGAGAACATTGCATGTGTGACCGTTTTTTGATTACCCCGCTACGTGGGCAACCGCACTCCATCTTTGGAGAGTGAGACTGATGATGTTATGCTAGGAGCTTGTCAAGACAATCCTCACATAACTATGTAGAACATAGCAACATTTTGATGTAGCCTTGCTGTTCTAGCCTATGTCATTAACGACTCATTTGGTCTGACATAACCTTAAGCCAAGGCGGATGTGTCCAGTGTGAATTCTTACGTTCAGATGTGTGTATGAGTTATGACCAGGCATCAGAACAGCCCGCGGATTTCCGCGGTTTTGGCACTGCCGGCCGCGGTTTGTACTTCATGAGGCAGCGCGATCTTATTCTCAAATGGTATTCTTAAACGGTTTGTTTTCATACTGCGCCTTCGGAAACGAAAAATCGTGGCCATGTTTGTTTTTTCTTCCGAGTTTAGAGCTCTCTAGACTCTTACTTTTACTGTTTCAGAGTTTGTTTTGATGACAGTGATTGTGATTTGGGTTTTAAACTAAGGAATAGTTAGACGCAGCAAGTCCGGCTGGAGGACATCTTTTCTAAAAAAAAAATTTGTTAAAGCATGAGAATGGACCGGTAAGGCAGAAAGATAGTAGATGACAGTGAGCAAAGGGAAAAGGCAGAGTCAAAAAGAGTGACAGATTAGAGGAAGTTACAAGCACAGTAACTTCCAGAAGGTGAGGGAACTATTTATACAAATTCCCCTGGTATCCCCACGGGGGGTTTCGTGGTGCTACGATTCTGACCCCCTGATTTGGAAGATAGAAATAGCACTGCTGATACATTGGATTTTACTTTTTAGGCCAGTGGATCACAAAAGCACATTTTCACCCGGCACACAGTTTTTCTAAACAAAGTTAAACAATATTTTTTGTTTATCTAAGTATCTAAGTATCCAGGTTGGACGCATATTTCATGGTGCTGTCACTATGAGAAAATGAAAAGAAAGATACAGAGAGAGAGAGAGAGAGAGAGAGTGTCTGCATGTGTGTATGTATGTGTGTGTGCGAGTATATGTGGTGTGTGTTTGTATTGTGTGTGTGTGTACATGTATGTATGTGTGTTTGTGTAAGTGTGTAGTGGGTGTATCATTGTATGTATGTGTGTTTGTGTAAGTGTGTAGTGGGTGTGTATGTATGTGTGTTTGTGTAAGTGTGTAGTGGGTGTTTGTATCATTGTATGTATGCTTGTGTGTGTGTGGGAGAGAGTGTGTGTGTGTGTGCGTGCGTGCGCATGCTTGGAGATATGTATGTGTGTGTGTTTGAGAGGCGAGAGAGCTCGAGCTCTAGTGTCACACTGCTGCCAAGAGAGAGTGAGTGTGTGTGCATGTACATGTTTATTTTATGTGCACATGTTTGGAAATGTGTGGGTGCTTGTGTATGCCCATGCATGTGTCATTTGCATGTGTGTGCTTGCGTATGCCCGTGCATGTGTGTGTGCGTGTGTATGCCTACCCGTATGTATAATGTGTGTGTAGACAGTGTAAGAAATAGAGATTGCTTACAACTAGAGTGCATGCGTGTGTTTGTGTGTGTTGTGAAATGTGTGGCGGTTTTGTGTGCATGTGTGTGTATGCATACACTAATATGTGTACGAATGTGTGTGTGTGTATACAGAGCGAGAGAGAGAGATTGCTTACAAGTTGTGTGTGTGTTGTGAAATGTGGGGGGTTTTGTGCGCATGTGTGTGTGTGCGTTCGCATATGTGTAGGGATGTGTTTTTTGTGTGTGTGTGTGTTTGTCTTTTGTGTGAGAGCGAGAGAACTGAGGAACAAAGAGAACACAAAGATTGAGAGATCCTGAGAGAAATTTTGCTAATATTGGATAAATTGCTCGCCATCTAATGCAATAATAATGCAAATTACAATACACTTTGACTAAACCTTCAAATGTCACCTTAAGAAAACAGTATGTTTTTACAGCTTGTTTGTTTGTTTGTTTAGTGTTTACCTGACATTTTCTCATTCACAAACACACAGGAGGAAGAGTTCGGCTCTGCTAAAGCCAGAAAGACGTCTGGGGACTCGTTCCTCGACCGAATCTGTCGGGAACGCTACGCCAAAATGCTGCCCCATCGCACGCACGACGACATCTTTGCCAACCTTTACAAGAAGAGGAGCTGGGAATGAACGAAAATGATTACAGTGTGGTTTGAATATTAAGAGTTGTGTATGATTAGAGAAATAATAATAATAATAATTGTACATTTATATAGCGCTTTACCTCAGATGAGCCCAAAGCGCTTTACAATCAATGATTCATCAACAGACAACAAAAACAGCATTAACCAGCAACAGCGCATATACAAAGCAACTCTCTCTCTCTCTCTCTCTAACACACACACACACACACGCACACACGCGCACACACATAAACACACATATTTATCGACGCCAACTCGTTCATACCCCATTCGGTAAGCCACAGCAACCGAGCCGCATGGACTGACCACATACACCAACACACATACACAAACACCCTCACACAAAAACGTACGCACGCAGACAGACACACAGACACGCACACAAACATAGACACACACACACACATGCGTTTGTGTAAGTGTGTAGTGGGTGTTTGAAAGAGAGGGTAGGGAATGTGGGGGGATGATGGCGAGAGGGAGAGAGAATGTTTTGCCTTGCTGAACCCATGATGTCATCTTCATGAACCTATAAGAAAAGGAGCTGGCAATGAAAACGATGTGTAGTTTTGATATTATTTGTCATTGTTGAGGAGATGGTGAGAGAACTGGTGAGAGGGAGAGAGAATGTTTTGCCTTGTTGAACCCATGATGTCATCTTCATCAACCTATAAGAAAAGGAGCTGGCAATGAAAACGATGTGTAGTTTTGATATTATTTGTCATTGTTGAGGAGATGGTGAGAGAACTGGTGAGAGGGAGAGAGAATGTTTTGCCTTGCTGAACCCATGATGTCATCTTCATCAACCTATAAGAAAAGGAGCTGGCAATGAAAACGATGTGTAGTTTTGATATTATTTGTCATTGTTGAGGAGATGGTGAGAGAACTGGTGAGAGGGAGAGAGAATGTTTTGCCTTGTTGAACCCATGATGTCATCTTCATCAACCTATAAGAAAAGGAGCTGGCAATGAAAACGATGTGTAGTTTTGATATTATTTGTCATTGTTGAGGAGATGGTGAGAGAACTGGTGAGAGGGAGAGAGAATGTTTTGCCTTGCTGAACCCATGATGGCATCTTCATCAACCTATAAGAAAAGGAGCTGGCAATGAAAACGATGTGTAGTTTTGATATTATTTGTCATTGTTGAGGAGATGGTGAGAGAACTGGTGAGAGGGAGAGAGAATGTTTTGCCTTGCTGAACCCATGATGTCATCTTCATCAACCTATAAGAAAAGGAGCTGGCAATGAAAACGATGTGTAGTTTTGATATTATTTGTCATTGTTGAGGAGATGGTGAGAGAACTGGTGAGAGGGAGAGAGAATGTTTTGCCTTGCTGAACCCATGATGGCATCTTCATCAACCTATAAGAAAAGGAGCTGGCAATGAAAACGATGTGTAGTTTTGATATTATTTGTCATTGTTGAGGAGATAGTGAGAATGATAAAGAAAATGTGGAGAGAAAAAAAGAGAAAAATTGATAAACACAATTAGAAAGAATGGCATGAGACTATGACAGAAAGAGAGTTGCACTAGACTCGCAATAATATCTTTTAGTACTAGACAAACTGCACAAGAATAGGAGCTCGGAACGAAAATTTGTAGTTTGAATATATCATGATCCATTTTGTAAATGATAAGAGAGAGAGAAGAGAGAGAGAGAGAGAGAGAGAGAGAGAGAGAGAGAAATCTGTTGTTGAATTTCTAAATTTATTTACTGAATGTTTAAGAAATGAGTGTCATCGTTTTAAAGTTAAAAAATGTTTTAAAGGTTACATTTCAAATATGCTTCATTTAAAATGGAAAAATTTGATGTTAGCTGGATTGTTTATACATCACATATTATTATTACTGGTCTATATGATTTTGTTTTAGAGAAAAAGATTTATTGAAAGTTTGTGTGTTTATGTTTATGTGACTTGTGGGTGGTATTGTTTAAATATTCTGTGAGGGCAAACAGTTTGTAACAATAAATTCTCGTTGGTGAAACATATATTGTCTTCAGTACGCTTGCTTCTTCATCTTGTTATCTGTGCGTGTGCATGTGTGTGAGCGAGAGAGAGTGTGTGTGTGTATGCACGCGTGTTCCTTGACAATAAATATGTACACATAATTGCACACACAGGCACACACTCAGACTCAGAGAGCAGTTTGTGTCCGGGTTTTTTTCTTTTCTGTTTCTCTCTGTTCCAAATGTCTCTCTCTTGTCTGTGTGTAGGCACCTGCCCCCCTCCCCCCCCTTGCTCCCTCTCTCTCTCTCTCTCTCTCTCTCTCTCTCTCTCCCCCTCTCTGTCTCTCTCTACACGGTTTCTCTCTCTCTCTCTCTCGCTCGCTCTCTCTCTCTCTCTCTCTCTCTCTCTCTCTCTCTCTCTCTCTCTCTCTCTCTCACCTCTCTCTCTCTCTCTCTCTCTCTCTCTCTCTCTCTCTCTCTCTCTCTCCCTCTCTCTCTTACCCTTGTAACCTCATAATTTTCAGAGACTTCTAGAATTCTCCCAAATCAATGTTTACAATGCAAACATATTTCTTGTAGTAGATCGTTCTAGTAATCCTTATTGTAACTAGAAATGCACTGTGACAGTGCACACCCCAGCCAGATCGACACATGTCAAGGTCAAGAAGCTTCATTGTCTCCCACTGCGCAATCCTTGAGTGATGCGGATCAAGAATATATATAGTTGTATCAATGTGCAACGAATGGTTTACTTATGACAGTCTCAAGGTCAAATGTCAAAATCAATAGGTTTCAAATGTCATCCACTACATTCATTACGTCATGCTGATCAAGAATATATAAGGTTATGTATGTGTACGGCCAATGGTGTTCGAACTATAGCCACTGCTAAAAGAGACTTAGTTCAAAAGTCAAGGTCAAGGTCATGAATGTGAAGAATTCTCCGTGCCACACATGACCATGACCCAGTCTACCAAGCTGCCAAATACTGCAAAAAAAATTGAAAGTTGTGTTTAAAACAACAATTTCACACCTTCAAGGCCCACGTCTTTGACTTTGACCTTGACCTTCATTGGTACTCAATACGCAGATTTGCCATTAGCCAATACACCTACATACGAAGTTTTAACACTACAAGTCCAACGATGTGAAAGATATGGCCATAAGAAGAAATTTCGGTTTTCAAGGTCAAACTTCAAGGTCAGCATGGTAATATTTTTTTCTACGGTACTATGCCAGCAGCGTGATACAACCACACAAAATTTGAAGCGATTATGTTCACTGGTTCACGAGACAGCTCGTACATGGCATATATATATAGCGCAAAGAACAAAATTTCGGTTTTCAAGGTCAGGGTCATGAATATCGAAATGAACCTTCCTTTTAAAGATGACTACCCCCCTCTCTCCAAATTTGATTAAAATCCGTCCAGCAGTTTTTGAGAAAATTGAAGGACAGACAGACAGCCCCAAAACAATACCCGGCCGTCAGACTCAGTCTGGCTGGGTAACAATTAGGTGAAGACGGGGTAAAAAGCCCATGGGTGGGTAAGAAGCCCATACCAATTATGAAATAAAGAAAATTTCAGTCAACTTTGCCCATGAGACGAATGCTAAACATTAACACTCGTCTCATGGGCAAAATGTGACTGAAATTTGCTTTATTTCATGAGATAATTTGCATGGGCTTCTTACCCGCCCATGGGCTTTTTACCCCGTCTTTCCCTATGCACAAAATGTGCTGGCGCAACAGGCTACCTCTTTTATCAACGACTGTGCGAAATACCCTGCGTGATGGGGCAACTATAATGTCTGATTTAGTCAATCTTTTTTCCCCCAATCCCAGTTCGGAACGGACGGTAGTAGGCCTATATTGCAACTGGAACTAGGGCCTGGTTTCTCCGTCTGTCTGTGGCCGTCTGTCTGTCTGTGAACTAAAACATAGGCCTAATTCCATGTCATACTGCCGACTAAGCTACTGAATCAATCTCAGTTAATATAACGAAACTTGGTAGGGTGGTTGCTGAGCTCTATAATCGTCGTTTTGCGACATCTTGTGTCAGATTCTTTTAAAATGATATGTCATATGAACGTAATTCTACTGAATCTGATTTGAATATTACAAAGATACTGATTATAGGAATGATAGCTTCTCCAAAATCAGAATGTTTCGGCTGAATGCAGCGGGGAGACCACTAAAAACTGGACACATACATGCCTCATCCATTATGGCCATATAGCCTGGAAACACAGAAAAAGAAGATGATGGGTGGATTTAAACCAAGCATTTAAGTTGGTGTGGTGAAAGGGTATCACCAAAGGGCTTTTATAGAGAAAACAAAACATGATCTAAAACCGTAAATTAGCCCGGCTTTGTTTTTATTGAGTCGATTATTGCCTTTTTCTTCTTTTTTTTGGTTGTTCTTTGCGTTTTGTTCTTTTTTGTTCATACAGTGTGTATGGCTTTGCTGTCTTGGTTTCTGTTTTGGAAGGGACAATATGTTGCCATGGGGCATCCGGTAGAGTGTAAGGGGATGGGGTAGTGGAGAGGGAGAAAGAGCGAGAAAAATACAAAAAAGGCAGACAGACAGACACGCACAGAGACAAGCAGACGAAAACTGACATAGGCCTTTGGTTGTTTGATTGGTTGGCAAAATCCATACCCACCCTTATACACACGCACGCACTCAAACACACTCACACAAGCACGCACGCGTGTTTGTCAGTGCTGGAGAAATTGATTCCCATGTGATATTGTCACCCTTGTGTAATATTCTACAGACAAAATTAACTGTATCATTTCCCCCCACAGGTTTGGATTATGATATATACATAGGCCTACTTCTAAGGAGAAAAATGCAGTGATGCGGTTCACTTCTCTCCGTAGAATTTTTAACCATGGAATCAATGTTTTATGGGGGCCACGTTTTTCTATAACAGCGACTCCCTTATTCTCTCGGCTATTTACAAATTCCATCAGACGGTAATTAAATGAAATGTAGGAAGCGGAATGGGGCGGAAGATAAGCCACAATTGTCCAAACAAGATCACGAGTGTGAATTTAAACCGACAGTTCTAAAGACTACTGTAAGAAGTAGTTCTGTAGCAGTTCGTCTGATTGCCGGGCCAAGTATATAAAATCTCCGATAATTCTAAAGACTTTTTACAATCATATCTGTATTGTTAAACTGATTCGGGACTTTCCTGGTGTTGCACTGCCTCCGGGCATTGCCTGCAGGATCGTTCCCACCATCTTTATATCTACTAATGTCCCATATGTGTCTGTTTCAAGACCAAGAGGACGTTAAACACATTTTTTCTTCTAAAGACTACAATAAGACGCGGTTCTGTAACACTGAGTTCGGCTGATTGCCAATTATCTAAAATCTTGCTGAGTGAGAGAGAGAGGGGGGGGGGGGGGGGGGGAGCGAGACAGGGACAGAGAGAGAGAGGGGGGGGTGGTGGAGAGGAGAGAGAGAAAGAGAGAGAGGAGAGAGAGAGAGAGAGAGAGAGAGAGAGAGAGAGAGAGAGAGAGAGAGAGAGAAACGGAGAGAGAGAAACGGAGAGAGAAGGAGGCAGACAAACTCACGGACACGTATTTTATCATTCTTTTAGGCCATGGTCCCTCATAAATGGGGTGGAGTGAACGCCAGTGATAAGCCTACATAAATACAGTATTGGAATGAAATAAACAAGAGAGAGAGAGAGAGAGAGAGAGAGAGAGAGAGAGAGAGAGAGAGAGAGAGAGAGAGAGAGAGAGAGAGAGAGAGAGAGAGAGAGAGAGAGAGAGAGAGAGAGAGAGAGAGAGAACACAAATACAAATACGAATTCAATGTTTAATCAGATTTTAGGCCTAATCCCCTATTTGATGGGCTACATCGTAGATACACAAAATCGACATTCTTACCTACACACAGTGAAAGAGAGACAGACAGACACAGAGAGACAGACAGACAGAGACAGGAATACATTACCGGCAATGCTATCGACAGGAATTGATTGAGTATGGAACAATGAGAGAAAGTCTACAAACTTTCAGCTCGAATAGTAAACATAGTTCGACTGGAAGGAAAAGAATATGGACATAGGCCTACATGGTTGGAAGAGGGTTCCAGGAGAGAGAAGACGAACTGTCAATGTAGTCCAGTCCGTCGTTTCCAACTTTAACCCTTTCATCGCCATAATGTCGCATTTATGCACCACAATGGTTTGACTCCCATGTCACTAAAAGGCATCAAACCAGGGCCTGTTATCTGACGACCTTATTTTCGAAATTCGGGTAGGTAAGGATAGGCCTAATGTTATGCATTTCACAGAGGAATTCCCAATACTGCAAATACCATTTTTACTTTACCTGTTCAACTACCATGTCACTAAAAGGCATCAAACCAGGGCCTGTTATCTGACGACCTTATTTTCGGAAATTCGGTAGGTAAGGATAGGCCTAATGTTATGCATTTCACAGAGGAATTCCCAATACTGCAGATACATTTTTACTTATACCCTGTTCAACTCCCATGTCTCTAAAAGGCATCAAACCAAGGCCTGTTATCTGACGACCTTATTTTTCGGAAATTCGGTAGGTAAGGATAGGCCTAATGTTATGCATTTCACAGAGGAATTTCCAATACTGCAGATACATTTTACTTATATCCTGTTCAGTTTAATGGGGTTTTGTTTTTGCTAAAAAATAAACAAATGACTGGCGGCGAAAGGGTTAAGCCTATCTGCTAGATGGCACTGAGAGACGGCAGCTGCTATTCTAGACAGCTGAGCTAGATTTTGTGTATTGTTGAAGATGCCTTGCCCAGGGTACATCACCTACTCCCTCGATCTAAATTAAAATGATTTGAAGATATAGTTGGTTTGGAAGATGTCCCCCCAGCACTAAAGGCTGATGCAAATATCCCTTTAGTTTGAGTCTTATTAACCCTTTCGTCGCCAGCCATTTTTTTCAGCCCAAAAATGCCATTGAATTTAACTGTTTGGAGAAGAAGAAAAAATGTATCTGCAATATTGGGAATTCCTCTGTGACGTGTATAACATTAGGTCTATTATATCCTTATCCTCCCAAAATGAAGATTATAGGGTCTTCGGATAACATGACCTGATTTGATGCCTTTTAGTGACATGGGTGTTAAACCATTGTGGTGCAATAAATGTAACATTGGCGGTGAAAGGGTTAAAGGGCCGCGCGCTACACTGCATGCGATCCGATTCACCGCGATCCGAGTGTGATATTTGCGAGGCATGATTCTTCGGATCACATTTTGTGTTGAATCCTATGCAGTGTAGCGGCCCCTTGTAGTCTTCTATATATATTATATATGAAAGACTCAGTAAATTAAGGCACTGAGAGAATTGAGGGGCCGCTATATACACTGCATACGATTCGAGCCCAAAGCGATCCGATTGTGACAATGATTATCTGTGAGGCATAATTCATGTGAAATACTTCCGTTCAAAAGTAATTCTACTGTTTTCGCTCACTATTGGCCTCTGCAACTAGGGTTATTAACTCCCTTGACAGTGAGAGTAAAGCCCTTAATTGCTTGCTGGTCAGTGCGGACAAGGGCATTCCACTCTTGCGAAAGGCAGCCATTTAGTGGCCTCAAATAGGGTTATTGGCGAGAGTTATTCCTTGTTTGGTCAGCATGGCGCCAACCATCTCCCCCCACCCATCAAGGGCATTCACTCTTGCAAAAGGTGTTTTTTGCCCCAAAAAAAAAAAAAAAAAAGCTTTGCAGCCCATACGCATGCATGCATGTACAACCACAATACATCAACACGAATAAAATAAAATTGTCTCAGTGATGTAACAATACAGATAGGCCTATTTCATCAGATTCGTGTACGGGAGACTAGGCTTTACAATAGTGAACTACATACTAGTAGCAATTTCATCAGATTCATGTTTCATTTAAACAGTAGTATTTCACATAAGAATCAAGCTCTAACAATGTCCGCATCGAACGCAACAATACACCGATAGGACCTATTTTATCAGATTCGTGTACGGGGGGGAACTACACTATAGGCTTCCAATAGTGAACTACATGACCTAGCTAGGATTTAATCAGATTCATTCATTTAGACCATAGAATTTCGCGAGAATCATGCCTCACAAATGTCAAGTCACGATCGGAACGCATAGAATGGTTGTCGTTTGGAGCTGATCGTAGCCTCCGCAACTGTAGCACTTACGGCCCCTTTAGATTACATTCGTTTTCTAGTCAATACCTCACTCCGCTCCCCCCTCCCCCCCTACGGTCATGACCTCCTCCACCTCCCTCGGCCACCCCCCACCCCCAGTCCCCTTATACAAAAAAACAATTCGTAATTCGTTATGGTGTCTCGACCATCCCAGAGCACATAAGATAAACCATCATTTTCTCTTCTCGCTCTTCATCATCAGTTGTCACTTGTCATTCTCATCGATTATTGTCAAAGAACCGAAGACAGACCGCTTTTGTGTAGTATGCTGTTCCCAGTTCTTTAAGACAGGAGTAAGCCCTTACAATTGAAATGTGTGTGCGTGCGCGCGCGCGTGTGTGCGTGTGTGTGTGTGTCACGTGTGTGTGTGTGTGTGTGTGTGTGTTGTGTGTGTGTGTGGTTGTGTGTGCGTGCGCGTGTGCGTGCGTGCGTGCGTGTGAGAAGAGAGGAGAAGAGAGACGAGAGAGAGAGAGAGAGAGAGAGAGAGAGAGAGAGGAGAGAGAGTAGAGAGAGAGAGAGAGAGAGACAGACAGTACAGGGCAGCAGAGATACAGAGAGGAAAACTGTGAGAGTGATAAACTTGAAAAACTTGAAATTTGAACTGTTTAATGAGGATAAACTGAATAAGCAAAACAACACTTCTTTTCATCAGGTCCTCAAAACAAATAAAATAATAAGCAGGTTTTGTTTTGTTGTTGTAGATATATTTCGCACATTAATTTGGACCCACGGATTTCAAAAATAAAACTTCAGTACATTCCGGATTTATCGATCTATTTCGGTCTTTTGACAGTCGCGCACAGCTGACACCGGAAGTCTCGTTCGTCACGGAGCTAATTGTTTATCTTGTTGTCGATTGGCTTATTAAGATTTAATTAAAAATAATATTTTTTGTTAAAAAGCAGTCAGACTTTCGATAAAAGTTTAAACGTTTCTTACACCACGTTAGTCATAAACGCTCTGCGTGCGCAGGGTGTTTTGTTCGTTACGGGCCTAATGTTTCTCTCGTTGTCGATTGGCCCATTTAAGATTTGGTTAAAATTAATATTTTTCAAAGCAATCACGAACGAGTTGGTGAAAGTTTTTCGGGGGGGGGGGGGCTAGAACAGTTTGGTAAATTCGTGTCTTTAAATAACGTTAGTCATATAACGCTCTGCGCGCGCAAGTGTGTAATTTGCTGTGAAATTTTTTCAAGGCTATGATACAAGTGACAAAAGAGTTCAGACAGTCATACCGGACACACATAACCTCGACAGTTTTCCGGGATGGTAAGCAGAACGCACGTGGTCTGATAAATATCGATTAGAGAGAGCACGCCACGCTGGGCGAACGTCGTCGTGATCACGACTCCAAGTATTGCTTGAAGATTTCTTCTCTGTTTAGGTATAAGACCTTAGAATTATACGATTTATTTGTTCAGTTTGTGCAAGAAGAGAAAGAGTGAGGAAAATGTGGAGTAGCCAACCGAGTAAAGAGGTAAGCCTTTTTTTTGTGTTATGTTAAAAAGTTGTTAATATTTGCAAGCACGTCAACTACAAACACGGCTGGGTAAGAGTCACATTGAAGAGGTGAAGTTTAGCTTCACCCGGTGTGTTTTGGTCTCGGATTTCAAAAGGATCTTCTTTTTTTTATATTAAACATGACCATGGCTTAACTCATATTCCTTGGCACGAGAAATATAAAATATTGGTCTCTTTAGTCATTTTTTTTTAAAAATATAAAACATATTTCCGGTGGCAGACAAATCTGTGTGGTGGGACTCCTGCCAAGCGTGAAAACGTTTTGCCGATCTCTCTCTTCATCGTCTCGTCTCTCTCCTCATTCTCGGCATCTCGCTCTCTCTCTCCTCTTCGGCTAATCTATAGTGTGTGTGTCATCATTTCAACCTGACTTTTTATGCACAATACGCCTGCTTTGGTATTGCTCACCTTTAAGTTCTTCAAATTATGGGGCCTAATGTGGGTAATTTGTTACGTGTTAATGCCCTCTGCCGATAGTTTAAAAATGTAGTTAGATTAAAAGTGATCTTCGTATATGTACAAAGGTGCTGCTTTTATGTTCAAATTTGTATGTGTAATATCATGCCTTGCCATTTTTGTATCTATGTCGTATATGTACCAAGCAGATTGGAAGACTAGGCGGTGCTAAATCTTATCCTTGAAAATAAAGTTTAAAGTTCTCTCTCTCTCTCTCTCTCTCTCTCTCTCTCTCGCTCTCTCTCTCTCTCTCTCTCTCTCTCTCTCTCTCTCCTCTCTCTCTCTCTCTCAATGGATTAATGGAATGTGTTTTTCATTGCTCTGCTCTGTCTCGTCCAGAGTGTTGAGTTGTTATTTTTTGTTTCTATTTCACCATTTCAATATTGGTTTGCTTTTGTGTTTGTGAGGAAAATATTTGTGCACCCCCCTTTTGGTCAATGACATTTTTTGAATGGTTCAAATGGTTTTTCTCTCTCTCTCTCTCTGCTCTCTCTCTCTCTCTCTCTCTCTCTCTTCTCTCTCTCTCTCTCTCTCTCTCTCTCTCTCTC
The DNA here is from genome assembly GCA_017654935.2 of Phymorhynchus buccinoides. Lineage (NCBI taxonomy): Eukaryota > Metazoa > Mollusca > Gastropoda > Neogastropoda > Raphitomidae > Phymorhynchus > Phymorhynchus buccinoides. The sequence goes on from CM065702.1 coordinate 25,166,347, forward strand.
TCTCTCTCCTCTCTCCGGCCCGGGGTGATATCCCTTGTTGAATGGCTAGGAAGATTATTTTGCTCCGCAATATTTTTAAATGATACTTTCGATATTGTAAAGCGTACCCTTGTAAAGGGGCCTACCTCCTGACATGAACCTGATGAAGGCCCGAGTTAGGCTATGTCGAGTAGTAATGCTTCAGTTCAGCTTCAGTCTCTCTCTCTTCAGATAATAATCGTCTCTCTCTCTCTCTCTCTCTCTCTCTCTCTCTCCTCTCTCTCTCTCATCTCTCTCTCTCTCTCTCTCCTCTCTCGCCTCTCTCTCCCTCTCTCTCTCTCTCTCTCGCTGTAATTCTATTACAATTCAATTTCAACCTGTCCCCTTTATCGCAATACCTGCTTTGCACCTTTATGTTCAATTGATGTATGTGTAAAATTTTATGCCTTGCCATGTTGTATTCTATGTTCGTAATGTACAAAGGTGCTTACTTTAGTTCAAATCTGTATGTGTCATATCATGCCTTGCCATGTTTGTATTCTATGTTCGTGATTGTACCAGGACAGATTGGAAGCTCGGCGTTGCCCTAAATCTTCATTCCTTGAAAAATAAAGTTAAAGTTCTCTCTCTCTCGCTCTCTCTCTCTCTCTCTCTCTCTCTCTCTCTCCTTCTCTCTCTCTCTCTCTCTCTCTCTCTCTCTCTCTCTCTCTCTCAATGGATTAATGGATGTGTTTTTCATTGCCTCTGCTCTGCGCGTCCAGAGTGTTGAGTTGTTTATTTTTTGTTTTTCTAGTTTCACCATTTCAAATATTGGTTTTCTTGTGTTTTGTGAGAAAATATTTGGTGGCACCCCCCTTTTGGTCAATGACATTTTTTGACTGGTTCAAATGGTTCTCTCTCTCTCTCTCTCTCTCTCCCCTCTCTCTCTCTCTCTCTCTCTCTATCTCTGCTCTCTCTCTCTCTCTCCATATTTCAACCTACTTTTTATCATACTATCACCTGCTTGCCTACCTTTATGTTCAAATCTGTATGTGTAAGTATTATCCTTGCATGTTTGTATCTATGTTCGTATATTTACCAATGACAGATTGGAAGACTAGGCGTTGCCTAAAATCTTTAGTTACGGTTTTTAAAGTTTTCACGTTTTCAAAGTTTCTCTCTCTCTCTCTCTCTCTCTCTCTCTCTCTCTCTCTCTCTCTCTCTCTCTCTCTCTCTCTCTCCTCTCACTCTCTCTCTCTCTCCACACACACACACACACCACAACACCACACACACACACACACACCACACCCACCCCACACACACACACGACACACCACACTGCACACACACAGACACACACAGTATATCCTTTGTTCTTGTTCTTTACCAACCTCTCATACAGTAAGTACAGTTGGGCTGCTAAGATGGTAGGCTAGTTTAGACGCCCCCATCAAATTTCACGAAACGGAAAGAACCATACTTTGAGATTGAGAGCCATAGACATGCGGGGGTGAGAGCGGGGGAGTGTGGTGTGTGCCGGAGGGTTGGGGCTTCTCAACTTTGCCATGCTCTGTGTGAAAATTTTATAATCACGTTTTCAAGCTTGGCTACTCGTCCACGTCCAAGAAATGTGGAAGCAAATAATGTTAGCCCTATGCGTTTTGTGTCTTTCTGTGTGTGTGTGGTGTGTGTGTGTGTTATTTATCGGGGGGGGGGGGACTGCCTCAAAAGGCAGATAAAAAAAAAGTCTGATTTGGCAGGCATCGAGAGTTCCTGATTATCATTGACACGTGAAACTGCATTGTATTCACATGACGATTTTCGGAAAAAACCCATGAGGAGGCAATTCGTGAAAATTTAGAAATTTGTTTACCTCCATTACTCGGTTCAATTCCTAGCCAACATGCAACATTTGAGGATGGCTCGAAGTTTGAACCGCAGATGCGAGTCAGCGAGTCCAAACTCGTTTTTAAATGAGGGGCACCAGTATCCACAACGGCGAGAACTTGCAAAATGGGTGACGTAAAATATAAATGACATCAATTTTAAAATGACGCACGGTGTTCTAAGTGCTGTAAGTCTAATCACACGCACTAGCCGAGGCTGGGGGTCTTATCCTGAAGGTAGATAAATCCCCTTTTTGACGATTGAATTAGGCAAGATCACTTCCACATCACCATGAAATACTCCCTTATTTTTCCGAACATTCCTATTAGCCTACGCCCGTTGAACTCTTTGTGTTAAGTCGAAACGGAAATAGCAATCGGAAAACGGACTCAAACCGAAAATATATACAATCAAACTTCTCTCGTGAACTTTTATGATCTTCTAGGCTCTTTGGAATCGATTTGTGTTGTCACCTCTTTGTCCTTTCCCTAGCTGCTGTGCTGGGTTCTCAACACGCTGTGACACAAAATAAACACTACGTCCTTGCTTATTATTAAATCTTCTTGGGATTATACTAACTTAACTTTGTTGGTTTCTTTTTGTTTCACCATTTTCAAATCAATGTTAATCAAATCAGTGGAAGTGTATGATTGCGCAAAGAGACAGTGGCACTTGATAGACATATAATACAACACTGAAAGACATGTGATTTATACCGGTTGGGATAAAGACAGTAGTTGATGACACTGATTACCCTTGGCAAGTATCTTTGTTCTCTTTTCAAACTTATGCCAGAAAGTCGAGTAGCATTGATGTCCCAGAATAAGTTAAACACAAATGCATCATTTAGAAATAACAGTCTTACATTGTATTTGCATGTGAAGAAAAGACACTGAACACGATCAGTATTATCTTGACAGCTTTACACTCTGACTTCATAATATGTGATGATTAACCATTCTTTTAACCATTTCTTGCAGACTTGTAGCCCACCACTTTCACATCCAAACCATGATGGCACAATGGGCCTTGCTGAACCATGTGATTAAGCTATGAAACCTAGCCAAAGACAGACATGCTGGGGCTACTATTTCTTGGTCGGCATTCAATGATGCATGGAACATTTTGGCTCATAATGACAGGTGACTGTCTAAGCGATCGATGAAGAAAAAAAGACATTAACCTATTTTGTACATTCTTGCAGATTTGGCAAGAATTCCACCACATCCATGATGTCCCTACCCACAAAACCAAGTCGCTTGCTCAGTCTGCCATCTGAGTATTGATACAAATCTTCAGCTATTTGGTCGGGTATTGACCTAACCCAGTTGAGGCGACGTGCCCTCTCTTCAAAAGCTGACTATGTCACACCATTTTTTATTCTATGGAAAGAGAGTATGATGACACCAAGGGTTTTGAACAAGATATCGCAGAGACAAGGGGCTTTTTAAAGGTTTTCTACATTACACCTTACAGACTGCATAATAAGCAATTCTGATGAAGAAAAATGTAGCATTGCGCTCAGAAGTAACCGCGACTGTCAGAGATGTTTGGAGTCTGTTGTTGAAGAATAAAGACGTGTGGCCCGAGGTTTCGTCACTGTGGGATTGGTTTCCCGAATTTAAGACAACTCAAGCTTCGTGTTATTCGCCACTTGAGGCCGTCTTTCTTGTGAAGATATGCAGCCCTCACCAATTAGAGGCTCTGATCAGCACAGACCCGGTCACATCTGAGCACAGGACGTGATGTCCACACTTTGAAGCAGTTATTCAAGGTACTGTTGACTGTTTTTGACAAACTGGAGACTTTAAGATTACAGCTTCCACAACACTGTAAGCCCAAAGCTGCTGATGTCCAGAACTATTTTCGGATGCGGACCCCAAACTGAGACCGTTGCTTTATGTTCGGGGGGGGGGGGAAAAGTGAATGAATGACATCGTGGAGGACATTGTGCTCCATTGCTCAGAGCTTGAAGACTGGCTGACCTCGAAATCAGTGTCACACGCTTTATGTGCTATTTCTGGAACGACCGAATCTGTCTGTGACTTCCTCAAACTGGACCAGTGTAACTCTGCAGACAACAAACTGTTCCATTTTGCTTCGCTGGGTTTCCAACCTGAATCTCCTGACTCTGAACCGTGTACCTAACAAGTAAGAAAATCAAGGGGAGGGGGGGGGGGGGGGCCTGGCATGAGATGCTTGGTGAAGCCTGTCGTTATTTGACATACTGGATTTCACATATAATCCATGGTGCTTGAGGATGATGTTATGATGGATATGGAACCAGAAACTGAGTTTAAATGGAAACATTATCTATTCAGCTGGCCTGTGACAAAACCCCAGGAATCTACAAACGCTTGCTCTAGTCATTTCACAACGCGCCCTTTAACCATTTATCTCGAACTGTTTCAGAATCAGCGCAGCTTGCGAAAGGTGTTGCTGTTTGGTTGTATTCCTCTGCTATGGACATTTTGGGCTTTAGCGACAACTGTTTCTGCTGCAGCCATCTGGATCTATGATTTGTAAGGAAATCCATGTGTCAGACATAAACTATTTCGCTTTGTGGAAACTGCCCCATCTACAGGAACTGAATGTGACTGCTTCGTGGAAACTTA
>CM065702.1:25171309-25200085 GCA_017654935.2 Phymorhynchus buccinoides
GTATGAAATATTTCTTACAAAGTATGGAATAGATACAAGCTCTTAATTCACAACTCCACTTTTCTATTCAATACTTTTCACTTTTCTATTCAATAGAACAAGAACAGTATTGAATAGAAAAGCGCAGTAATGAAATAAGTTGTTTTATATTTTGGATTATTTAATTTCTATTTACATTGACACTATTAAATAGGTTTTTGTGTATTCAATAGCTCTTTTTCGTATTGAATAGGCTAAAATAGAGTAGATAATAAAACCCCGTTTGGCCCGCCATAAAAACAAAAACCTGAATCTCAAAGTTGATTGTCATATTTTTTGCAACACGTAATTTTATCTTGATTTATTTCCGTTTCGCACAATCAAAATATCAATACAATGTTTCTTCTGATATTATCGAATGATTGTTTATTTTTAAAATAATAAAAAGGAAGCATTTTGACTTGTTTTGATTGGTTTTAGATTTTAGTACTCTGTTTTACGTTGGTATATTATGGGCTCAATAAAGCGGATCGGTGTAACAGAATTTGAATGTTGCGAAGTTTCCCTTGTTTTCTGCCTGAGTGGATGGTAGTTCCTGTGCTTTTTCTACACACACCAAACATACAGTACCTCTACCTCTCTCCTCCCGTGCGGGCTTCCACCTTGTCGTGGTGGGGGAGCTTTAAACTAAGAGTAGCCCCTCATCCCCATTTTTTCATCTCTCTCCATCCTCATTTACAATTTAGGACGTGCCAGTATTTTTTAATTATTGTTCATTGGCTTTCACACGTGAGACCTTGCACACTTGAGTGGGCACATGTTGCCCATTCTGCAGGCCTTTTTTATAAAAAAAATTTTTTACTAGGATGTGTTTGTTATCCTTTTTTTTTACTGCTTTTTTTAAAACTTGGATCCGATAAGCAGAGTAGAGTGGCTCAACGTTTCCAGCACTGTGTGAAATTATGAGCTATAGGGCACAATGATGAAGATGCCATGTCATGAATTGTACTGGGGGGTTTTTGTAGTTGTTTTTTTTCTCTCAGGTTTTTGGACGTTGTTAAGAATCATTGATGTGTGTTTTGTTATACGTGGTCGAACTTTACGCGGTGACGATCCTGAGATAACTTAGAGCTGTTGACGGGATTATATCAGACTAACTAACTAACTACCTCCCCCTAGGGAGAATGCTGGTCAGCAAGGCTACTCAGATAATCACTACACGTGTGTGTGTCACTCTGTGTGTGTGTGTCACTCTGTGTGTGTGCGTGTCACTCTGTGTGTGTCTGTCAATACACGTGCACATTCAGTCACATCCAACAATGATTTCCACATAACCAGAGGAGACAACTGATGTCCCCAAAAGGTGGTCTGAAACTTGTTTTATGCATAGTGGAGATATCTGATGTACCCGGGTGACATCCCCACTCTCAGCCTCAGGCTCACGTTGAGGGTAGTCTCCAAAGGCCAACTAACCCCCAGGGCTGCAGCACTTCTTTTTTCAATGTTCCTAGGCCATAATGGGAGAGGTTCATATGTGTCCAGTTTTTCTGTTTTTACTGGTCTCCCCGCTGCATTCGCATTCGATTTTGGAGGAGCTCAAAGGAGCTCACCGTTACCATCACCACCACTCACCCCATCCAAAAAACACAATACAAAATACAATCAGTTGAATAAAGCATCAACACTCTCTCTCTCTCTCTCTCTCTCTCTCTCTCTCTCTCTTTCTCTCTCTCTCTCTCTCTCTCTCTCTCGCAACAAAGCTGACGTAGACATTGCAGTCAACACATAGTGAAACTAATATGTGAGGGGGGAGGGGAGGGTGTTTGTGAGAATAGAGTCGAGAAGTAATGTGGCCTAAAGGTTGTGATGTAGCTTGAATAGGTGGGTCTTGAGGGCTGATTTGAAACATTGCAAGGACTGGATATGGCGAATTTCGCGTGGTAAGGAGTTCCAAACTGATGGGGCCGAAAAGGAAAAGGAGCGCTCACCAAACATTTTTTCACCACAACGCCGCGGACGGAGCTGGGTTCGAACCCCCGCATTCGCAAACCCGTTGGATTACGAGCCGGCAATCTAAGCAATTGAGCCACGTATGGCATCTCACATTTTGTTTGCACAGCTCTCACTTCAGTATAGTCCCTAACTATAGCCTAAAGTCAACCAATGAAAAAAGAACCCATTTGAATAAAGTCATTTGTATGCATATACATTTGTAATTAACAAACATTTCATTAAAAATTAAAAAAAGATTGATTGCTCAACATAAAGCTACATCTATGGTTACAGAATAGGTATGTTTGTGTTTAGGCATGGATATACAAACAAGTTAGGGAACACTTTCAAAGGGGAAGACGGGATAAAAAGCCCATGGGCGGGTAAGAAGCCCATGCCAATTATCTCATGAAATAAAGCAAATGTCAGTCACATATTTCATGAGATAATTGGCATGGGCTTCTTACCCGCCCATGGGCTTTTTACCCCGTCTTACTCTACACAAGTTTTGGTAATTTGTTTGTAGCTTCAAAGCACTTCGCGTCTGGATAACCAAAACATTTTTGTGTATTTTGAAAGTGTTCCCTAACTTTTTGTGGGCAGCTTATAGGGTAAGAAGCCCATGCCAATGATCTCATGAAATAAAGCAAATTTCAGTCGCATTTGCCCATTAGACTAGCATTCGTCTCGTGGGCAAATTTGACTGAAATTTGCTTTATTTCATGATATCATTGGCATGGGCTTCTTACCCGCCCATGGGCTTTTTACCCCGTCTTCACCTACTCGTGAGAGCTTAAAATACAGGTACATGTGACACGCGCATGCTCCACACACACACACGACGAGCACGCGAGAGCTTAAAATACAGGTACATGTGGCACGCGCGTGCGCACACACGCGAGCGCGCGAGAGCTTAAAATACAGGTACATGTAACACGCGTGTGCACGCACACACACACACGAGCGCGCGAGAGCTTAAAATACAGGTACATGTGACACGCGTGTGCACACACGCGCGCACGTTCAACTTATTTGCAAAAGTATGAATGTTAATTGGTTGTGACGCCTTGATTGGCATGAGGCTGTGTCAGACCAGTTAATATAAGCTAGACCCCCAAGGCTACGTCAAAATGTTATGTTCTGCATGGTTGTGCGGGGAATGTCTTAAGCCATGACAAGCTCCTACCATAACATCATCAGTCTAAAATCTTCCGAGGTCAGAGTGTGGCTGCTCACGTGGCGGGGTAATCAAAAGCTTAATGTTCTCATCCATAGCTGGTGCATTTGTACCATAGTGTTCAAGTTCTTCGGCTGTTGGGATAATCCCTGGAGTCTTTAAGCCAGGGTAAGACACACAAAATTGGTTGTGAATATGCATTATAACAAAAAGCGATGTATCTATTAGGCCTAGAGATAAAGCTCACATCTCAAAATGTGACATAATGCTAAAATCTGTTTACATTTGTTAAAATGGGACACAAGGCCTGTAAAAACCACTAAAATGTATCATTGTTGCACACACGCTCGCACGCACGTGCACACACACAATCATTACGGCAATGACAGAGATACAAATAACTGAGTTAAAAGAAGAAAAGAGTGTTTCCTTTGATGTATGTCTTTTTTTCTTCGTCTTTTCCTTTTCCTTTTGCTTTGCTCTCTCTCTCTCTCTCTCTCTCTCTCTCTCTCTCTCTCTCTCTCTCTCTCTCTCATGCGTCTGGTGTTTTTTGTGGTGTTTTTTTTCAAATTTGTTTTGTTTTGCCTCGAGTTAAAGCCTGTGCAGTTTAATCTTTTTAAAGAGTATTTTCCATTATTAGGCTATGAGCCCGACTCGCTGGTGTGGCATGATTATAGAATTCGACGTTCGGCTTTAACAGGAAACCAACATTGCCTGCGTTTTGGTCTGTTGCGGTGTTTTCGATCTGTTTCGGTCTTTTGACTCTCGTGCGCAGAAACGATTGTAGTCATACCGGAAACACTAACCACGATTTCCGGAGCGATTTAACAGCGTGCTTTTGAAGCAAGTTAGATGTCTTGTCTTGAACAATAACATTTGTTGCAAGATTTTCTGATCAATGATTGTAAACAAGGGAGTCAAAATTCAAGAGTGACTTTACTCCTGTACTCAATCAACGAGAGGTAAGCTTCTTTGGGTTCGTTTCTGAGTAAATAATTAGAAAAAGCTCCTGGTGTTTTACACAAGTCTACTGTTGGAAACCCCCACGTGGTAAGCGTCATGGTATGGTCAGGTCAGGTCCGGTCAGGTAGATTAAGACGACTAGGCCTCGCGGCCTCTCAAGAAAGAGATGATCATAATCATCAAATTGTTGCTGGAGGAAGACTTAGCCATTTTCCATGGGTCTTTCCCATTTTTGGGAAAGGGCTTGTCGCAATTAAAAAGTTCAAAGACGGGCCACAAAACTGCTAAAAGAATGTAAAAACATGTCATATATTGAAAGGCTAAGACACCTAAACTTACACTCTCTTAAGGGTAGGAGGTTGAGAGGCAGCCTTATACAAACTTATAAGATCTTCCATGGTATTGATGACATCAATTTTGAAACTTTCTTTTCTGTTCCACAATTTAACATCACGAGAAAGTCAGAAGGCAAAATCTTTATTAGATATTGTCAAAGTAATAGAAGAAAATTTTCATTTTCTTATAGAGTTGCTGTTCATTGGAATGAACTAAGTACTAACATCAAGTTTGCAACTAATATTAACACCTTTAAAAATCTTCTGGATTCCAGTCAGAAATTTCAGAGTCTTTTTAATGATTTTGACTGATTGTCTTTCAAAAACTTGCTCAGACCCAAAATAATTTTTGCAACATCATTGCCAAAGAGGGGACGTTATATAGGCCGCGAGGCCTAGGCTTGAGAGCCTGTCCCTACTACTACTACTACTAATCAAAAGTGTAGCTCGTGCAAATCTGCCGCTCGCTACTATGAGTAGGCTGGTTATAAAAAAATATTTACCTTTTGTCAAATCCTAATGAAATGTATGTCATTGGAAAGAGCCCGACCAGACCTTTGAAATGATACCCAGATTATCAAAATCGGTCGAAAATTGAGAAAGTTACAACGTTTTAAAATGATAGCTTTTTTTATATGAGTTATGACCTATATAAGAAAAAGTTGACCAAGGTTAACACTAAATAACAGCTCTTACCGTATCAAGGTTTGGATAAAACAGCCATAACTTCTTCTTTTTTAACCAATAAACAAAACATTGGTACCAAAATAAAGCTTATTCAAAGGGGCAACATCAACCCCAAACATTAGACGATTAGGCCTAAGCTTTTTGTGCGACTCACAAGATCGCAACATCAACGTGAGCATGACAGAAAACAACATGTCGGACAGGCTTCGACGTAACACCTCCCGACTTGTGGAGACCTTGAGCAGCATTGAGATTTATTCTAGGTGCACCAAATTTGGTGTACTTGTAGAAAAATAATTAAATGTAACTAAGCATTTGTTTTAAAAAATAATGTAGTAACCGTTCAGAAATAATAAACGAATGAATTGGACCCAAATATTGGATCGCTTGTCTCTCGCGATCGTCCGTCTTCGCGTAAAAAAAGACCGTTCCCGAATGACCGAGTAGGTGTCTGCTTCCCGAAAGAAAGAAACTTGGATGGTTAGCACCAAGAATAACCACCAATAAAAACAAGCAAAGGAAGTGACCATTTGGCACATGGCCAAAATCGCGGTGCGGATTTTCAACGAGAAAAATCGCTGCAGCTTGACCTAATTCCGTCGTTCCTACTATGAGAGTGTGTATTTGCGAGATTGAGCATGAACCACAAATTTCACTTTTTTGTAGGGTTAGGGATAGGGATAGGGTTAGGGCTAGGTAAATGGTTCAAGTAAAGAAAGAGTGAAATTTGTGGTTGTCGCAAATACACTCATAGTAGCGAGCAGCAGATTTGCACGAGCTACACTTTTGACTGCGACAGGGCTAACTTAGCATAAGCCTAGGACTATTTCTGGACTAAAACTAAAAGGAGCAGACTTTGAGGAGGTCGAGGGTGGTACATAAGAGGGCGTGACTAAAGTACAAGACTGGCAAACAAAGAACATGACATATGTAACTCTACTAACTGTGAACATGTAGTGAAAGAATACCTAGGGGGGGGGATCAAAATAATGCTTTCTAATTAGCTTTTCAATTTTCCTAGAAACTAGACATGCAAACGATGACACAACCAAACTTTGCAGACTTTTCAGTGACTGCTTTTTATTAAATAAAAAGCACTGATCCAGTGCAAACTCAAAACTGGTCCTTTTGGTCAAAAACTTTCAAGCAGAACTTTTGTTATTTTCTCAAAAACTGAAAATGGTAGCACAAATAAACTTTGCATGATATTCTAATATACTATCAAGACCTTTCCAGTGAGTGTTTTTAGGAGTTATAGAAAGCACTGATGCAGTGCCAACTGGTGCTCTTTATAAAAACAAAACAAAACAAATTTAACATGGTAAATTTCTCAGAAAATACATGACAGCACACCCAAAATTTGCATGATCCCATGATAATAGCAAGACAGAATTTGCAATGACTGCTTGTATGAAATAGAAAGCACTAATACAGTCCAAACATGTAATTTTTTTGTAATGTAAAAATGTTAAGAGCTTTTGCCTTATTTAACATTTCAAATTTCTATGAGGGCAGAGACTAACGGGTTCTGACCCCCCTCCCCCCTCCCCATCCCCCCCCCCCCCAAAAAAAAAAAAAAAGAGTAAAGTAATTTAAAGAGCTTTTGCCTTTTTTGTAAATTCTGATTTTTACGAGGGCAGAGGCTGATTTAGGGGTGCATGTTACAGGGATCCCCCCCCCCCCCCCCCCCCCCCCCCCCTCAATAAAGTATATAATTCCTATTAAGGAGGCACACCTTCACACAACATTTGACGCGATTCGGTCAAGTGGTTCGGGAGATATCCTTGGGACAGACAGAAAAACAAACAAACAGACAAACCAGCCCATCGCAAAGTCCGATCACCTTCAGTGACGGACAAAGAGGAAGTTTAATTCCATCATCCATGCCATAGTTTTAGCTATAATCACAGGAGAGGCCTTCATAAGTTCCATCCTTTTCATTCAAATTATTCTCAGCTTGTCCAATCAACCAATAGGAATCCCCTCTTCCTTAACTTACTGATCCCCCTGGAACACAGTGGAAGATGCAACAATTCTTTTTTTTTTTTTAGCGCATTTACATGTGTAAATGCTTCCAGGAAAGGCTTTAAATACACTTAAATTTCATATCTTCAGCTTCTGACCCCCTGTACCACACCAGGGCCTGGGCGGCCCCTGAACCCCTACCCCCTTCAGAGGATTCGACTCTGGAGTATTCTGATGCCTGGACAGTTTCCTGTCATTGTGAGCGCAGATGCGTCATGCTGCCTTTATGCGCCTACAAAAATAGGCCCAGCATGTCCATTTTTGGCTGCAGAAAATATTTGTAAGAATTTTTAAAGAAAAAAGGCAGGAGAATGTATCAGCAAGGCAGAAAGATAGTAGATGACAGTAAGTAAAGGGAAAATCAGAGTCAAAGAGAGTGACAGATTAGAGGAAGTCTTTAAGCACAGAACTTCCAGAAGGTGGAGGAACTATTTGTACTAAAGACCCCCGGTATCCCCACAGGAGGCTTCCTTACAAATAGGATTAACCCATTCACTGCATGTTTATTTCTTGTTATATTAATCAAGTTTTTAACTAAATTGATTAAATGCTTACAATTTAAATACAGCTTAGAAGACTTTCAGTTTTATTTTCCAATCATTTATTATGGCTTGTGCTATACCTTCATAAATCATGGAAGTTAACTATTTAGACTTCACACATTGATTACATTTATTTCTTTAAAAATGTTAACTTTGTTTTTGTTGTTGAAGATTTGAGCATTGATTTCTTCAGATTTGTTCCAAGTGCATGTTTTTGTTGTTGAAGATTTGAGCATTGATTTCTTCAGATTTGTTCCAAGTGCATGTTGATCAATTACATGATGAAATGAATGAATACATTAATTAATGCAATCACTATGATTTCTTTGCAGATTTGCGCTTTGTACTTCAATTTCAAAGACTTCCAACCATCCATGATGCCTGTCAGAACGCACAAAGCCAGCCTGCTCGATATGCCTTCAGAGCTTCTGATAAAAATATTCCTCTATTTATCAGTTTCTGACATCGTCCAGGGCATTGGAACGACATGTCGGCACTTCAAAATGGTGGCTATGTCCGAGGAACTGTGGAGGAGGATAGAAATAATCAAAGATGGCCCCATTAGCAACTCAATGAAATATTTCTACCGCAGTATGCTGAGCCAGAAGTGCATCAGAAGCAGTGACGGTCATGAAGAAAAGGGAGGGCAGCGTATTGATACGCTGAGAGGAAACCGGCTGACAGTGAGGCACGTGGTCAGGTCTCTGCGCGAAGATAACTTGAATCCGATGTTGCCCGAGTGCTCTGTCACTGGATTAACGTTCTACCCGAATTTGCAACAGCTGGATCTTTGGTGCATGTCTCTGTCAGGAACAACATTCTTATCAAAGTATGGCAATCTTTTGCATCTGTCATTAAGTGTTTGGGCTTTTGACAACCACATTTTCGAAAAACTGTTTCAAGTGCTGAGAAAAGACTTAACCAAACTGCAGACTCTAAAAATAGGCGGTTCTGGCAGTTTTGTGCCAAACAATGTTGCTGTTGCATCAATGAAAAATTATTTCATTGCTGCGCCTAAACTGAAGCGTTTCAGTTTCATGTTTCATGTCAGTGACAACATCATAAAAGTCATTGTGCCTAATTGTTCGCAGCTTGAAGAACTGGAGTTGCAATGCAAGATCACTGCTAAGGCCTTCAGGGCAGTTTCCAAATGCCCCAATCTGTCCCTGTCTTCACTGAAGCTGACCAACTGTGCATTTGCAGACAATGAATTACTACAACGTGTGTCAAAGGGTTTTCCAAACCTAAGAAAACTATCATTGTTTGAGTTGTCCAAAAAAGGTCAAAATATCACAGAAAACATGAAGTATTTGTTGAAAAACTGTGGTCAGCTTACACAACTTGAACTTTGTCAGTCACACTCTTTGTATGGCACAGTTGATTATTCTGATGATGAAGAGGAGGACGATGAAGATGGTGGTTTAGAAGCTGAAGATGGTAGTCAGGTGATGGTCACAGAATCTGAGCTCAAGGCTACCGCGAGCAGAACACATTTTCTTGCTAGTTGCAAAAGTCTACAGACACTCAGTTTGATTAATTTTGAGGAAAACGTGTTTTTCCCAGAACTTGTTCAAAATCAGCGTAGTTTGCACCGTGTCCATCTGTGTCATTGTACTCTGGATGATAATAGCATCATGGCTTTGGCAGAGAACTGTCGTTTGCTGCAACATATTTGGATCTCCAATTGTAAGGGAATTCGAATGACCACCAAAACAATCGCGACTTTGTTGTCACTCCCACATTTACAGACATTGCAAAGCGATCAAGATTCAATCAAGGAGCAGTGTCGACTAGTAAGATACGGCCTGCCAGAGCTACGTAGAAAGAGAAAACGTACAGTGTCTGATGAAGCAAAAGAAGACCACAGAGCCGGGCGGCTACAAGACATTGCATTTCCTTCGAGCAGCCTGGTCTTCACTCAAGCAAGATTGGAGTTGTTTCAGCATACCTGCCCCAATCTGCAAACTCTTTACATCTACGAGAACCAGCTCATGGACGATGACGACCTGAAAGCGATCTTCAGGTGAGATTATTTAAAATTTGCAGCTGAATTTTTAGTACCGTATTTTTCGGACTCTAAGGCGATACTTTTTTCCAGACTCGGACTCCTTCACCTTATAATGTGACTGATGAAATAGTAAGAAATTATAGTAACAAAATCTGAAATTAGGGTAAAATTTGGGGGGTGCGCCTTATACAAAGGTGTGCCTTATAGTCAGAAAAATATGGTAAATAAAATGTGAGTTTGTTGAAAACTTAAGTTGTGTTAAAATCAATGTGTTATCTTAAGATATATGTTTGAAACTGCATTTGAGTAACATCAAAGTGTGTTAAGCCAAAGTGAAACAGTTTTGAAACTGCAATTCAAGTAAAGTCAGGGTGTATATTAATTAAAAGTTGAGTTAGGTGAGGTTATTTTATAACTGCAGCTGAGTAAAGTCAGTGTATTAATACTAACAAATTTGTAGAATGTTTTATAAACTATTGTTAGGTCAAATCAGAGTAATATTTTGAGATTGTTTTTAAGCTGCAGTTATGTAAAATCAAAGCGGTGAAGCAATTTTTAAAAACTGCAGTTGAAGTAGTAAAATCAGTCTCTTAAATTGAGTAATATTGTTTTTAAACTACAATCGATTAAAGCAAGAGTGTATCTAAAGGTAAAGATAGTTATTAAAGTACAATTCAGTCGAGTCAGAACTTTACTGAACTTTTGAGTAAACTGTAGAGACAAACTCAGACTGTATCTTTAGGTGAGATTGTTTTTGAACTGCAGTTGAGTAAAGTCAGTGTGTATCTTATTCCTTAGATTGGATTATTTTAAAACTACAATTGAATAGAATCAGAGTGTATCAAGGTGAGATTGTTTTTAAGAAAAGGAATGCCAAGAACACCATGATGTTGCATTTTTAAAAAAACCTTTATTCAGGCAGATTCATATTAATCGTAAGGACTAAGAGTAAGAGTTTTCAACTTCGTTTCTTCAAAGTAAGAGAAAGGTTTATGATAATAAATTTTGATATGAATTCTTAATGAATTCTAATATTTGTAGGGTAATTTCATACTTACTCTCTGAGTCCCCCCATGGGGATATCGGAACTGTGTGTGTGTGTGTGTGTGGGGGGGGGGGGGGGGGGGGGGGGGGGTCTTTCATGCAAATAGCTCCCCCACCTTCTGGAAGTTCTGTGCTTGTAACTTATTCTAATCTGTCACTCTCTTTGACTTTGCCTTTCCCATTACTTACTGTCTTTCTTCTTCTTCTTCTTCTTCTGCGTTCCCAGGCCATATGGCCTTAATGGATAAGTACATATGTGTCAGGTTTTCAGTTTTCACTGGTCTCCCCGCTGCGTACATCCAACACATTCTGATTTCAGAGGAGATCAAAGGAGAAATTATTTGGAAGATTTTTTTTTTTTTAAAGGCAGGAGAATGGACCAATAAGTCAGAAAGATAGTAGATGACAGAAAGCAAAGGGAAAAGGCAGAATCAAAGAGAATGGCAGATTAGAGGAAGTTACAAGGACAGAACTTCCAGAAGGTGGGGGAACTATTTTTTTAAAAAGACCCCCCGGTATCCTCACAGGAAAATGTCATTTATTATCTTTCTGCTTGACTACTGGGACGATTTAGTCAGGCTATATAATGGCAGCATAACGCATCGTCACTCATGTGATAGACTGTCTGAGTGATCAATAAAAAAGAAAAGAAGCTCTCTGAGTATCAGTATGGGAACTACATGCATACATGTGTGTGTGTGTGTCTATGGATCTGCCCACTGCCCACATGCACGTGTCTGTGTGCATGTGTATACAAGTTTTGTTTGAGAAGTTTTTTGGTTTGGTATGCAGGTTTGGAGGCTTCACAAATAATCAGTCACCACCCGAAGGCAACCCAGCTCAACAACAGGTTTTGAAGTTCAGTTTCAGTTTTTTTGACTTTCATGTTCCTTCTTTTCAGGTTTTAGGGGTTTCAGGAATTCTACTTCTAATTTCAGGTTTTGGGACCTCCTCCCACTTGATAAGTCTTATCTATGATAATGTGTGTGTACCTACTTCTTCAATTTTACTTGTTGCAGATGTTGCATCCATCTACGTAAACTGACACTGACACGGCGGTTTCCCAGAGGGAAGCAGCAAGGGATTCTTACCAACAACGGTCTGCGCAACATTCAGTTATACGGGGAACAACTCCAAGAACTGGAACTCCCACACAGCCCTAAAATCACCACCAAGGGCCTCAGTGACCTCATCGTTCACTCCCCTTCCCTGAACCAGTTTGACTATCTCATTTGTCCGGAGGAAATGGAGAAAGCAGCGTTTGACAAGGTGTCCAAGAAACTGAAAAAGTTGGTGCACTCAAAAATCAAGCTGTTGTGGGGTGCCAGCAGGGAGGTGGACATTTTTTTCCCGCCTCCTTGCTTGAAGTTTGGCACCAGCGTGAAAATCCAGGTGTCGAGGAGAGGAGGTGCTGACAACAGCAGCAGATCTTTACGACCCAGAACTGTGAGACAGGTGTCGAGGAGATGAGGTGCTCACAACAGCAGCAGATCTCTACGGCCCAGAACTGTGAGACAGGTGTCGAGGAGAGGAGGTGCTGACTACAGCATCATATCTTTACGGCCCAATACTTAACTGTGAGACAGGTGTCGAGGAGAGGAGGTGCTGACTACAGCATCAGACTTTACGGCCCAGAACTGTGATTGTGACATGTGTCGATGAGAGGAGGTGCTGACAACAGCATCAGATCTTTACGGGCCAGAACTGTGAGACAGGTGTCGAGGAGAGGAGGTGCTGACTACAGCATCAGACTTTATGGCCCAGAACTGTGAGATTGTGACATGTGTCGATGAGAGGAGGTGCTGACAACAGCATCAGATCTTTACAGGCCAGAACTGTGAGACAGGTGTCGAGGAGAGGAGGTGCTGACAACAGCATCAGATCTTTACAGGCCAGAACTGTGAGACAGGTGTCGAGGAGAGGAGGTGCTGACAACAGCATCAGATCTTTACGGGCCAGAACTGTGAGACAGGTGTCGAGGAGAGGAGGTGCTGACAACAGCATAAGATCTTTACGAGCCAGAACTGTGAGACTGAGACAGGTGTCGAGGAGAGGAGGTGCTGACTACAGCATCAGAACATTACGGACCAGTACTTAACTGTGAGACAGGTGTCGATGAGAGGAGGTGCTGACAACAGCATAAAATCTTTACGAGCCAGAACTGTGAGACAGGTGTCGAGGAGAGGAGGTGCTGACTACAGCATCAGAACATTACGGACCAGTACTTAACTGTGAGACAGGTGTCGATGAGAGGAGGTGCTGACTACAGCATCATATCTTTACGGGCCAGAACTGTGAGACAGGTGTCGATGACAGGAGGTGCTGACTACAGCATCAGATCTTTACAGCCCAGAACTGTGAGACAGGTGTCGAGGAGAGGAGGTGCTGACAACAGCATAAGATCTTTACGAGCCAGAACTGTGAGACTGTGAGACAGGTGTCGAGGAGAGGAGGTGCTGACTACAGCATCAGAACATTACGGACCAGTACTTAACTGTGAGACAGGTGTCGATGAGAGGAGGTGCTGACAACAGCAGCAGATCTTTACGGCCCAGAACCGTGAGACAATATGGCAGAGTCATGTGAACTATATCCCCAGTTTGATGCAAGTATTGAAAACTGACACCAAAAAATGAAATCATAATGTTGCAACTGCAATCACTATTGCATTTGCAATTATTTTTCAAACCACAGGTCAGGATTCCTTCTAAATGTATATATATACGGTACTTATCTTGACCTGATTTGATGTGTTCAGCAACTTGATCATAATGCCTTTTGTGGGTAGCTTGCAATAGAGTGGCACAGTGGTATCGTGTTCGCTTCGTGTCAAGTAAACCCGAGTTCGAACCTGGGTACAGGGAATTTTTTCCTCTCATTCTGCACTAGGCCTTAATGGTCTGAACGTGGAGTCTTTCGGATGAGACGATAAACCGAGGTCCCGTGTGCCCATGCACTTAGCATACGTTAAACCCAGTGGCAACGAAAAAGTTGTCATTTGATCAAAATTTACCCCCACCCCCACACCCCTCCCTCATCAGTGACAAAAATCACATGCAAAAAAATGTTATAAAAAAAAATTGGGTGTCGCGCCTCTGGCAGCAACGCGCTCTCCAGGTGGGAGCAACCCGAATTTCACAGAGACGCCTCTGTGACTATAAAGTACCTAATACCTAATATTACCCAAAGAATATTTTGTTCCTTTTTCTGGCAATATTTTGCAGAGCTTCTGCACAGAAACGTGTCAAATTTTGTGTAGTGGTCAGTAAGCTGAACCCGACGTCTGTCTGGGGTAATAATATATTGCAGACTGTGGCGCAGAATTACTTCAAGTTTTGTTTTAGTACACTGGTCCACTACCTGCTGATGTGACCTGTTGAGCAAAGTGATGAAATGTGTCAGAGTAACTCCCCCGCGAGGCTATGGGGGTCATTGATACCTATGGAGTATATTATGTAAGCGTACATGTCTTGGACAATATCTTGCACTTGTGACTCAAAATCACTTCAGATTTTTGTTTACTTTAGTGTATTACCTATTGTGTTTTTATTCTTGTTGATGTTGATGTTGTTGATCTGTTCCATACATGTGATGTCTTAAAATAATTATTTTTAATTGTGTCATTAATGAGCTGTGCATGCGCGCGCATATGTGTGTGATTGCTTGCTAAGTACAAGCCTCTCTGTGTGCTTTGGCATGCAAGCGTTATATATGTGTTTGAATTTTGATATTTTTATGACTTGGTAGTGGTTTATAAATTGATGACTGTTGTAATATTGTGTCATTGTGCCTTGATAGCAAAGGAGTATACATTTTGTTACAGTTTATTTTCATTTGTTGTTGTTGCTTTTAAAAAAAAAAAGAATCTCGATGAAGAGCGCACTGAGCTCCTGTGAGATATAGCACTATATGTAGTTGGTTGTTGGGTTACTCTGGCTAAGAGACTCCAGGGATCATCCCAAGATTGAACACTATGGTACAAGTGCATCAGTTACAGACGAGAACATTATGTGTGTGACCATTTTTTATTGCCCCGCCATGTGCGCAGCCACACTCCACACTATTATGCAAGGGAAAGCACTGGTTCCCGGCCAAAGGTCATGGCTAAATAGACCTTTACTTAGTAGAAAAAAAATAGGGAAAAATATATCTATACAGCCGAATCCGCTTATAAGAAACTCGCTTAGAAGAAAACAAATGAAGCAAAAAAAAAATTCCATGCCGAACTTCTTCTTTCTTATCTATGATCAAAACTGGGATATAAGAAACTCGCTTATAAGAAAACTCGGTTATAAGCAAGCAAATTTTTTCTCCCATCCGCAATGGAAACTTGGATATAAGAAAATTATGTCATACAAGCGAGTTGGTTTGCAGTTCATTTTCTTATAAGCGAGTTCTATTTACTTATAAGCGAATTACCATTGACAAACATTTTCTTAAAGACCCACCAGATCACGTGTCAAAATCACGGGTTCCATGTGTTTTCCTTATAGCTGGTACAAAATCTTGTTTTGACCAGGTTTGACTCCCATACAAATGCCCCCAATTGAAAACGAAACATTTTAAAGAGCAGCCTCAATTTGAAGTTTGGGGAATTTGTATGTGGGTCACAGCTACCCAGAAAAAAAACAAGGGATTTAATCATGTTGGGTCAGTGTGTCTTTAAAAGTGAGTTGGACCTGAACTGAAAGGATGTTCCGAGAATATTGAAGTCGTTCCAAAAAGGGAAAGTTTACCTCATACCAGTTGTGTCACAGACAGTCTAAACAGTACAGGCACTTGATTACAAGACTAATTGGGTTGTTTTTGTTCCTTTATTCCATACTTTCCTTCAGTATTCTGTGCAAAATAAATGTTGAGCAGAAGAAAAAAAATATGAGTACTTTTGTGTTGGTGGTAGAGAGACTGTCCATCCTTACATTTTCAGCAGCAATGGCAGAGAGGAAAAGGCAATCATTTCTTTAAGAAGATAAATACAAATAACTGAATATGTGGACGAACATCCACATAAAAGCAAACGAGTTTCGGATATAAGAAAACTTGGATATGGTAATAAGCAAAACATCATCTCCCTTCGATTTTATTATAACCGAGTTTTGCTGTATTTTGATTTTATGATGTAAAACATGAGTCATAGGTCCCAAGTTTCCTTATTGTCCATTGGCATTGTACAAACGCAAATACAAAATTGTCTTCCACTGTGTAAAGTAAGTTATACATCCAAATTAGAATATTGATTAAAAACAAGAAACAGAAATTTACATTTAAACAAATATGTTACTCTCACACCTCACCCACTCATTCATCCGCTATCTTGCTTGCTCATCATGCAACTCACACCACGTCTGCCTTCATTTTTGTTTTAATTTTCTGTTCTGTTCTTTCTTTTTTTCCTCCTTTGTTTTGCATTTTTTCCTTTTTTTCATGCACCAAATTATGGTAAAAGTATTTTTTTTTTCGTTTTATGTTTCTGTTTGTCTTTTATTTAATTTTTTTTCTCTTTTTCTCTTTTATTTTTTCCCTTTTCCCCCCATTCAACTCGGTTATAAGAAAAAAAAATCAAAATGTTTTCTTTTATCCGAGTTTTGGATATAAGAAAACACGGATTTAAGAAAACAAAACAATTATCTCCCTTCGATTTTCTTATAACTGGGTTTTGCTGTAGCATCATAAAAATGCGATATTTTATTGCAGGGATGATAATCTATTATCAGGCATAATGTCTGTAGGCATAATGTCCAGTAGGCAAAATGTCCGGTGAGCATGGTGACCATAGGCATAATGTCCGTAGGCATAGTGTCCATAGGCGAAATGTCCGCAGGCAAACTGTTTGGTTACGGTGCGTGTGTGTGTGTGTGTGTGCACGCACGTGCGTGTGCATGCATGAATAGATTCAAAGACGATTCTGGAAGTTAGAGGTTGTACACTATATGCTTTTACAGCTAGTTTTGTTTTGTGCACAGGGAAATATACCATGTATAAACCCAATCACCTTTTTGGACCTCAAACCATATGAGGAAGGGGTAGGATGGGTTTATATTTAGTATTTTACGTTAGCTTTGACTTTGAAAAACAACATCGGATAAGATAAAAAATATCATCAAAACTTTACTATATCCGAAAATCGTTTATAAGAAAAACCTGTTATAGTAAAGGAAAAGCCTTGCTCCCCTGCACTTTACTATAAGCGGGGTGTACTGTATATAAAATATCTATCCTTACTTCCCAAAACTAAGACAATAGGGTCTTTGAATATTAAACCCCAACTTGATGCCTTTTGGTGATATAGGTGCTAAATCACTGTGGTGCTAAAATGAGACTTTGGCGGTGAAAGGGTTAACAACATTTTGATGTAGCCTTGTAAATCATGTACGTTTTTGTTTTTGTTTTACTCGATAAGCAATTGAGGCAATGAGCTTGTTTGACTTACTTAACAACAGTCTCATTATAAGTGTGGATGTATGAGTTTTTATGAGTTAAACTTAGTGTGTGTTTGTCTAGGAGCCAGAATGGTCAGCTGTGTGTATGAAGTCAAGTCAAAATGATTTTTATTGACGATAAAGGGATATAAGTGTGGATGTATGAGTGAAAGGGGTGTGATTTTAGTGTGTGTGTGTTTGTGTTTGCCTAGGAGCCAGAATGGTCAGCTCAGGGTGAGTGAGTGTGTGTGTGTGTGTGTGTGTGTGTGTGTGTGTGTGTGTGTGTGTGTGTGTGTGTGAAGTCAAGTCAAATGACATTGAAAGTGTGGGTGTGTGTGGGTGTATTTTTGCCTAGGAGCCAGAATGGTCAGCTCAGTGTGTGTGTGTGTGTGTGTGTGAAGTCAAGTCAAAAATGATCTTTATTGACCATAAAGGAATAAGCTAAAAAAAGTTTTGTTATCCTCTCTCTCTCTCTCTCTCTCTCTCTCTCTCTCTCTCTCTCTCTCTCTCTCTCTCTCTCTCTCTCTCTCTCACTCTCACACTTGGTCATCAAAATTGGGCATTTGAGGTTAAAAAAAGTTATCTCTGTAAATGGCTTTGGCATTGTGGGGATGACACAACATGTTGGGGTTGAGTCTTCTTTTCTAGCAGAATTTAAAGATAGACTGATTGCATCCCACATGCAAAATTGGCACAGTAATCTGGAAGAGAGTGATAAATATGATTTCTACCACTCTTTTAAAGATCTTTTTCAAGCTGAGCACTATCTTAAAATAATAACATGTAAGCGGCACATAGATTTATTTGCTCGATTTCGAACTAGAAGCATGGGCCTCAATGCCAATAAAAGATGGTTTCTAAACTCTGAAGTCGACTTGATTTGCCCGATGTGTTCCAAAGAACCTGAAGATGAACATAATTTTATATTTCGATGTAAAGAGTATAGTAAATTTTGAAATGAATGTGTTGTTTTCAATTCTCACTTTGGTCAAGCCCATAAACTTACTGCTATTTTGTCGTGTGAGAGAGAAGATATTCTTACCTCATTTGCTAAATATGTGGCGGATGCATTTCATTGTAGAGAGAAAAAACTTAAAACCTTAACTTAAAATGTTATCGTGAAATGTTTGATCAGAAAAAGTATTCATTTAATTGCAATTGTTTGATGGATGGTCGCATTTCTTAGAAGTTTTCTAGATATGAATTGTTTTTGTGACCTTATTATGTACAATGTATTTACTTTTTTGTGTGTTAACTCTATTATATTGTGTTTCTTAGTTTATCTACAATATTGCGCATGTACCCCCTTGGCATAAGGGTTGTATAACTATTGTCAATAAATAATTGTCATTTCTCTCTCTCTCTCTCTCTCTCTCTCTCTCTCTCTCTCTCTCTCTCTCTCTCTCTCTCCTCTCTCTCTCTCTCTCTCACCATCTACAGATCTCAAAGTGACTGAACATTTAAGGGGCATGTTGTAGAGAGCCATCCTGGTCAAATAACCACTCCAAACAAGATGGTTTAGCTCACAAATTATGCAAGTGACACAACCTGTGCGAAACTGAAAGGGAAGAGCTGATTAAATTACTTATGCTCAGTGAAAAAATGACAACACGTCTGACATTTTGAGTACTGTTTACATTCAGTACAGTTATAACAGAGACTCGCCTTAGTGTAACTTAAAAGGAATGAAGTGGTTTTTTTTAGTTCACTTTCGTTTCAAACTTTTTGTTGTGTGTTTCAAAGAGGGGTTGCTTAACTTTTTGGCACGTGTTTATTTTTCTGACCGTTTCACCACTCTTCGTGGAGGCCAACAATATAGATATTTCAACACGTCAATAGTCCGACTACATGTGTTTTGAAGAAAAACATTTTTGTTCGACGTGGCATTGATCCCACATGATGATGCCAATAGTATGACAGCTAAAAAAGAAAGAGACAGACACAGGCAGAATGAGAGACAGAGCTAGAGAGACAGATACAGAGAAGTTTCTCTGTCTTCGGCCCCGTCACATGGAACTCTCTACCAATAACTCTCCACCAAATTCAGTCTCTACCCACCTTTAAAAAAACACCTGAAAACACACCTCTTCAAAAAAACATAGGTCTGTAAAACACAGTTTTTGCCCCGTTGTCAGTCATGTGCACGAGTTTGTGTGTCTTTGTTAGTTTCGTATGCATACTTTTTGCATGTATTCTTCTAGTGAATAATGTTTTTAATGTGTGTTTATTATGCCAGTTAAATTGATCTGGCTTTAACAGGGGAAAGTGGGGGGGGGGGGGGGGGGGGGGGGGGGCGATTGAATTTGTATTGCTTAAAGTCTTAGAAATGTTAATTATTAGTGTTACTTAAAACGTTTAGATGCTTTTATCTTAGAAATGTGAATTTATATTCCTTAATGTTTTTAGTGCTTTTATCTTATGATTCCTTAATGATTATGTTCTCTTTGTTTCCTTACACTCTGTCTGCCTGTCCTCTCTCTCTCCCTCCCCCACCACCCTTCCTCTGCCTTCTCTTAGGGTCCTCTCTTCACTCATGTCAAAGTTTGCCCTGCCAACTTGTCTCCGCCTATCTTTGTCTGTCTGACCCTGAACCCCCCCCCCCTCCCCAACTCCAGCTCCTCCCTGACTCCTCTCTCTCTCTCTCTCTCTCTCTCTCTCTCTCTCTCTCTCTCTCTCTCTCTCTCTCTCTCTCTCTCTCTCGTGTCATGAAATAATGTTGCTTTTATTCTATGTTAATGATATGAAACATGGTGTGTCAATTTGTTGATTTTTAATTTATATTTTTATATGGTTTTATCAATGTTTGCAAAGCGCGCTGAGAGCTTGCTTTTAGCATGATTTTTTTTAATCGCGCTGCATGAAATTATTATTATTATAAAACAAAGACAGACATACAGAGAGAGAAGAGAGAGATACTAGAGGAGGAAAGAGATAGAGAACAGAGAGAGAGAGAGAGAGAGAGAGACAGAGAGAGAGAGAGAGAGAGATCATGCTCAGAGAGAGAGAGAGATCATGGAATGGGAAAGCTATCTTTACCAATATAATAAAATTATTGCGGTGTGTCTGTTTGTCCGCCATGTAACTCCTGAACCACTGAACAGAATCACTTCAAATTATGTGTGGTGGTGTATCATGGTACACAGATGATCCCATATAAAAATTGTGACCATGCTGATCTGAGACCTTGAAAACCTAAATTTCGTTTACCACTATTGGACTTACAGACTTCAAACTTGGTATGAGGATGTGCATTAACTTTTGGTAGTTCTGAATATGGTGTACCGAGCAAGGTCAAGGTCAAGTACCAAATATAAATGGACATTACAAAACGGCGCATGAATGATCTTGCCTTACTTCTAAAGCTTTAAAAATAAAAACAGCCAATTTTCTAAACATATTTTACCCCCCTCAAAAACGCGCATTTTTGCCCGTAAGAGAAGATAATCTGTCGATGGAAAGAGAGGAAGGGAGTGTTTTGCTCTTTTAGTGTCATGCAAAATTATCTCCCTTACGGGCGAAAATGTGTATAAAGGTCTTTACAAAAAAGTAATAACACTAATTTAAAACTTAGAAGCCCTCTCTCTCTCTCTCTCTCTCTCTCTCTCTCTCCTCTCTCTCTCTCTCTCTCTCTCTCTCTCTCTCTCTTTCTGTGTCTTCTCACTAAAATTAAAAAAAGAGAGACAGGCCGTACATCCTTTGTTGTGTTGACAAAATTTATGAAGCTGTTATGATGTGTGAGTGCTAAGGGTGGAGATGTGTGTGTGTGTGTGTGTGTGTCACTACAGTGTGAGTTTTGAATGCACGTGTGTTTGTGTGTTTTTAACGTTTGTGTGCATGGTATTTGTGACTGTGCGCACGTACGCATGTGCGTGTGCGCGTGCGCTAACACGCGCGACTTACATAATGATGTGACCTGTGTGTGCGTATGTGTGTGTCTGTGTGTATCATTGTGTGTTTTGAGTTACAGACTTTTCATAATTTTCAAGGTCACAAAATATTTATCGTTGTGCGTGTAGTCTTTGACTGGAGAGAGAGAGAGAGAGAGGAGAGAGAGAGAGAGAGAGAACGAGAGAGAGAGAATGAGAGAGAGAGAGGGAGGAGACGAGAGAGAGAGAGAGGAGAGAGAGAGAGAGAGAGAGAGACATAAACAGAGAGAGCTAGAGAGAGAGAGAGAGAGAGAGAGAGGACGAACGAATGCAGGGTAATGAGATAAGTATACATACTTGTTTTACACCCAGCCCTGTGGCAAATGGAAAGTATCGAATAAACAACAATAACAAAACATGCAATGAAAGGCTAAAAATAAACAAAAGTAATAAAATGTAAAAAAGTGAAGAAACGTGTGAGAGAGAGAGAGGAGAGAGAGAGAAAAACGAGCGACGACGGGAGAGAGAGAAGCGAGAGAGAGAGAGACGAGAGAGAGAGATGAGAGAGAGAGACATACACAACAGACAGACGACAGACAGACAGAGACAAAATTCCTTTAGTTCCTTAAAGTCATTTTGTGTCGATTTGTCAATTAGAATAATTTTGTTTGCTACATTGACAAAAGTGTTAGCGTAGAGAGAGAGAGAGAGAGAGATTGAGAGAGAGAGAGAGAGAGAGATTGAGAGAGAGAGGAGAGAGAGGAAGAGAGAGAGGGAGAGAGAGAGAGAAGCGAGAGAGAGGGAGAGAGAGAGAAAACGGAGGCATACAAAAGAGAAGTAGACACAGGCAGAGAGAAAAACGGGGTGGGGTGGGGGGGAGAACAGGGGGGGGGGGGGTCGAGAGGTAGATAGATAGAGGTAGAAAGAGATGAATACAGATACTGTGTCGTGGTCACACACTCGTTAACTTCTTCCGGTCCTTAGCGTGACGTTCGTTCGTATCCCGCTTATCCTTGAAAAAGAAAGAAAGATAGAACAACAAAAAAGAAACCATGAATGAATGAACAACAAGACAAGAAGGAGATGAATTTGAAGGAAGAGAAGACATGTATGAAAAGACAAAAAGAAAAGTAAAGAAAGACAAAGAAAAGTAAAACAAACAAACAAACATGAAAATATAAAACAAGCGCGGATTCGCAATCGTTTGTGGCGTGCGACAATTCATTTTAAAGAGCAGCCTCAATTTGAAGTGCAGTCTCGATTTGAAGTGCGACAATTTTGTAGCCTCGATTTGAAGTGCGACAATTTTGGACAGACCGACAGACCGACAAAGTGAGTTATAGGTTTGTAGCTTGAGCCACAAACAAAAACAAAGGCCTGTGGGACTCCCGCAGACAGGACATTGCCGATTCACCCTTCTGCAGCAGATGGCAATTTGAACCGAGGCCCAACATATTGCTGACACCTGGTGACTTTATATATACCCAGCTGCAAAGCCTGTATTATTCAAAACATAATGCTTAAAATAAGTGAGAGTCAAAGCAAAGACAAGATATAAAATCAGGATCCATGGCTGTATGATCTATTTAGTTCAATTTTGACTCTGAACAACACATCAGTTCACTAACATTCAAATATATTCCAGTTTATTCATTCACAAGAAAGTGGTTCCTTATTCATTGTGTGGGGGCTGCTGTCAGAACTCAGAAGTGTTCTTCTGCCAGCTGTGGCGGTCAGCTCCACAATCTTAAAGTAAAATGCTTCCAAGTATAAGAACATTTCAAAATTTCTTGTTTTTGCATTATGTAAAATGTACTCTACCAATGTGTGTGTAAATTCCTAAGTATTCAGTTGTTGCAATTAGGTTATTAAGCTAATTAATGATTTACCAAGTATGTCTATTTTTATGCATTAATTAAACACTATGTCAATGTCATAATCTGATGATTGTTATGCAACTTCAATCTTACGTCATTACAAGTAAACTCATGTTCTTGTGAATGTGATTTATCAATTAGTTGTATGCTAATTATTTGTTGTTATGCAGTAGAAAACAATGTTATGTCTCATAAAATAACATTTTGTTTGGTTCTTAAATAAAGTTGCCCACTCTCACTCTAAATACTGTGTGTTCTTTTACTTATGACAAAAAAGGTTTTGTGTGGATGCCAGAGACGCAAACAACAGCAAACAATTTGCTTAAAGGGCCACCCTGACGGATGAGTTTTTGTAACAAACACGTCCAGATCACCAGGAAAACACCCTTTACAGAGAGATTGCAACGCTCATTTTGCTCTGGTTTCCTAGTTAAATCGGCGATTCCTCCTTGGCGGAGGTGCTGGAAGTCAAATTATTTCACCCAAAGAGAAGGCATGTGCCGTCTCTTTTCTAATGGCCGCCTGAGTTTAGACCAAAATCGTTTGCACGAAATTTTTCGCAATACAGACCATTTTTTATTTTTAAATTGTATACATATTATCTAAAGGAGTTTCGCTCACAACAAAGGAAATAGCTCCAATTTTTTTTTACTGCACTACAAAAAAGAAAGAAAACGCTTTCAACCACAATGAGTGACCTTCACCCACCCCATCAAAAATGGCTACTCTCTCCGGCATCTTCGCCAAGGAGGAATCGCCGTTTTGACAGTTTCATTTATAGGAAACCAGAGCAAAGTGAGTGTTCCGATCCTTGAAAAGGCTGTTTTTCTGGTGATCTTGACGTGTTTCTTGCAAAAACTCATCCGTCAGGGTCCACCTTTAATATGCTCTCTCTCCCTCTCTCTCTGACACCCACCCACTCACCCATATAATTATTTGCATACACTACAACAATACACACACACGCCGGATACTCAAGATTAGTTTTAATAGCCGTGAAATGAATGACAAAAACACACAGAAACTAGGTGTCACTGGCCCCTTGAAACGTCACAATATGTCTCGCATATGTAATACGGTAATTATTTTAAGGTCACATCCGGGCACCTGCACACCTGGGGTCACCGGAAGTTGGCTTTTTGTGGGGTTTCTTTCTAAAAAGGAGTACCTTTTGTGAATGACATTTATTTCTCGGCGTGGGAAAACGCCATCGTAATAGCACAAGAGAAATGTCTAAATTAATTAAGTCCCCCTTTTTTCCTCTGAAGATCTTGGGGGTATAGAGACTGCCTAGGTTCCAATAGGATAGATGGTCGATAAAGTTATTGAAAGAATTAATAAAATGCATAATCCTTATTTAAGTACCACTTGGTTGACAGTAGAAAATTTCATAGTCAATGGTAAATGATACCTGTACCATTATATGATTTTTTTTTACAGTACTGGAATACTATTAGGGTAGGCTTACAGTTTATAGTCTTTCGTGGAAGACTATGACTCGAACTGGGGAGCATTTGCACTGGCTCTAGGCTATATAGTAGTGCTACAGCCAATGGGATTGGTTGGCCTTTGGGGACCTTCCCCAACGCCAACTCTCGTCCTCGAATCCCTTTGGCCGAGAGAGTGGAGGGAGAGAGTAGAAGCGTACCCTGGGCAAGGCATCTCCACTATAAACAAATTCTAGCCCAGCCCAGCCTAGCCCAGCCCCCCCCCCCCCCCAGAATAGCAGCTGCCCCCCCCCCCCCCCCCCCCCCCCCCCCCCCCCCCCCCCCCCCCCCCCCCCCCCCCCCCCCCCCCCCCCCCCCCCCCCCCCCCCCCCCCCCCTCGTCCCCCCCCCCCCCCCCCCCCCCCCCCCCACCCCCCCCCCCCCCCCCCCCCCCCCCCCCCCCCCCCCCCCACCCCCCCCCCCCCACCCCCCCCCCCCCCCCCCCCCCCCCCCCCCCCCCCCCCCCCCCCCCCCCCCCCCCCCCTCTGCTATCTGGCAGTCGTTGTCGGAAAACTACGGACAGGCAACAGCAACAATGCATAGTAACACTCCCCGTCAATGCAGATGAAGAGTGCCCTTAGGGGAAAACAATAACAGCAACAAACAACCAAAACAACACCTGACGACAAAGAAGAAGTGGGATGATGATGATGATGATGAAAATAAGTAGGAGGACAATGACAACGACAACGATGATGATGATGATGATGAAAATATGTAGGAGGAGGACAATGACAACGATGATGATGATGATGAAAATAAGTAGGAGGACGATGACAATGACAACGATGATGATGATGAAAATAAGTAGGAGGACGAGGACAATGACAACGACGATGATGATGATGAAAATAAGTAGGAGGACGATGACAATGACAACGACGATGATGATGATGATGATCATGATCATGAAAATAAGTAGGAGGACGATGACAATGACAACGACGATGATGATGATGATAATCATGATCATGAAAATAAGTAGGAGGACGAGGACAATGACAACGACGATGATGATGATGATAATCATGATCATGAAAATAAGTAGGAGGACAATGACAACGATGATGATGATGATGAAAATAAGTAGGAGGACGATGACAATGACAACGATGATGATGATGAAAATAAGTAGGAAGACGAGGACAATGACAACGACGATGATGATGATGATGATGAAAATAAGTAGGAGGACAATGACAACGACGACGACGATGATGATGATGATGATGATAATCATGATCATGAAAATAAGCAGGAGGACGAGGACAATGACAACGACGATGATGATGATGATGATGAAAATAAGTAGGAGGACAATGACAACGATGATGATGATGAAGATAACAGGAGGACGATGGCAATGACGACGACGACGATGATGATGATGATGACGAAACCTCCACCACCACACACACCCTGCCAGCAATCACCACCACCCTGAACAAATTACAAGTCATCTGAAACCGTCGCTGCCTAAATGATTGAATAATTATTTTAGTAAATGCATTACCAAATTACCTTAACATCTTACCAAAATTAGATTTCAAAAATTTAAAAGTACTATTAGGCCTAATCTATCAAACCAACAAGGTAGGCGGGAGAGAAGTAGGGGGGTCGGGGGGGGGGGGGGGGGGGGGGGTCTCGAGGAGGTAGCCTAACAAAAGACACTTTCTACAACATCGGTGATTACAAATTGTGCTGGTAACATAGTCACTCTAGTGTAGAGTGGCACAGAGGTAAAGCGTTCGCCTCGTGCCAAGTAAACCCGAGTTCGAACCTGGGTACAGGGGATTTTTTCCTCTCACTTTGCACTAAGTCTTACGGTCTGAACGTGGAGTCTTTCGGTATGAGGCAATAAAAAACAAACTGAGGTCCCGTGTGCCCATGCACTTAGCACACGTTAAACTCAGTGGCAACGAAAAAGTTGTCATTTGGTCGAAATTTACTCCCCCACCCCTCCCATTTCCTTGCTCATCAGTCACACACAAATTGCATGCATAAAAAAATTGTGTGGCGCGCCTCTGGCTGCGGCGCCCTCTCCAGGTGGGAGCAACCCGAATTTCACAGAGACGCCTCTGTGACTATAAAGTACCTAAGTACCAATCACAAAGAAGAGAATGGACCCAAATCTTTAGATTAAAGGGGCCGAATCAAACGTGAGATTTCAGTCGTACGACCATCCTACGCTTGTGAGGCATGGTTCTCGTGAAATACTACTATCTTAAAGGGGCACCCTGACGGATGAGTTTTTGCAAGAAATACGTCCAGATCAGCAGAAAAACACCCTTTACAGAGATCGCAACACTCACTTTGTTCTGGTTTCCCAGAAATCAAGCCGTCAAAAAGGCGATTCCTCCTTGGCGGAAGTGCTGGAAGGCAAATTATTTCACCCAAAGAGAAGAGGTTTGCCGTCTTTTTTTGAATGGCCGTCTGTGTTTAGACCAAATCGTTTGCACGAACTTTTCGCAATGCAAGCCTTTAAAGACCCTGCACGTCACGTGTCACATTCCCTCTTATGCTAGGGAGATTTCTTAAGATTCCTTACTAGCTATAAGAGGGAAAACACGTGAAAATCGTGATTTTGACACGTGACGTGCAGGGTCTTTAACAAAAAAATTGTATACAGTTTATGTAAAGGAGTTTCGGAAATGGCTCCTTTTTTTTTTTACTGCACTACAAAAAAAAGAAAACGCTTCAACCACAATGAGTGACATCCACCCATCTCATCCAAAATGGCTACTGTCTTCCGGCATCTCCGCCAAGGAGAATCGCCGTTTTGACGGATTAATTTCTAAGAAACCAGAGCAAAGTGAGTGTTCCGATCCTTGAAAAGGCTGTCTTTCTGGTGATCTCGACGTGTTTCTGGCAAAACCTAATCTGTCGAAAATGTCTGATATACAGTGGAACCTCCTTTATAAGACCTTCAAAAATCATCCAAAATAAGGTCTTATAAGGGAGGGGCCTTATATAAGGGAGGTAATTTTAATACTTACAAAGAAGGGCAATGTCTCAGAGAAGTAGGTCTTATGCGGGAGGGAGTCTTATAATGGGAGGTCTTATAAGGGAGGTTCCGCTGTACAAAAATCCTGTATATGGGAGCCCCAAATACTATGTGAACGAAACGAGTAGGATTTCATCAGATTCACGCCTCACAGATGTCGCAGTTGGATATCCGTACGACTGAAATCGGGCGTATGGGTTGGTGCCTTTAAAAAGACCCACCAGACTACGTGTCAAAATCACGGGTTTCACGTGTTTTCCCTCTTATAGCTGGTAAGAAAGCTTGTTTTGACCAGGTTTGACTCCCATACAAATGCCCCCACATTCAAAACGAAACATCATTTTAAAGAGCAGCCTCAATTTGAAGTTGGGGGGCATTTGTATGTGGGTACCCGGTCACAGCTATGCCCAGAAAAAGACCAAGAGACTTAATCGTGGTGGGTCAGTGTGTCTTTACAGTCAGGCAGGTATTGCAGGGCTAGACATGAGTCACGTGACCTGTTTTTAACTTAATATCTTATGCCCCAGCAATAGAAACAAACCCTTCCATCATTCTTCCTTGTCTACACAGTTTAAAAACAGCAACAAACACAACGTCTATTAAATATGGGCGTATGTATGTATATGTTTTGTTCACTCTGTTCATGCATTTTTGCTTTTGACCAGAACATTTATATTCAGGTTTAAAAAAGAAAAAGAAAAAAAAAAAGGGGGGGGGGGGGGGGGGTGGTAGGTAGTGTTTTGTTTAAATGATAAAATCATTTTGGGAATTTTGCATCATGTAAATGTGTGCGAGAAAGAGAGAGAAAGGATGAGAGAGAGAGAGAGCGAGAGAGAGAGAGAGAGAGAGAGAGAGAGAGAGAGAGAGAGAGAGAGAGAGAGAGAGAGAGAGAGAGAGATAGAGAGAGAGAGAGCGAGAGTGAGAGAGAGAGGAGAGACGAGAGAGAGAGAGAGAGAGAGAGAGAGAATTGCACTCATTTGTGTTGTTTGTTTACAATGTAATTAATTTTTGGGCATGGCCACTTTTGAGCTTGGCCTGTTCATGTTGATTTTTGTGCGCGGTTGTTTGATGGTTTTGCATAGCCTTCAGGAGATGAATCGTGTGTTATTTATCGCGTTCATCTTGTTTTCCTGAATGAATATAATGAGATGTATGTATGTATGTTATGTATGCATGCATGCATGTATGTATTGTATGTATGTATGTATGTATGTATATATATTTGTATGATGTATGTATGTATGTATGTAGTATGGTAAGCTGATGTATGTATTATTATGTGTGTATGTATATTATTGTTATGCATGTAGGTATGTATATAGTGTGTGTATGATGTATGTATGTAGTAGTATGATATATGCAAGTTGTATAT
>CM065702.1:25200585-25228085 GCA_017654935.2 Phymorhynchus buccinoides
GCATGATGCCCAGATGCAAAATTGTCATCATCACTATCCTTGTCTGTGTCATCAGAATCATCATCCTCATTGTCACTATCCTCATTATCATCATCCTCGGCTTCGATGTTCACCTTTTCATCGTGCAATGACATAGAAAGCTCAGCTAACAAGCGAATGCCAAGGTGCGAGATCAATATCATCATCATAATAACATAGCTGCCAACTTTTCCCAAACAAAACCCTGGAGGGGGTGGGTTTGGGAGGGGGGGAACATCCTTCGCCCACGCACCCGAAGCTAGAAATTGTTATCGCCTTCAAATTGTTTGAAATCTAAGACATCAGGAGCGCTCACGGAAGCATTCTAATTAAAGTCAGAGCAGCAAAAATGCAAAGGCGAGTGAGACAGGCCTAAAGAAAAAGGTCTCAATGGCGGCGCGAGACTGGCCTAAAGACCGCCAAACAAAGGATGGATTGCAGGAGGAAGTAGCCCCCGCTTTTGACAGTACAAACTCTGCTCCGCGAAGCTTCCTGAAAACCATTTTCGGTTTTCGGGTTTCATAACACTTGTTACTGAGGTCATTTAAGCTGGAAATTTCGAAATCCGGGAGTTTTTCACGTGAATTCCGGGAAGACCGGAAGAGGTGACTGGGAGGGTTGGCAGGTATGTAATAATCATCAACATCACTGTTTACCTTCTTGTTGTGCACTGCAGAGACAAAATTAATTATCCTCAGCCAACATGTATTCTTCTTCTTCTTCGATCGCTCAAGAAAGTTTCCTGTCAATTATGAGGCGCCGATGCGTCATTGCTGCCGGTTATGGGCGACTAAATAGAAAATAGTTAGTGGCACAGCAAGCCGGACTTCGGCTGAAGAAAATCTTTTCGAAAGTGTTCTTTTTTTTTCTTGAAAAAAAGGGCAGGAGAACGGACAGTAAGGCAGAAAGATAGTAGATGACAGTAAACAAAAGAAAAGGGCAGAGTCAAAGAGAGTGGCAGATTTGATGAAGTTACAAGCACAGAACTTCCAGAAGGTGGGGGAACTATTTTTATCAAAAGTCCCCCCCCCCGCCCCCCGGTATCCCCCCGGGGAGAAAGCACAACATGTACTTTTGCCTGACCATC
The DNA here is from genome assembly GCA_017654935.2 of Phymorhynchus buccinoides. Lineage (NCBI taxonomy): Eukaryota > Metazoa > Mollusca > Gastropoda > Neogastropoda > Raphitomidae > Phymorhynchus > Phymorhynchus buccinoides. Next base: position 25,201,691 of record CM065702.1, read on the forward strand.
ATCATTCGTAATCCACTATCTTCAATCAATCAATCAAGCTGTTTATTGACTTCATAACCAGAGGAATTCATCTTGTGCGTGCGGGATAAAAACATATATATATACAAACAAACACCTATTTTACGACCCTCTGTTAAGCGACCACCTCTCATATGAGACCGGCTTTGTTGGCACGGATGCATTTTATTATGTAAACGACCTCTCTTAAACGACTTCCTCTAAAACGCGACTTACGACCGCCATTTTGTTGGTTTTTACGACCGTTGTTGTCGTCTGCATAGACTTCGAGCAAAGGGAAACAACCACGGTCAAGGGCCTGAAAGCGGAGTCGCTTCCCTTGTTGTAGAAAAGATGGCGGAAAGCGTAGGAAAAGCACGAAAACCACTGACTTTGAAAAAGAAAAACAGACTTTGGACGAGAGTGGAGGTGATTAACAGAAGTCGGCGAAGTGAAACTGTAATACATCAATTGTACAATCCTATGGAGTTGGAAAGACCCAAATCCAGTTTTAATATGTCATTGTATGTGTGCATGAAGAAGAGAGTATGAACTGTGCTGAACTTTTTCTTTCTACGGCTGCCAGTGAAAACCTCCGTCATACGACCCCTCCAATTTACGACCGATTTTTACGGACATTTTGGAAGTCTTAAAATAGAGGTTTGTCTGTATATATATAAACTAACACTCGCATTAACAGTATATAAAATGAACAGATACTCTTAGACAGGCCACACCCTCTTCAAAACATCTACATCTACACACACGCATACACGCGCACAACACACACAAAACACACACGCACGCACACACACGCACATAAATGAAATAATAAAAACTGATAACCAAGATAAGATAATTGAAAACCACAGAAGTTCAATAAAGAATATTAATCGAAACATTAAGGAGAAGAAGAAGAGAAAAAATCCAAACATCCAGTCATCCAATGCTTCGTTTTCATCGTCGTCATTTACCTTTTCATCGTGCAAGGACAGGTGATGTTCGGCCAACATACGGATGCCCAACCGTGAGGTCAGCGTCCGGTCCAGAAAGGAGCGGATCAGGTTCTCATCCTGGGGACAGAAACTTAAAACTTGAAACTTTACTTTCCAAGGATTAACGCACTCGGGACGAATGAGCCGGATCCGGCTCATGGCTCGCACAACCGTTTAGGACGAACGGCCCGGATCATAAGAGTTTTCAAGAGGTTTTGATTTCTGGCGTGTAACCAGCTTTCAAGTGCAACGTCATAATCTATTTTCAGTTTGCTTTGACCTTGCCTCTCTTGAAATCAACCAATCATTGCAGACTTTACATTCAGCTTTGGTTGTAGAGGGGGGTCAAAGATCGGAATGTGAAATTTTCCTTCTTTCTATGTGTTAGCTGTTTTCGTCAATAGGAGACAAACGACGAAGGTATGGAATCTGATATTTTACGATCGTTTAGTGCATGGTGTTAGTAATCTTATCTGAAAATATCAGTCCATAACTTTTCATAACTTTTTTGTGGTGATGGGTTTTCGAACCTAGTCGAATGGCCCGTCCTAAACGGTTGTAAGGGGAAGCAACTGGCCAGTGCCGAGTGAGTTAAGATTTTAGGCAAAGGTGCAGAGTGGCACAGAGGTAACGCGTTCGCCTTGTGTCAAGTAAACCAGTTTTTTCCTCTCACTTTGCACTAGGCCTTATGGTCTGAACATGGAGTGTTTCTTCTTCTTCTTCGATCGCTCAGACAGTTTCCTGTCAATTATGAGCGCAGATGCGTCATGCTGCCGTTATGCACCTAACTAAGAAATAGTTAGGCCCAGTAAGTCTGACTTCGGCTGGAGGAAATGTTTTAGAATGAAAAAAGGTAGGAGAATGGACCGGTAAGGCAGAAAGATAGCAGATGACAGTAAGCAAAGGGAAAAGGCAGAGTCAAAGAGAGTGACAGATTAGAGGAAGTTACAAGCACAGAACTTCCAGAAGGTGGGGGAACTATTTATACAAAAGACCCACCGGTATCCCCACGGAGGGGATGGAGTGTTTTAAGTGTAAAATTCTGTTCCAAGGTTTTATTTAATTTAGCATTTCTATTCATTTCACACGGTGGAAAATAATTTTCAATAGGTGTTGTATTTGTACCAAGGACAATAAAGAAACGTATGTCTTATGTGCTCTTTTTCTCATTTTTTAACCCTCTCTAGGACACAGACGCCAAATTCGACCGAATTTTGTCAACTCATGCAGCCCGTAAGCGCCGATTGCGCCCGCTGAACGCCAGGTCTAGTACGTTCACTTTCACCCTACCCACAATGCAATATACTAAGTAAGTTCTTCCTGTTCCTGACTCTCGCTGGTCCGTTTTTGGTTCTTACAACAAGGGAAAGCACCCACTAGTCTTTTTGAACGGATTTTTCTAAGTGAACCCAAATTTTTTTCTTCTTTCCACGTGACGTGACGCAGTATTGACTCGGCGCGATGCTCGGAGCGCCATTACGGATTTTTTAAAATTCCAATTCATGGTTTGTTGTGTGACAGTGTGTTAGCTTTGGAATAATAATATCATCATTGCTATTCAATATGCATCTTTCAGAAATGAAATGTGAGTTAGACTTTATTCTGGGTGATTTTTTTAATGAAAAGATTTGGTGTGACGTTCGGAGTTAATTCCCATCTCTCGGGAACTGGGATCGATTCCCGGTTCAAATGGTTGGGCGTCATTGGGTTAAATGCTTTCTTAGTTGCTAAATGAGCAGCTTAGGATGCACATTTGATCGCCAGGCGGCAGTCAAACCAGTAGGGGCTTAGCACGTGATATTCTTAGTTGGGAGTAGTGAGAGAGAGAGAGAGAGAGGGAAGGACTCATCTCCCTCTCTCTCTCTCTCACTACTCCCGACTAGGAATATCATGCGCTAAGCCCCTACTGGTTTGACTGCCCCCTGGTGGTCAAATCAGCGTCCTAAGTTAACCATTGCTGCTGGGTTCCTTGCTTGCTTGCTAACTTCTTCTTCATTTTCTTCGTCTTCTGCGGTCAATGTAGTTGGCTACGTCAGGCTTGCAGCTCAGTCGACATGATGAAGCCCACACATGACTTAGTCACATCTATCTGGCTGTTGCAAGAAAGAGGAATCAGCACCTCAGGCATCAGAATAGGCTGAAGTCCAATCCTCTGAAAAGTGCGGTAACACTAAAAGGGACATCAAGACTGAAGAGGAGTTCCCAGCATTACCCAAAAGGCGTAATATAGTGAGAAATCACTTTAAAATACTATTTGGCGGAAAAGATAACACTGAATGAAAAGGCAAAACCTCTGACAAGAGCAGCCAATCCTGTGTCAGAAATTCTTAATCCTCTGAAATCTGCAAATCCTCTGACAATTCTGATGCCTGGCACCTTTAAAGGGTTGCTCCGGGCTCTTTTTGCTAGAAAAATTGTTTTAAATCGGCTCTCAGCAAAAAATACGCTTTTGTTGACTACTGCAGTTTGAAGAATACGGTTCTCTCACCTTTCTTTGTTACATCTTTTTCGTCTCCAAGTCACCTGAAGCCGCAATTGAAATAATTTTTTATTTGAAGTGGACATTCTTTGCACAGGTACTGAGCACTACGCTGTTAGGATAGAAACACACACACACACACACACACACACACACACACACACACACACACACACATGCACTCACACACACAAACTCCACTGACCGTGATGTGTTTGCGGACTTGAGCGAATCCTTCGGCCAGCTGAGTGACCACATCCTTGTGATCGTCCAACAGACCACGTAACGTCTCCGAGTATTTCTCCTCCTGCTCATGGTTCGCTATCTGATACAGACACACAGACAGTCAAACATACATACAGACATCCTTGTGATCATTCAACAGACCACGTAGTGTCTCCCGAGTAGTTTTCCTCTTGCTCATTGTTGGCTATCTGATTTAGACATACAGATGTAGGCGGGCATTTTTGTCAAAGTAGTTAGCACAAATCAGTATATTTAAATTCAAAGCTTTCACAGCACACACACACGCATGCACACACACTCTCAGATTAAACACACACACAGTGACACACACACACACATGCTCATACACTTTCTTATGGTAATCCATCACCACACAAATGCTTGTACACACATATACACACAAGTACATCATTTGAATGGCTACATTTGTTTCTTTAAATAAAGATATCAGCTTAAATTACTATAGGAAAAAAAAAACCCACAGAAAACTCACCACAGAAAAATTTGACAGGATACGGAACGCTCTGATGTACAATTCATGCTGAAATAAATAAATAAAAAATGTAAATAAAAAGGGGTAGAGTTAGGCATTGTTAAATAAAACAGTTTAGAAAGTGGGTTATCACAATATCAGGAAAAGCTAAATCACATTAAATCACACTAAATGCTATTAAGTAATCAAAGAAAGCATCTTGCAATGTTGAAACGTAAAATTAAAAAAAGCATACAAATACAGTATGCACTGTCTCATACACGAACACACACAACAACAACAACATACGGTATTTATACGGCGCTGAATCTTGATATAAATCAAATCAAAGCGCACACACACGTTAGCATTCATAACGCATTCAAACAAAAATGCAATACAAAGCGAGCACACACACACACACACTTCTACATGTACTGATATAGCAAACGAAGCATCAAAAATAGTTAAATTATTCCTGACTATCTTGGCTCTATCTTTTCCCCATAATATCTGATCAGTTCACTATCTACCCTATCTTTGCTGAACTTATTTTCTTTCTTTTTTCGTACTACCTCCTAAAGTGCAGCAGAATCTTCAACGTGATGAAGTTGGCTGCCTAAGGTGAAGAAGAAGAAGATACATTCATTCACACACACACACACATACACACACTCACACTCACACACACTCACACGAACACCACAATTATCACACAAACACAAATAAAACATACAACTTGCAGTTGTACAGACCACTTGCAGGATGGTAGGGTTGCAGCCCACAATAAACGGCAGGTTGCGAAAGCCAGCGATGCGATGAGCGATTCTCACCGGAAGTTCTTTGGACAGGTACTGAGCACTGCGCTAGAAGGTAGAAAATACAGTCACACAGACACACACACACACAGAGACCCAGACCCAGACAGACAGACACACACACACACACACACAATGAAATCAGATTGTGAAAATCAGCAATGTGATGTGCAATTCTCACTGGAAGGTTTCTTTTTGCACAGGTACGGAGCACTACGCTGTTAAGGTAGAAAACACACACACACACACACACACACACAACACATACACACACACTGTGCACACATGCACACGCACACACACACACACATAACACACACACACACACTCTCTCACACACATACACACTGTGCACGCACACACACGCACACACACACACACACGCACACACACTCACACACACACACTCTCACACACACACATGCACTCACACACACACACACACGCACTCACAAACACACACACGCACTCTCACACACACACACTCTCTCTCTCTCTCTCACACACATACACACTGTGCACACACACGCACACACACACACACACACTCTCTCTCTCTCTCTCTCTCTCACACATACACACTGTGCACGCACACACACACGACAACGGCAGCAACAACAAAAAAACAAGGAAGCAGGTTCAGTCCATTAATTCACAGTGGAACATCCCAACTAAAAGACCCCCTCTAAGATGTGACCCAAAACATTTTCACCGATTTTATACCCCCTTCATATCCGGACTACTGAGTGTCCACCTCCCTATAAAGACCCCTCCCTATTAAGACCTTTTTTGGCTGAGTTTTCAAGGTCTTAATAGGGAGGTTCCACTGTATTACATTTTCATTAACTTGATTAAGTGACACATATTCAGGGATCAATCTAGTCATGGGACATCATACGTAATTTGACCAGTTCGAAGAAATATAATGGGTCATTTTCCTAAAACAATAGGTCAAAGAAAAAGGAAAGGAAAATGATACAACTTGAGCACAATGAAAAGTAATAAAAGAACAGTTATTTATAGAATATTGTTTCACCTCACCAAAGCCAATATGATCACTATGGCATCAGTTGCAGCACAAATCAAATTCATTTTTAAAGTTACTAACAAACATGAGGTCAACTTAATAAGTCACATGACCTACAGTATTGTCTTTAAAAACAATAGGTCATTTCAAAATTGTATGTGTCAATGACTGATGACCGGTGCTAAGAATGATTTCTGCATATTATAACATCGACATTGACTGAAGGAGAAAAATAAATACAAAAATAAAACTGTCAAGTCATTGACTAATGAACGACTCACCAGTATGTGGCTCTTATCTTGACTGCGCCCAGCATACAATATGGCCGCTGGTGTCAGACGCACTGAGGGCTGATAAAAAACAACAACAAAACATGCTATAAATGTCGAAAACTGACGTGTGTTTTTTTTAAGTCATACATTTTGTCAATGAACAACTCAAAATGAAAAAAACAAAAAAAATTAAATTGACTTTAAAACTACCAAAAAACAAACTGAAACAGTCTGCGATGTCACTGGAACACGCAACAAATAAACGGGCACAAAACAAGTGCAAAGTGATGTCATTTTATTCACAAAGAAATACAACTTTATTCTCGTGAACCGCAATTTTCCATTTCTGTAGAAATAACCACTCACTGTAGAACTGGCCTCGGGCTACTATACAAGCCAATGTCAACACAAATAAACAGTGTTGCAAAATATTCATAAACATCAATTATATACATGAACATCTTCTTCTTCTTCTTCGATCGCTCAGTTTCCTGTCAATTATGAGTGCAGATGCGTCATGCTGCCGTTATGCGCCTAACTAAGAAATAGTTAGGCCCAGCAAGTCCGACTTCGGCTGGAGGAAATCTTCTTGAAAGTGTTTGTTGTGAAAAAAAGGCAGGAGAATGGACCGGTAAGGCAGAAAGATAGTAGATGACAGTAAGCAAAGGGAAAAGGCAGAGTCAAAGAGTGGCAGATTAGAGGAAGTTACAAGCACAGAACTTCCAGAAGGTGGGGGAACTATTTTTTACGAAAGGCCCCCCCGGTATCCACACGGGGGAATATATGAAGAAGCCTCAAGTCAAATCCACACTAACCTTAGCCGCGGCCTGGTCGATGGCACTCTGGTAGTAGAACGACGTCACCGATTGCGATCTCTCCCGCTCCTGGACTTCTCGGCTTGAGATATGTCGCCGACAACTAGCAGTAGTAATAGTAGTAATCGTCGGCAGGTGTCGGCATGTGGACCACTTTGTGGTAACGTTTCTAAGATGAGGGCTCACCCAAGCTTGCAATGCCATGGTTGTATGTAAGCGACTGGGGGAAATTATTTAGAATTGGTCGTCTGGAATAAAAATTAAAATAATAAAAAATTTATATGACAACAGCCAGGCTGCTGTGCACTGCAGACTATAAGAAAAAATTGCTAAATGTGACTGTGTCTACAAGAAAACGCTACATCGCTCAAAATGTTTTTGAGCAAAAGTAAAATACTCAGCAACCCTAAAAATATCAAATTTCTCTTAAAGACATTCTGATATATATATATATATATTTTTTTACCATTTCCACCAATATCATGGACCAAGACATAAAATATGTTGTACACTTGAATACATTTTTTGGGTGTGCATATTCAATCTTGAAAAAAACCCAAATCAGTTGAAACAAAGCCAAAATTCTCACTATTATTATTATTATTATTACTACTACTGTCTATAGATAGTATGAACATTTATATAACACCTAATCAAATGAATGCCCCAGGCATTTACAATTAATAATATGAATTATAAAATAAATAAATAAAAGTAAATAAACTCGCTAGCACAAGCATGCGCCTCAACACACACACACACAAGGGCACCAACACGCACTAACCACGTCAGGAGGGGAGGGATCTGCAGTTGCTACTTGGGAAAGAGATGAGTTTTCAGATAGCGTTTGAATGTGGGCAAGGAAGGAGAGTGTCTCAGCTCACTGTCTGAGAGAGTGAGGCAACTGATTCCAAATGACAGGAGCTTTGATAGGCGAAGGAACATTGACCAAAAGTTTTAGTGCGGACAGTGGGGATACGATAGAGGAGGGTGTCAAATAATTTCTGCAGATGATGTATCTCGGATGCTAAACATTAAATTATTCTAAAATTTTAAAAATTCAAATCAAAGATACAAATATTTTAATTCCATTTTTCAATTGTTTTATTTGGAATTTTAGCTCCATTTGGTATTTTTCTTAAATATAAAAAACCCTGAAACAGACTGCAACGTCACTGGAACATACAACAAACAAACAACTACACGACAATTGCAAACTCATGCTACCATTTACCATTTGGTAAACCCAATTTATGCAAAAGTTTCATAGTTTTATATGCCTGGTTTTCTCAATGCACCATCACAAATTATTGCTAACCTGATGAAATTAAGCTACCCAGTTAACAATCAGATAAGTGAATGATGAGATTTTTTAAATATATAAAGTCTGATACATTATTATTGCAAACAAAATACTGAGGGGCTAGAATGATGCAGATGTAATTAAGTACTCGTATAATGGTAATGGGTTCAAGGTTGTGTATGACAAGCGTGCACGCGCGCAAGCATGATGCACACATGCACCCGCGCATACGCACTCACAGACACCAAACACAGACAGACAGACACACACACAGGCGCGGGCGCACACACACACACACAACCATTCCGTCTAATATCACAAGAAGTGGATAGACGTTAAATGAAAGACACACACACAACTATTTCGATACAGAGCTAGTTTAAAAAAGAGGTGCGTTTTCAAGTTGGACTAGAATGCTGACGAAGAATTAGCATGTTTCAGAGACAGGAGTAGGGTATTCCATACAGAAGGAGCTTGAAAAGAGAAAGATCTTGTTTTGACTGAGGGTAGCTGCAGGATACACGTGTCAGAGGAAGAGCGGAGCAGATGAGGTGTGTAGAGATGAAGTAGGGCAGACACACAGGTAATCAGGGGCAGAACTAGAGATGGCAGCGAAGGAAAGCGTGGAGAGTTTGAGTCAATCCTATCAGACATCGGTAACCAGTGCAGAGACTGGAGAGAGCCTCAAGAGTGACATGTTCAAACTTGGAACATCGGAGGACCAGACGAGTAGCATTATTCTGAATTCTTTGGAGTTTGTGGAGTAATGTTACTTGCACTGCCCTTTCTCTGATTTGTTTGCATTTTTCCTTTTTGTCTGTTTTGTGGTTGGTTCGTTTGTCATGGATAGTTAATGTTTCTATACAACATGTACCCCCATAGGTTTTTGGAATCAAATAAATTCTTAAATATTAGTAATATAACGTTTTAAGCCCCTTATAGCCTGATTCCGCCCATGACATCCATTACTTTCTCCTACCAAGCCGTCTAAAACCGCCCCCGTACACCCACTTCGTTATGTATTTTGGAGTTAAAATTGCAATATCAAAAAATCAAAAATATCACATAACAAAAAAACCATTGCAAGTTAAACATTCTTCATTTATACACAAACCCTGAACATTTGAAGTCAATCCATCAAGTAGTTATTTTTTAATATATTTTTAAGCAAAGTACCCCATTTCGGGCCCAGTTTACCAACATTAATTTGGTGGTTACAGGGAGTAGAGTCATCATTTTAATCGGGGTTACAAGTGATAAACCTTGAAAATAAACTTCTTCTTCGCCTTGGGCAGCCAACTTCATCACGCTGAAGATTCTGCTGTACTTTAGGGGGTAGTATGAAAAAGAAAGAAAATAAGTTCAGCAAAGATACTATATAGTGAGATAGGATGAAATATTATTGGGAAAAGATAGAGCCAAGATAGTCAGGAATTTAGTATTATGATACTCCGTTTGCTATATCATGTAAAAGAATAAAATTTTGTGAAATAAATTTATAACTTTAAGGAAATCAATTTTATATGGGTAGGGGGGGGGAGACGTGTGAGGGAAAGACGAGATAAAAGTCATACACAACCGTTAAATGCCCCGGTCTAACCGGAGACACCCGGGCCCCGCATGATGCATGCAGGGGTGGGTCATGCACGACCGTTAAGTCCCCCCGGATCAGCCGGGGAAACTCTGGCCCCACATGATGCATGCAGACGAATAGGGGGGGGGCATGTGTGACAGTAGGGCCACACATGTTGCATGCAGAGAAGGACCACAGACCTTTCGCAGTATCTAGGCAGGATCAATCCGGCTACCGTAGCGGCCTCCGGGGTCGAACCCCGACCGGCACAGCTCCTGCCCTTCATTTACCACTACTTTGATCTATGGCCCCTAGTTCGCTAATTTAGTTTGAAGTGAGGAAGGGGCAAGGGGGGGGGGGGGGGGGTGACTGAGACAGGGTGGGCTGGTGGAGGTGTTTATGGAGGGCTGTTTTGAATGCATCCAGTGACTGATTGGAGGCAACTTGCTCGGGCAGACTGTTCCACTGAGGGATAGTGCGGGGAAAGAAGGTGGATTTTCTGTACTGAGTTCTATGGCTGGGGATGTTATATGATGGTGAGTTGGATTGACGGAGACTTTTCTTCTGCATAGAGTTTGTAGGAAGGTGCTTAGAGTTGATAGTGAGAAGGCCTGTATGAAATTTGTATAAAGTAGTGAGGCAGGCTTCAGTTCGTCGAGTCTGCAGGAGAGGCCATTTTAAGTTCTTGATGAGGTCTGCTGATCTTGTAGACTGATGGTAGTCTCGGGCCACCCATCTTGAAAAACAAGTGGCTTAGTCAATTTCTGAATAGTGACCAGCTCCTCCGTCTCGAAGGTGCTGTAGCTCCCTGACTAAAAAGCACCCCCGTTTTTTTTTTGTTTTGTCCCCCCCCCCCCCCCCCCCCCTGTGCGGCTGGGTGTTCTCGGAATAGCCAGGGGTGCTCGGTCGTACACATCCTCTTATCTGTCTAGACTTATTATTTTTGTTTTTGGTTTTCCTGCACTGCATAATTCTTTGAACCCCAGTACATGTCAGTAATTGCCGGTTACGGCAGACCTGTGGACATTATTGGCAGAAGAAGAAGAAGAAGAGGAAGAAGGCGATGACTGAAAGTAGTGAAATAACAATAACACTAAGACTTTAGTAGATAAGATGGGGTGTGTTTCACTTGAGTGACAATGTGTCACTCACTGTGTTCCTAGTAAAAAAAAAGTTGAGGCTACTTCTAAGTTAGGAACGACGGAATTAGGTCAAGCCGCAGCGATTTTTCTCGTTGAAAATCCGAACCGCGATTTTGGCTATGTGCCAAACGGTCACTTCCTTTGCTTGTTTTTATTGGTGGTTATTCTTGGCGCTGACCATCCGAGTTTCTTTCTTTCGGGAAGCAGACACCTACTCGGTCATTCGGGAACGATCTTTTTTTACGCGAAGACGGCCGATCGCGAGAGACAAGCGATCCAATATTTGGGTCCAATTCATTCGTTTATCATTTCTGAACGGTAATTATATAATTCTTTAAAACAAATGCGCAGTTACATTTAATTATTTTTCTACAAGTACACCAAATTTGGTGCATCTAGAATAAATCTCAATGCTGCTCAAGGTCTCCACAAGTCGGGAGGTGTTACGTCGAAGACTGTCTGACATGTTTTCTGTCATGCGCATGTTGATGTTGCGATCTTGTGAGTCGCACAAAAAGCTTAGGCCTAATCTGTCTAATGTTTGGGGTTGATGTTGCCCCTTTGAATAAGCTTTATTTTGGTACCAATGTTTTGTTTATTGGTAAAAAAAAAAAAAGTTATGGCTGTTTTATTCATCCAAACCTTGATACGGTAAGGGCCGGTAACCTTGATCAACTTTTTCTTATATAGCTCATGTAAAAAAAGCTAACATTTTAAAACGTCGTAACTTTCTCAATTTTCGACCGATTTTGATAATTTGGGTATCATTTTAAAGGTCTTGTCGGGCTCTTTCCAATGACATAAATTTCATTAGGATTTGACAAAAAGTAAAAAAAATATTTAAATTTTATAACCACCCTATCTAAGTTCTAATAAGTGATATGAGATTTTTGAACAAAAAGTGAAACAGAAAATCAGCTTTGAGGCATTCAGCACATCAACCTTTCACTTTCTGTGTTTCAAACATTTTAAGACGACATACACAATACGTACGAAAAAAAGACGGGAGATATTCATTCACCCATCCTGTGATCAGCATATTATTTTTGCTTCAAGGAGAGCGACAGCACCGGAAGCACGTTTGCTATAACCTTGCTTTCACTCAGAAATTTGTAAACATTTTGTTGATTGGCCGAGGAACTTGGTGTCCTCGCAGTTGATTGGTCATCCTCTGATAACTTTACAGTAGATTTATTATTTACCTCCCCGTATGCTGAAAAAAAAGAATTTACAGTCACTGGAAACATCCCAATGGTCAATAATACTACTGATTAATACTTTTCAACATCATCGTATTACTTCATCAATTCTGTTTTACACACCTTGCCCTTTTATCGATTTTTAACTAGCTTTTGATAGGCAGTCGGTACCGAAAGTAGGCAAAGGGAGGTCACTCTGATATGACTCAGACACGCTTGAATGCACACGAACACGCTTTAGCAGAATGACACTCACCGCCCTCTGTGCCCAAAGTGGGTATGAAATAAAACATTTGCCTTGCCACAGAAAGCATCACATGACAACGAACGGGTAAAAATGGAGGGTACCCGCTGGCAATGTTTGTTACTGCTTTGTGGCAGTATGTTCCTGTCGATCGTTGTTCATCCTGCTTTGTCTGCTGGGATGTTGTACCCGCGAGATTCCGAGAGTCGCGTGGTGAAGACACTGGACGGAATGTGGAATTTCAGAGCTGACGTCTCGCCGACCAGAAACCAAAGTTTTGTGGACAAATGGTGGATGAAGCCACTGTCGGCTGTGAGTTGTTAAGTTGATCGAACTGTCGATTGTTTCGCTTCAGCGATCATGATTATGACAGTAGAGCTCTCTCTCTCTCTCTCTCTCTCTCTCTCTCTCTCTCTCTCTCTCTCTCTCTCTCTCTCTCTCTCTCTCTCTCTCTCTCTCGTCTCTCTCTCTCTCTCGCTCCACGAGTTCATGAGTCAGTGTGTGTGTGTGTATGTCTGTGTGTGAGAGAGAGAGAGAGAGAGATAGATAGATCACTTCTCTCACATCGCATGCAAATAAAATTGCATGCAAATTATTTTTTTTTTAAATGTGATCTTCGTTTCTTTCCTAATCCCAGACAGGGGAGGTGATCCCCATGCCAACAAGAAGACGCTGCGTGTGGTTGCTATACAATATGTGACCTTCGTTTCTTTCCTAATCCCAGACAGGGGAGGTGATCCCTATGCCAACAACAAGACGCTGTGTGTGTCTGCTATGAAATATGTGACCTTCGTTTCTTTCCTAATCCCAGACAGGGGAGGTGATCCCTATGCCAACAACAAGACGCTGTGTGTCTGCTATACAATATGTGACCTTCGTTTCTTTCCCTAATCCCAGACAGGGGAGGTCATCCTAACAACAAGACGCTGTGTGTGTCTGCTATACAATATGTGACCTTTGTTTCTGTCCTAATCCCAGACAGGGGAGGTGATCCCCATGCCGGTGCCCTCCAGCTACAACGACATCACCAACAACAAGACGCTGCGGGACTTTGTGGGCTGGGTGTGGTACGACACGCAGTTCTACGTCCCCAAGGCCTGGCAGGGGCAGAGAGTCGTCCTTAGGTTCGGCAGTGCAAATTATTACGCTGTTGTGGTGAGTGGTTAACATTTTTGTGTGATGAAAAAGAAAGAAAAAAGTCAATAAAAAATGTGGTCCAATATGTATAACATGTATAACACTAACAGTATTAGATTTTGTAAGATTGACATTTTATAAAAAAAAGTATTTAATCCTTATTTGTTCCTTATTTGTAATATTACTATTAGTGTTTAATCGTGAGATGTACTGAGTCATGCCAAGGAAGGACCGAACCTCGCTGATGGAATTTGGAGTGTGTGTGTGTTTGTGATCGTCTTGATCTTGTCAGGATCAACTGAAATAGTGATATCCCCTTATTACTGAAATCGTGTCCGTAGAAAGTCAGTTTGTCAGTGGAGAAAACACATTTCTCTCTGTTTAGCTTAGCACCATGCTAAAGTTTTTGTGTGATGAAATTGGTTTTTTTTAAGTTAACAAAAATGTGGTCCAATAAGTATGATTTAAACTCTTCTTTTAAGTCAATAAAAAATGTGGTTGAATATTAATATAAGTATGATTTAAACTCTGTAAAAAAAAATTTTTTAAACCTTATTTGTATATTAATTACTGCTTTAACCTAATGGTGTGCATGTCTAATGATTATAGCTTTGATTGTTCAATCAAAGTAAATGGAATGATCATTTTCATTTGATGTTGGTTTGGAGGTTGTTGGTTGTTGTTTTTTGCATTGACTAAATTACTTTGGTTACTGCATTGACTTGATGGTTCTGTAAAAACTAAAAAGTTTTGAGAAAAAAAAGAAAAAAAGGTTGGTTCCACGAAAAATGTTGGACATTTCAAAATCTCTATATGAAAAAAATGGATCTGATCTCTTCATTCGTTCCCCCTTGGAGATACAGGGGGAGGGGGGGGGGTTTCTTTCGTAAAAATAGTTCCCCCACCTACTGGAAGTTCTGGGCTTGTAACTTCCTCTAATTTATCCCTTTCTTTGACTCTGCCTTTACCCTTTGCTTTCTGTCATCTGTGCTAACTTTCTGCCATTCTCTTTTGGGGTTTTCTAGAAAAATACGATTGTATTATCATTTTTAAAAATAGTCTCTGTGAATGCAAAATTTTGTCACGCAGAACAATATGTATCACGTGTAAAGTAGACTTCTACAGCGCTTATCGTCCAAAAAGCATGCTTTAACATTGTCTAAGCAATGTATGAATTGTTTTATATTATAAGATTTTTCTCTCTGTCATGACCAGTGGGTGAACGGTCAGGAGGTCATGACCCACGACGGAGGTCACCTGCCCTTTGAAGGTCACATCAACGCGGCCTTGACCTTCAGCGCGGCCAATCGGCTGACAGTGGCCGTCAACAACACGCTGCTGCCCACCACCCTCCCCCCTGGGTCACTGACCTTCGAAGCCAACACCAAAAGGTCAGGGTCAAGAGTCTCTGATCGTGGTCACAATCTTGATTTTAGATGGGGGGGTGGGGTAAGTATTTCGTCTTTGTTTCAAAAACGAGCATGGTAACATACCTTTATTGTTTGTTTTATATGAAAAGGAGATACTAAACATTATTCCTGCAAAGTTTCAGCAAATTGACAATAGTTTTTCAGGACTAATTATGAGTTTTTGTTAGTTACGGGAGTCAAAAATGAAATTTTTGTTGATATTAAGACCTGTATTTTAAAAAAAATGTTAATGTTAAAAGATTTTTTCTATTAATATTTTCTATTAATTTTTTTTTAACGAATTTCACGAGGACATCCTTCTGCTGTATTCTGAATTAATGACATTTTGAAATGTTTACTTTTATATAATTTTACTCTGCAAGTAGCTATTTTGATCATTTTCAGTGCCGTAATTTTCGGACTATAAGGCGATATTTTTTTCTCCAATTTCGACCTATGCGCCTAATAAACGAGGGCGCCCTATTAGTGAACAAAATCGTGAGAAGAGAGGCAATGATTGCCGTACTCAGTACAGTCTACTGTGAGTCACAACATCGAAAGTGGTAACGAGTCGCCGATACGACGAATACTCACGTTAAAATGCTTCAAAATCCCTATTATCGTCCGAGATACCGTCCAACAGATGCCATAACCCTTGATTGGATGTAAAAAGCATCATTGTAGAGCTTAAAATGCCATAATTCTACCAGTTTTCGCAAAGAAAAATCCAAACACAACAACCGGAAGTCGCAAAAACGGAAGTTTCAATTATTTGAGAAGGGAGCCAACTCTCGTTTATGACAGCAGTAATGGCGGTCGGTAAGCGTTTACAGGACGTGTACAGGCTTCAAACTTCGACTTTCTTTTGCGAGGTGTGTATCGCCTTATAAACGAGGGCGCCTTTTACTTTAATTTTTTTAGATTTTTCTTGAAAATTGCCCTATTCGCCTTATACACAGCAAGCCTAATGATTTGAAAAGTACGGTACTCATAAATCTAAAAGTCTCATGCTCATTTAAAAATGAGCACGGCGACACCTACATTTTTTTGTAATTTTACATTGTCAGGCTGTTCGCTTTCCAAAAAATATTTCAGCAAATCCTCAATACTTTCATTTTGAAGTAGTCATCATTATCCACCTTAAATTATCGACTGGTATTTTTTTTTATTGTCATTGAACCTTTCAAAAGTAATAATTTTTCGTTTTTACGTGAATGGTGAAAAAAAAGAAGTGTTTATGATGTTTATTTCTTGGGTGTTTTTTTCCAGATACCCTCCTCTGATTGATTGATTTTTTTTTCTTCTAGATACCCTCCTGGTTACTTTGTACAGAATGGTGTGAATTTATTTCAGGTCCATTGATTAATTGATTTGGGTTTTTTCCAGATACCCTCCTGGATATTTTGTTCAGAACCTGCAGATGGATTTCTTCAACTACGCTGGCATCCACAGCCATGTGTACCTTTACACTACGCCTCCTGTGTACGTGGATGACATCACCATTGTCACCGACATACAGGGCACTGACGGTAATGATAATGATAGTCATCATCATCATTATCATCATCCATCATCATGCGTACCTCTATGCACACACACACACCCCGTCTATGTGGACAATATTACGATAACTACTGCTATGCAGGGCACTGATGGTGAGAATGATAATCATCATCATCATCATCATCATCATCATCATCCTTCACCTTGTGTACCTCTACACCACACCCCTCTGTCTACGTGGACAATATTACGATAACTACTGCTATGCAGGGCACTGTCTACGTGGACAGTATTACGATAACTACTGCTATGCAGGGCACTGTCTACGTGGACAGTATTACGATAACTACTGCTATGCAGGGCACTGTCTACGTGGACAGTATTACGATAACTACTGCTATGCAGGGCACTGTCTACATGAACAGTATTACGATAACTACTGCTATGCAGGGCACTGTCTACATGAACAGTATTACGATAACTACTGCTATGTAGGGCACTGTCTACGTGGACAATATTACGATAACTACTGCTATGTAGGGCACTGTCTACATGGACAATATTACGATAACTGCTGCTATGCAGGGCACTGTCTATGTGGACAATATTACGATAACTACTGCTATGTAGGACACTGTCTATGTGGACAATATTACGATAACTACTGCTATGTAGGACACTGTCTATGTGGACAATATTACGATAACTACTGCTATACAGGGCACTGTCTACATGGACAATATTATGATAACTACTGCTATGCAGGGCACTGTCTATGT
The DNA here is from genome assembly GCA_017654935.2 of Phymorhynchus buccinoides. NCBI lineage: Eukaryota > Metazoa > Mollusca > Gastropoda > Neogastropoda > Raphitomidae > Phymorhynchus > Phymorhynchus buccinoides. The sequence goes on from CM065702.1 coordinate 25,219,101, forward strand.
GGACAATATTACGATAACTACTGCTATGTAGGGCACTGTCTACATGGACAATATTACGATAACTGCTGCTATGCAGGGCACTGTCTATGTGGACAATATTACGATAACTACTGCTATGTAGGGCACTGTCTATGTGGACAATATTACGATAACTACTGCTATGTAGGGCATTGTCTACATGGACAATATTACGATAACTACTGCTATGTAGGGCACTGTCTATGTGGACAATATTACGATAACTACTGCTATGCAGGGCATTGTCTACATGGACAATATTACGATAACTACTGCTATGTAGGGCACTGTCTATGTGGACAATATTATGATAACTACTGCTATACAGGGCACTGATGGTAATAGCAACCCTAGTCATTATGATAATCATCCATCTACACCACGCCCTCTGTCTACGTGGACAATATTACGATAACCACTGCTATGTAGGGCACTGATGGTGATAGCAATCATAGTCATAATGATAATAATAATCATCATCATCATCATCATCCATCACAATGTATACCTCTATACCACACCCCTCTGTCTACGTGGACAATATTACGATAACTACTGCTATACAGGGCACTGATGGTGATAGCAATCCTAGTCATAATGATGATAATCATCATCATCATCATCATCATCGATCACAATGTATACCTCTATACCACACCCCTCTGTCTACGTGGACAATATTACGATAACTACTGCTATGCAGGGCACTGATGGTAATAGCAATCCTAGTCATAATGATAATCATCCATCTACACCACACACCCTCTGTCTAAGTGGACAATAATAGACGATTTTCAGAAGAAAAAAAAACTAGGGGAGAGCACTTCGTGAAAATTAGAGTTAATTATCTCGACTTACAAACTTTGCAAAAATCCACCACAAAGTTCATCTACTGTGGCATGTGCTAGTCGGGAAGTTGGAAGTCAGAAAGTATGAACTGCACATGCGCGTTCTCGAGTCCTGCACAAAGTGTGTCGTCTGAAGCGCTACTGCTCGTTCAGTAGCAGGACTTCAGTTTCACGTTCTTGACCACGATTTTGTTGAGTATGCTTAACACAAATAATGGTTAACACACACAAAAATCTTTGTCCCCTGAATTTCGTGTCAAGAGTGCTCCACTGTATATATATGAAATAGAAACATCCGAAGATGCTGATGGGACCCAGAGATGCACCAGCCACGCCCGTCCTATCAACACGAGAGCAGCCCTGCCCCAGCCTTGGAAGTCTGTGTTGTGTTACTGGGGGGCAGGCACACACGGGACATTCCATTAAGTATACAAGGCACATAGCTACTCACGGCTTGGTGACCATCGCATATGATACAAAGAAGTCCTTGCGAAATGTCCCCATGGGTGTACCAGTCCATTTTTCATGACTGCAGAGCCCACCGGCAAAAGACACCCACTCAGAAACCAGAACGCATCCAACAGCCCAATGTATATATATACATTTACCATATTTTTCGGATTATAAGGCACACCGGATTATAAGCACAAAAATCAGATTTTGCTCTAATACTTTCTTGCTAAATTACTACCGTATTTTACGGACTACAAGGCGCACCTGATTATAAGGCGCACCCCTCAAAATTAACACAAAATTAAAGATTTTGTTATTATAGTTTCTTACTATATTATCAGTCACATTGTAACTTAAGGCGTAGGGGTCTCAGTCTTGGGAAAGAGTATCGCCTTATAGTCCGTAAAGTATGGTACATTTACACAGTGATGATGATATATCATATGGCCTACCCCTCACACGCGAGGATCTGTGGGAAGATAGGGTCTCTATCTACAAGCCCTCTGGTGGCTGAAGAGGCCAATACTGAAAGAGCAGGTTCTATTGCAGCCAGGGGGCAGACAAATGCTGGAGCCTGGGCTGTGGACATTTCCTTCCGTCTCAGACGTTTCTCATTGGCGGTGTAATTTCTTTCTTTTTCAAAATTTGCAAAGTACATATCAGTTAAAACTGTTTTGGTGTCCCAGGTATAGTGAAGTACAGCGTCACCCCAGGCGGGTTACCCCCTGCAGGCAAGCAGCCCCCAGTGGAGGTGACGGTTGAGGACAGGACGGGGGTGGGGGCTGGTAGGGGTGGTGGTGGTCTCCAGGACACCATCGTCATCCACCAGGCCAGGCTGTGGTGGCCCTGGACCATGGACCCCAAGGACCCCGGATACATGTACACCCTCAAGGTGAACAGACGGTTTTCTTTTTTTTCTTTCTTTTTTTTATCTTGTTCTGTTCTTTCTTCTATTTTGGTATTTGGAATATCGTCGATGAAATTCACAAACCTCGTATCTCGATTTTGGTAGTTTTGACACAAACGAAAAATACTTTTGAAAATGAACCGCGTTTACCACAAGTTATTATTATGATGAATATGTTGTTCAAGACATTGCAAGTTTAGTCCTGAATTTTGTTAACATTACTTTTCAATGTTTTTAGATATACTTGAAAAGTACGAAGATACAAGATTTTTGTCCTTAGGTATCATCTGAATTTGGGACTGAGTTTTTCTTCTATTTACACAACCTCATTTACCCCAGATAGAAAGTCGTTAAAGATAAGAGCTTTTGGTGGAATGCGGCGGGAAAAATTAGAGAGCTGACTTTGTATTTAACTGAAACCCCCCAAAAATTGAGACACAAGGTTTGTGAATTTCACCGACATTCTAGTCACAGAGAAAGTCTGGAGACCATGTCACTGCAAATGTAGCTCCACCCGTATAATTATATACTTTTTTTTGGGGGGGTGGGGGGCATTTAAACTGCTGTGGGATTTTTATGTGCGTAAAGCGCACAGGTCAGACTAGCTTCAAGTCCCCATCTGAAGGACTCTACATTCAGTTCGGTTTTCCCGTCGAACTAGAAAGAAAGGGTGAGGCCTAGGATTCGAACCCGGGTCACTCACACGTTGGAATTGGCAGGCGAATGTCTTAACCGCTCTGCCACCTTCTGGGCATTACTTTCACACCGCTCTATCTCGAGTCCCTACTCACAGCCTCGTCCCACGTTTGTCAGGTCGAAGAATCCGAAACCAGCAGTCCAAGGGGAGCGGATCTATGTTAGGCCGTCAGGAGGCAACCACCAGAGGAGACACTGCACTACTGCTGAGTCACTTTGGTGGAGTTCAGTGGAGCCTGTTCTGATTTCAACTGCTAATACCTCTACTGAAGACAGTAATGTCTTAGTCGCGGAGCCAGCGTGAGAGAAGTCCTCCTCCTGAGGGCGCCACCACATCCATCCATTGACAGCTCATAGGGCGTAGATTGGATTGATAATCGAAACCGAGGGGAACAAAGGATTTTTTTTTTAATTGAGTTATGGTGTGGTTAGTTGCCATAATCTGTGTGTGTTATACAGATAAGTGCAGGGGAAACAAAACTAACATAGTTTAATACTCTTTATAAGCTGTAGGGCAGAATTCCATACATTCGTGCAACTACTCTCATATGTATGTTTGTTTGTTTTTGGTTTCATTCTTCCCCCCCTCCCCGGGCGGTCTTTCATACAAATAGTTAACCCAACTTCTGGAAATTCTATGCTTGTAACTTCGTGTAATCTATCACTTTTCCCTTTGTTTACCGACATCTGCTATCTTTCTGCCTTACTGGTCCGTTCTCCTGCCTTTTTTCAAGACACTGTTACAAAGAATTTCTCCAGCTGAAGACGGACATGCTGGGCCGGACTATGTTTTTAGTCGCGTAACAGCAGCATGACGCATCTGCACTCTTTATTGACAGGAAGATGAAGACGACACTGAAGAATGTGTGAGAAACAAACTGCACAAATGAGCAAAAATAAAACTATACAATGAATGAGACGGTCGATAACTATAGAGTTTCGTTTTGGTCGATAAAGCAAACTGGTGTTGACAGTTGTTGATATACCCTGGCTAAAAGACTCCAGGGATCATCCCAACAGCTGAATCGCCTGAACACTATGGTATGAATGCATCAGCTAGGGATGAGAACATTACGTGTGTGACCCGTTTTTTGGTATTAAACATTTTATTCCTTCTTCATACATTTACAAATAACATTCATATATATGTATGATTCAACATTCATGAATAATAAACAGTGATTACCTGTAAATAAAGATGAATAAAACAGAAAAAAAAGTTTCTCTTGCCTTCTTTCTTGTTAATAGTAAGTATATAGATGGGGGTTTTTTGGTGGGATTTTTCCTTAATATACATTCATACACAATATGTGACCCGTTTTTGATTACCCCGCCACGTGGGCAGCCACACTCCGACTTCGGGGGAGTGTTGACAGTCAATAAATTGCTTGTTAACTATGGTGTTTGTTGACAGGTGAATGTGTCAGGGGACATTTACCGTCAGCCGTTTGGCATTCGCACGGTCAAGGTCACTCCGACACAGTTCCTCATCAACGGAAAACCGTTCTACATCATGGGCCTGGGCAGGCACGAGGACGCGGATGTGAGTCGTGTACCTAATTTATGTAGCTGCTGTGAAGGTTAAGGTGCCACACTAATGGCCTCTGTTTGCTGAGAAACAAAATTTGCTGTGCTGTCTCTGCTGTGAGTTATGTACCTAATTTATGTAGCTGCTGTGAAGGTTAAGGTGCCACACTAATGGCCTCTGTTTGCTGAGAAACAAAATTTGCTGTGCTGTCTCTGCTGTGAGTTATGTACCTAATTTATGTAGCTGCTGTGAAGGTTAAGGTGCCACACTAATGGCCTCTGTTTGCTGAGAAACAAAATTTGCTGTGCTGTCTCTGCTGTGAGTTATGTACCTAATTTATGTAGCTGCTGTGAAGGTTAACCCTCTTATGCGAACGTTCAGAAAAAAATTGGATCGTAAATGCCGAGAACGTTCGGGAACGTACGGATTCCACGTGGCCGGTTTGGGCGCTTCCATTTTGTTTCTATCACATGGAAGTCACGTGAGCGCTTCAGCCTCGCTTTCGCTATAGATTACACTTCCGCCCTGTTGCTTACAATGGCTTCTAGGCCGATTGGTTTGGAAGATATGAATTTTTGAAAATTAGTGACCGACTTCGGCATTTTCGCGATTTTTCCAATATGGATGACGAACAGTTATGGCGTCCATTGACTGAGGAAAGCGATGAATATTCGCATTTTTGTGAAAGATGGGACTTATGAGATCGCGAAGGAGTGTACTCTGACCTTTTTCGGCAGCGAGCTTGTTTTTGTTCGATCGATGCACATTTTTTAAGTCGTGTTACTGACATCAGTATTTTCCCGACTTTTGCATCATGGATGATGAGTCGTTATTGCATCCACTGAGTGATGACAGCGATGAAAATTCCTTTTTTTGTGAAAGATAGGAATTATAAGATCGTGAAGTGAAAGGGTAAGTGAATGATTTTGATCTACATTTCCATTTCAGTCGTCTTAGGCTTCAACAGTCTGCAAAAAGTAGGCAGTGAATAACTAGTGAATGCAGTTTGCGACTACACTTTGGCATTTTGATTTTTTTTGTGGACCCATGCATCCCCATAACATCTTGAAATTCATTTTGCAACTCAGACAGACAGGCAACACATTCAAAACAAAAAACCCACAACATCTGCTAGGGTATATTTTATTTTATTATTTTTCTGACACTACCCCCCCTTTTGTACGGAGTGACGTCCCTTGGACTGGGATTTCAGAGGTGACTGAGCACACAGAGCGTCAGGACTTAAAGGGTTAAGGGGCCACACTAATGGCCTCTGTTTACTGAGAAACAAAATTGAGCAAATATTGCCTCCCTCCAGAACGCAGTATGCCTCCTTTAAGAAAAGGTTACTGTGTTGTACAGACTATAAGGCAATACTTTTTTCCCCAGACTGAGACCCCAATGCGCCTTATAATATGACAAACAAAATAGTAAAAAAGTGTAATAACCAAATCTGAATTTTGTGTAAAATTTAGGGGAGGGATTCCCTTATAATAAGGTGTGCCTTACAGTCGAAACTGAGGGAAACAAGGGACGGGTTGTCCCGTATATATATCTATATATTGTAAGATTGTGGACTGCTGCTGTTGGAGCATCAGGCATCAGAACAGCCCACGGATCCGCTGATTTCCGCGGTTTTGGTAGCCACTGGCCGCGGTTTTGGCACTGCCGGCCGCGGTTTGTACTTCATGAGGCAGCGCGATCTTATTCTCAAATGGTATTCTTAAACAGTTTGTTTTCATACTGCGCCTTCGGAAACAAAAAATCGCGGCCATTTTTGTTTTTTCTTCCGAGTTTAGAGCTCTCTAGACTCTTACTTTCACTGTTTCAGAGTTTGTTTTGATGACAGTGATTGTGATTTGGGTTTTAAATGAGTCGATTTAGAGGATATGATCGCGGGAGACTATGATGATGTGAGAACTTTGAACTTTTCCGCAAGAAATCTGGTAGCGAATGATCGCAATGATGCCGACTACGGACTAGAGTTTTCTGGGGTCCGATTCGATGTCGACTCCGTGTCATGGCGAGTGTTGTTCGTCCGCGGATTGGTTTCTGGAGTATTCTGATGCCTGAGCATTCAGTCACTGAAGAGAGAGGCAGGAAACTGTGTGCTGGGACTTGAACGATAAGCTTGTGAGTGATCCCTCTAGAGGACACTGAAGATATACAGCTATAATATCGTTGCACACATGCAAAAGAGACGTAAGTCAAAAGACGTCACATGACATGATGAATGGAAATCTCAACATTTTGGTCATTTCAGGTCAAATTACGTCATTTTTTGTTAATTTAGCATCACCATCGGTGTTTTATCTTTGCAAATTCTTGTTTTACAGCTTTGTTAGATGATGCAGCTTGTCTAGATCAACTGGTAAGTCCAACACATCGAAGTTGACCAATTTTGAGTTACGTCTCTTTTGCATGCGGACGGCGATATGATGATGATGGTTTTCGTTGTGTGTTTCTTTTCACTCGTTCAGATTCGAGGCAGAGGGATGGACTATGCGCTGATCGCCCGTGATTTCAACATGAAGAGGTGGCTGGGGGCCAACACTTTCCGCACCTCCGTCTACCCCTACGCCGAAGAAATAATGGACCAGGCCGACCAGCAAGGGTTTGCCGTCATCGACGAGAGTCCTGGCATCGGAATTCATTAGTAAGGGCTCTTTTTTGTGTGTGTGTCTTTTTTTCTCCCTGTTTTATTTATATTTTGGGGTCGCACATCGGCGTTCTTTTCATGCCGCTCATTGAGAGTCCGGACTCACAGCTTTGTTAATTTGTGGAATCCGAAACCAGCTGTCCAGGAGGATCAGATCTATGATAGATACGTGGATGCTCCTGCTTTCAGGATGTCCTCAAATGCAGGATTTTTTTTTATTGCCTGGAGCCGGCGTTGCCAGATTATGAGAATTTGAGAAGCAACGAATTTCCTATTTATTAACGTTTTGTCTGTGTCTCGCATGTGTAGAATATAAAAGAAATGAATACAGATAAATATTTACATGCCTTTACCAGGAACTTTACATTTTTAGGATTTTTTAAGTCAAGTTGTTAACTGGGCGGCCTTTTAAAAAAAATGACATTCAGATCATCTGTAATGTTATAAATTGGGGACTTTCCTGGTGTTGCACTGCCTCCGGGCATTGCCTCCAGGATCGTTCCCACCATCTTTATATCCACTGATGTCCCATATGTGTCTGTTCCAGACCGGAGGACGTTAAATAGTTTTTCATTCGGGCGGCCTTGCAGGATTTTTGAAATTTCCCAGGAGCACCCATGTAGGTGGTCAAGAGGCAACCACCAGAGGAGACACCCTGTACTGCTGAGTCGCTTTGGTGGAGGTTTGCAGCGGATTGGAGAAAGCTGCCGTGGCTGCTGTCGTGTTGGTGGTGGAGTGAGCTTTTGTTTTCAGGGAGTCCATTTTTATGTCCCCTTCTTTCAGCTTCAGGGCTTCTGAAAACGTACAGATTGTGCGTATTTGTTTGCGTATTTACGCACTAGAGCTCTCAAATCGCCTCCTAGAATCTGAAACTGTGCGTGAGATTTACCCTTTAAGATCTCATTTAGGGGGTGAGATGACGCATTAAAATGATGATGCGTGCGTGAACACAACCGTTACTTATCAGTAAGTTAATGACGTTCTTCGTATTTCAATCGTCTGTTAGGCCTTTCTGCCACAAGCTGTCTAGGCTAGATCTAAAATTCTACTGGATCGCGCAGAAAGCCCAAATCGTTGAAAGCTCATTGCGCATGGGGTGGGGTTGGGGATTTGCAGGCGATGGAGCTTCTCCCATGTTTTCGCCTTTACCCCTTAAAATTTGCAACTGGGGGTGAAAATACCCCGTTAAAATTCTAAACAGTGAGTGTACCCCTTAAAGACCCACCACGTCATGTGTCAAAATCACGGTTTTCATGTGTTTTCCCTCTTATAGCTGGTAAGAAATCTTAAGAAATCTTCCTAGCATAAGAGGGAATGTGACACGTGACGTGGGGGGTCTTTAAGAGGGGAAAAGATCAGAAGCCCTGAGCTTGTACAACATTGCCAGCCTTTTGGTGTGGCGAAGCTGCTGCAGTGAGGGCCAGCCATGTTGATCTAGAGTAACAAAGGGGGTTGCGCACCCCTCAAAATGACGCAAACAATGATGCGAGCATGACATGATTTCTTTACAATCTCTACGATTTCAAGGGGGGGGGGGGGTGTACCCAACCAATACACAGACCTGTTAGTATTCTATCGTCACTGAGATGCTGGAGGTGTGGCTGTAGTGTAGCGAGCAGCGCGCCGCTGGACTGCCTCCAGTCTGTCGATGTCCTGTTGCTGGTAAGGGTCCCAGACAGTCGATGGGGCGTATTCCATTCTTCGTTGAACCTTTTAAAGTGAGCGTTTAACCCCCTTATATTTTTGCTGTTTGCAGCGCTAAGAACTTTGCCCCTGTCTCGCTCGCCCACCACAAGGAAGTGATGTGGGAGCTGATTCGCCCGGAGACAAGAACAGGCCCTCCGTTATCCGTTTAACGAGAAAGGGCATAAAAGGG
>CM065702.1:25233085-25270585 GCA_017654935.2 Phymorhynchus buccinoides
CTTAATGTCTCAGTACCACACGACCTTCAACACGTACCGCTCTCAGTTCCTGGTGGGCGAGATGTTCTGGTGTTTTGCTGACTTCATGACTGCGCAGGGTTAGTTGGTGTGGTTTTTGGGGGGGGTGTTTTGGGGGGTGTTGGAGTGGGGGTTTGCTGTCCTATATTCTGGGCCGAACAGCGACGGTGGGGTAGCTCTCACGCTGCTCGTTTTGAGACCCAACTCTGGTTTGTCAGGTCGCGGAATCCAAAATCGGCGGTCTTCTTCTTCTTCTGCGTTCCCAGGCCATATGGCCATAATGGGTAAGGTAGTATGTGTTCGGTTTTCAGTTTTCACTGGTCTCCCCGCCGCGTGCAGCCGACATATTCCGATTTCGGAGGTCAAAGGAGAAAATTAGGAATACAGGGAAACGCATTTAGTACGAGTACGGTTTAAACGAGAGCCCGTGTGTAACGAGTGGTTTCAAAATTCCCGACCACAAGCCTTCTTTTTCCTTGTTAAATAATTCTGCATACAACGAGCTCGCTACAACGAGCAACTTGCATATAACGTACAATTGATTGACTCCCAAAGTCAAGCTTTTATGCAAAAACTACACGGTTAGAACGAGAACGCACTTACAACCACACCGCCATCCCAAAGTCACGCTTTCTTGCACAACTACCTGGCTAGAACGAGAACACACTGACAACAGCATCGCCATCTTGACTGACCCCTCGATATGTAAGCGACATTCTGATTGGCTGATATAACAACTTGGGTGCCTGCAGCGCAAGCAGACGACACTGGATTCACTCTTTGCGCACTGATCTTGTGACTTCCGGGAAATTTTAACTTTCTCTTAAAGCGCGTGTGTGGATTTTATGTTTTTGATGTTATCGTGTGTTAATAAACTGTTTTAAAGTGTTTGTAATCGGCATTAAAAACCCTATGGATACAGGATACCTGGGCTTACAACCATGCTTTGTTGGGTAAGTGTGTTGTTTCCGTTTTTCTGTCTTTTTCACACTTTACCAGCACGCACATCACAGTAGATGTGAGGAGCGATTGATAGGTTCGTCAGGGTTGCCAAAATCGATAAAATGGTTTGAACGAGCAATGCTTACAACGAGTAAATTGGCCCTCTCCCCTGGAATTCGTACTAAACGGGTTTCACTGTATTTGTTTTTTAAAAAGGCAGGAGAATGGGCCAATAAGTCAGAAAGATACTTTTAGATAGTAGATGACAGTAAGCAAAGGGAAAAGGCAGAGTCAAAGAATAGTGGAAGTTACAAGCACAGAACTTCCAGAAGGTGGGGGAACCATTTGTACAAAAGACCCCCCTGGTATCCCTATGGGGAGAACCAGCGGTCAAATGGGAGCGATTGTATGTTAGGTCGTCAAGAGGTAACCACCGGAGGAGACACTGACAGGGTGAGAGATTCCTACGTGACAGTTTCCATTAACCCTTTATGCTTTAAAGGTTTAAACTGAGAAATTGCCTATATTGATGAAAGAGAATTTGCGGTGGATGCAGTTGAGCAGTTCTTCTACCTGAGAATTTGTCAGGCGCAGGATGTTACCTTTTATTTTCATTTTCTAGATCTGGATTTAACCCTTTCAGCGCCAATGTCGACTTTTGTCACCACATTGGTTTTACACCCATGTCACTAGAGGGCATCAGGTCAGAGCCTGTTGTCTGGAGACCCTGTTTTCTTGATTTGGGGAGGTGGGGATGGGCCTGATGTTACATATGTCACAGAGGAATTCTCAATATTGCAGAGAATTTTGTTCTCTCTACCCAGTTAGGTTTAAGGGTATTTTTTTGCCGAAAAATGGCTGGCGGTGAAAGGGTTAAAATAATAAATCTGGATATGTATCTTGCTAGAGCGCACGAAGGATGTTAATACTTGTATTGTCACAGTTAATTTGTATTACTCAGTATTTATATATTTTATTTCTGTTTTTGTCTTGACAGAGACCACACGGGTGTTGGGTAATCATAAAGGGGTGCTGACCCGTCAGCGTCAGCCGAAAGCGGCGGGTCATTTGCTGCGGAACAGATACCTGGCCTTGACCAATAACACCACCACAGCATGTCCGCACAAACTGCCTCCAGAGATTTTGATTAATTGAAAATACATATAATATAAATAATATATATAAATTTATACTACATATAAAAAATATCTAGAGGGCAAAAGGCTTCATAAAGCCTACAGAGCCTAAACTGATATGATAATTTAAAAAAATGTATTATAAAAATGTTGCAAGTTTCTTTCGATTTGACCAAGTTCTTTTATTATGACTATATTTTTCAATTTTTGAAGCCTCAAATTTTGGATTGACTTCAGAACAAAGTTTCAAGAATTGATGGCTGCACTTTAATTCGGCTGTTGAGTTGTTTCTCTCGTTGATTTTCCCCCCAAAAAAAAGCTTTTTAGGGATTTTTGTTTTGTTATCTTGATTACACTACAATGAAAAGTTCATGAGATTTATATTTCAGTGGGTTATGCTTTTTATTCTTACGGTGTTGCTGAACATGTTATTACATTCCTTAATGTACAGTAAATGTCAGGTTGAATAATGTCATGATTTTTGCTTTCTTTGTGACTTTTTTTTAAAAGCTTTATTGCGTATGTCTGCATTTTATGTACCGTACTTTACGGCCTATTAGGCGCAACTTTTTTTTACTGCACTTTGACCCCTGCGCCCAATCCGGCGCATGCGCCCTTTCTATGCTCTAAACAGAAAAAAAGTAAGGGGGTCGAGAGTTGAAATGAACAACTCACCATGCTCTGGTAGCTTCCACAACAAACCGACAACAGTTCACTCACATTGCACTTTCGCTTCACGATCGTATCTCTTCCGTGATCACAATCGGACACAGCAATAGACCTAGCACTGATCGGATCAAACAACCCTCATCATGCCCAAGACAAAACGGATGGCATATGATGCCGATTTCAAAGTGAATGCTATTTTGCTGGCAGAGGAAAAGGGAAACAGAAAAGCTGCCTTCGAGTTAGGAATCAACGAGTCAATGGTTTGAAAACGGCCCTGTAATGATGTTACTTTCGCTGATCGTTTCGTTCTTCCTTTTTTTAATTTCTTTGGTTTCTTTGCGCCTTATCGGGTGTATGCGCCCTATCTTTGTTCAAATTACGAAAAAAAAATTAAAGCAGGGGGTGTGCCTTATGCGCTGTGCCGCCTTATGGGCCGTAAATTACGGTATCATTGTACTTAAATGTTGTTAGTTTGTTTTCATATTCTTAAAAGAGAACAACTGTTGTTACTTTGATGTGATATTCATACAATTTTACACTTTTTAAACAACTGTGTCTTCAGGCATAAGAAGTGCAGACCTGTTTACCCTTATAATGAACAACCTGGAATTTGCCACAGAAAAACCCGGAATTTGAGAAAAAACACCAGAATTCACATCGCAATGTCGCTTATGCCGCCATGCGAAATTTAGAAGTCCACGTTGCAGTACTTGCAGTGTGCATGCTCATCTCCCAAATGCGAACTTGTTATTCCTGGCACTTTCAAATACTTTTGAGAAAACTTCTGCTTCACTTTTGGCCATTTCACCCTATCACTGCTGTCATTTGTCAAAGATTTCTGGCGCTTGCCGCCTGCGGTTGACTTGCCTGATGACATGTTTGGCGCAAAACTACAATCTCTGCCAACAAGAAATATTATCATTGGTTGAGGTGGGTCCATGGACCAAATAATCCCGGGATTTTCAGCATTCACCCGGAATTTATTATTTTACCCAGAATGTTTGCAAATTCATGGAATAATTTGGGCAAAACCGGGAGGGTAAACAGGTCTGGAAGTGTCAGAGGATTTTGCTAATTTCAGAGGATTAAGAATTTCTGACAGAGGATTGGCTCCTACTGTCAGAGGTTTGACTTTGAATTGGGTGTTATCTTTATTGTTAAATAGCACTTTAAAGCGATTTCTCACTGCATAAAGCCTTTTTGGTGATGTTGGGAACTGATTTCAGTGTTGTCCCTCTATAGTCTGGGGTCTTGATGGTCCTTTTACTGCGTTTTTTTCCGCGAACTTGACTTCAGGCGATTCTGATGCCTGGTCATAAACAAAAACCAACAAAATGCTATGAAGTAAGAGTTAAGAAACCTCAGAGTTTGAAAGTGTCTTCCATTTGAATAGTCCTCTTCATTCCCAGGCCATATGGCCGTAATGGGTGACGTACCTGTACGTATTTGTCTGGTTTTCAGTTTTCTCTGGTGGGCTCCCCTCTGCATTCAGCTGACACATTCCACTTTCTGAGGAACTCAAAGGAGAAAATCATTTGGAAGAAAGAAAAAATGGTAGAAGATAGTGAGAAAACGAAAAGGCAGAGTCGAAGCTAAGAGGGACAGATTGAAAGAAGTTCCCCATGGGGAGAGACTTGTAAAGGATGGGGAGGGGGGTGTTGGCCTTTGTGTTTTCCTGAGAGTTTCTGCAGAGTTATTGTTCTTTGAAAAGTATCAAGGGAGTGACCGGATATTAGGGAATCTCAGAGGGATGTAATTATAGACGTGCAACGGCGTGTCGTCGCATCCCATAAACCTTCCGTCCTGATGCTGCTAATTTACAGTGTGTTGGTTTTTTAGCGAGTGAAAAAGAGAAGGGAAAGGGATTTATTTTTCCTCTAAAAAGTGCTGAGATTAAAGTGTATTTTTTTATGCAAATTTTTCTACGCTGTGTGTTCCCTATTTGAGATTTTAGAAAATGTTCACGCAACCTGTAACATATTTTATTGTTTTCTTTCTGTTACTGTTGTAGATATCCCGTCTTTGACAGATCAATTTGTTTTTCAACATCATAATGGTATTTTATCATAAAGGTTCTAACCTGCTTTGACTTCAAAGTTTTGTTGTATTAATATATTTTTTTTAATTTTTCATACGATTTGACAACTGAAAGTTTTTTTGATGTCGATGCAAATGACTATGTTCACTTTGTACATTTATCATGTAACTTATGTGCGCTTTGTTTATATTTTAAAGAAAGTTATGCACATTTCCTGCACATATTTTGAAAAAGATAATATTTACCTTGCCATATCTATGTGTATCAGTATCTATTATATTACTTTTATTTTTTGTATATACAAATTTGTAAATTGTGTTCTCTTGTGACAAGCCATGATCAATGATGTGATATTGACACTGTTTCGGTATTCTTATCTGACAGAGAATCTTAAGATTTTATGCGTTGGGCTTTTTTTCTTCAGTTTTTTTCTCTTTGTCTAATCTTCTGGACCGTACAGTGGCATTGCTCCCACGCCGTTCATTCCTAGTCCCAACTCGCAGCCACACTCTGGTTTGTCAGGTCGCAGAATCTAAAATCAGAAAAGGAGCAAAATCTACGTTAGGCCGTCAGGAGGCAACCACCAGAGGAGACACTGCACTGCTGCTGAGTCGCTTCGGTGGAGTTCAGTGGAGCCTGTTCTGAGTTAATCTACGCAGGACACCACCTAATAACAACAATAATGTCTTAGTCGCAAAGCCTGCGTGAAGTCCTCCTCCGAGGGCGAAAGTCCATCGACAGCTCCCATGAACATACTGATCCCCATGACTTTGACCCAAGGGCACAGAGTGGATTGGAAATCAAAACTCTGGTCACCACGAGAGCAGGGCTTGCGAGGCCACATAATTCAAGACTTTCTGTATGGTGAATTTTTTTTCTTGAATTGTTTTTTTAAATACAGCCAATCGGTCACATTGATTTTAGCTTTGCATATCTAGGGCATCAGCTACTGAAAACAAGCCCACTGTTACAAAAGTGAGACTCGCCTTGGCTTGAGGCTGTGTCAGACCAGTTGACATAAGCCAGAACACCAAGGCTACATCAAAATGTTATGCTGTGCACGGCTGTGCGGGGATTGTCCTAAGCCATGACGAGCTTCTACCATAACATCATCGGTCTTAAATCCTCCGAAGTCGGAGTGTGGCTGCCCACATGGTGGGGTAATCAAAAACGGTCGCACACGTAATGTTCTCATCCCTAGCTGTTGCATTTGTACCATAGTGTTCAAGTGCTTCGGCTGTTGGGATGATCCCTAGAGTCTTTAAGCCAGGGTAATACAACAAAAGTGAGACAATGAGACACCACATCAACTTTTTTTTTAAAGCAGTTCAACACCATACAAATTTGAAGAGATTCTGTGCACAACAGTTCATAAGATATATTTAGCGAACAAACACATTATCGCAACAAACCATTTTTGCATGGAGGTGGTGGTCTAATGAGAATGAAGTACTGAAGTTCTTTGTAAGGGTGTTTGTTTCTGTGTGTGTGTGCCATGTATGTTTAACTTTTGCCAAATTCAGTGCCAATAAATTATTGCTAAAACCTTAGCCAATGTTAAAGGTTATACACCCAAATATGCACAAAAGGCATGATAAGTTACGCAAATAAACATTATCTGAAAAAAAATGTTGAAATCTGATTCTTTTATTTTGTAGCAGGGTTGATTTTACTGACTTGTTGACTGTTTACAAATCAGCTTTTTCAAATATAAAGCTTATTTATTGCAATAAAAAGTGAACATACCGTACTTTTTTCCCCTCAATACAAGTATTTTGTCCAATATCAAGTTCATTTACATCGAATATATATATTTTTACAAAGCACTATGGGTATTTCTATCTTATCACAGGGTATTTTGTGCGATTTAAGAGAAGTTGGTTCTTGCTATTTTTACATATCAACGTTGTAGTTTTATGAATGAAAAAACAAAATCCCTAAAATTTTGTGTTCATGATGCTCAAAAAATTATTTCATGGATGGCCTACTCTATTTTTTTTCTTGCATTTAATAAACTGCTAATCAAGGAAGTTTTCTTCTCTTCCCTATTTGGACATATAGCAGTGTGTGTGTGTGCGCGCGCATCTCTGCGAACATGTGTGCGCTTTTTTGCTGTCTCAGGACCGACCTCCTGGAACAAACTTCCTCTTTCCCTCCGTCAGCAAAGCTTTCAAATCTAACCTCAAAACCCACCTGTTCTTCCATCATTAAAGCTCCGCTTTCTCTTCTCTCTCTTGCCTTTAGGTCTGTTTCTGCTGTGTTCCATTTGTCATCCGTGTGTGTTCGCTTTCTATTGCGTTTTTGTTTGAATGCTAACGTGTGTGTGCGCTTTGATTTGATTTCTATCAAGATTCAGCGCCGTATAAATACTGTATGTTGTTGTTGCACATGCATGCATCTATGTGTGTGTGTGTGTGAACACATGTGTGTGTGTGCGAACACCTGTGTGTATGTGTGTGTGTGTGCATGCATCTATGTGTATGTGTGCTTCTGTATGTGTCTCTGTGTGTGTTTCATGAACATCATGCCTTTCTGGTTTCTGTTGTGGGTTTTTTTAAATTACACTTTTCATCCTTTTTTTATAAAATACTGAAATAGCATTTGGTTCTCTTTGATATTGATGTTGGATATTTCACTAAAATTTGTTGATAATGAAAGCCTTGTATTCTACAACATATGCTTTTGTCGATTTTTGTTTTCAGTCATGTTACGTCTTCAAGTCGATGATGGACACTTAACAACTTTACGTATGAGATTTGACAGATCAAAATAAAGAAAAGCACACTGTTGCTCACACAAGACAAAATGTTTTTTACAATATATCTATGTTTATTTTAAAATTAAGGCAAAATAAAAAGCAACTATTGATCAAAACTGCTTTGTAAACATTTGTGCTTTAATAAAAAAAAGAAGAGAACCGTTTCATCAAACGTCTACAGAAAGACAAAACACAAACAAGCAGCAATAAACCCAATGCTACATACTATAAAAGAAATCCAATATGACATAAAGGCACAAGATTCCATAATTATGCTTAAGTACTTTGCATTTACAAAGCAACAGGGATAGCTGTTAGTTGTTCATAAACACACTGTGGAGTTGCGTGTACTGGAATACGCTACATACCGGATACCCTGTGTACAAAAACATAAATAGACGCAAGTTTCACAAATGTATCCCCATTACAACCTAACCGGAGATATGACAAAATCTGTGCAGCGGACATTTTGAAAACTGTCATGGCGGCCAACCTAGCCATATGCCAGGGTGGCAACAAGGTCAGCTGTGTTCCCCAACATCCCTACAACAAATCTAAGCTTTCTCCCTGCTTCTACCCAGCAAGGTTTTAGCAAATTGTTTTTTTGAAACTACAGGTTTCAGCCTCCTGACTTAAAAAATAGCAATGTTCTGAAAAAGAGTTTAAAAAAAGAATGTGTCTGTGTGTGTGTGTGTGTGTGTGTGCGCGCGAGTGCATGTGTGTATATTTCTATTACCCAAAAAATTTGCATTGTAAATGTGAACATTCTCATGAGCGCAAAAAAAAATGTAGAAAAGCGAGCAGTTTTTCTATTGATATTCATTCCTCTTGAGCCCACAAAGCAACAACAAAATGTATAGCTGGCATTTTATTATGCTTGATAATAAATCTTCAGTTCAGATTACACCTTTCCCTTCGTCATGAGTAAAAAAGAAGTAACATACGTACACTGATAATAATTGTTAAAAAAAATTATCTAGAGTTCAAAAGTATTTTTTAAAGATCTTGCATAATACACAAAATTATGCACACAAACGCGCGTGCACGCACGCACACTCACAAAACGAATTGGCAGTGCATAGGCATTAAGTACAGAGAAAAAAGGTACGATTGTAAGAGGGCTTGTTCAACATTGTGAATAACTCAAGTCCCCTACATGTTCTAGCTTTGAAATGTAATAAAATAGCAATATTATTGATGGAGGAGGATGAACAACAAAAAGCCTTTATTCGGAATTCTCTTCTTCTTCTGCGTTCCCAGGCCATATGGCCCTAAGGGTGAAATGTGTGTGTGTCCGTTTTTCAGTTTTCACTGGTCTCCTTGCTGCATTCAGACATCACATTCCAATTTCAGAGGAAATTTTCGGAATTCAAAAATATTCCGGAAATTTTCCAGACATTTATATGAACCACGATTCCAATAGATATTCATGATGTTGGCGTCAATAATTGTGTGTGTGTGCGTGTGTGTGTATGTGTGTGTGTGTTAGAGAGAGAGAGAGTTGCTTTGTATATGCGCTGTTGCTGATTGGTGTCACTCTTTAATGTTGTTTTTGTTGTCTGTTGATGAATAATTGATTGTAAAGCGCTTTGGGCTCATCTGAGGTAAAGCGCTATATAAATGTACTATTATTATTATTATACAACTGGGTGGATATTACTAATGATTCCTTGCCAATAATCCCATCAGATATCAAGACCTTAAAACAGTTCTTCTTTTCAACATTATAATTTTTCTTTTCTTTCCCTTGAAACTGGCCAAATACATGAGTTTGATCATTAATTTTTGATGATACAAATGTATTATTTTAAATTTGATTGCACTGATGCTGATAAGAAACCCCCAAAAGAAACACAAATTATGACTTAAAACACACATTTTCATTTACGCCCATCTGAATTTCTGTGTGTGTGCATGCGTGTGTCTGTGTCTGTGTCTGTGCAAACGTAAATAATTATTGGCAACTTGGAGGCAATTAATTACCAAACTTGGCAACAGCAACAAAAAAGCATACAAACAAACAAACGCAAAACATAAAAGTTTTCTTTGAGTAAAATTTCAGCAGTCATTTCATATCATACATTTCCCCCCACAAACGAGAAGGATAATGCAAGAAACCAGAAGAATGTTAACACATCCACAGATCTCCGATGGCTCTCAGCAGTAACGTCAGCAATTCAGAAAAGTAACAATTTATGTATCACATAAATTATGCAAATTGTAATAATAAAAAAAACCCACATATCTTTGATATGTAAAACTGCTTTCAATGATTCATTTTTATTGAACTAAGCTTGAAAAACTGATTGCTCCTTTATTTTATTTTATTTTCATCCTGTTGTTTATAATGGGCTACCTTTTCTTACGTTTGCGCTTGTTTCACTATATGTTGATGGGATGAAAGAGCGAGTGAAAGCAGGAATTGTGGAAGGAATGAAGAGAAGGAATAAAAATTATTGAATACATAAATTATGTAAATTGCCAGCAGTTTCAGACAGGAATGAGCGAGGCTTTATGCTAAAAATGGTCTGCCCCTGACTCGTATACTGACTCGTGCGTGCCACCGACATAAACGTATTGCCCCCTGTGCGTCATGAAGAAGCAGTGTGAAGCCTCTGGAAATTGTCTGCCCCTGACTAGTATACTGACTCGTGCGTGCCACCGACATAAGCCCCCGACAGGAATGAGTGGGGCTTTATACTAAAAATGGTCTGCCCCCGACTCGTATACTGACTCGTTCGTGCGTGCCACCGACATAAGCGTATCGCCCCCGTGCGTCATGAAGAAGCGGTGTGAAGCCTCTGGAAATTGTCTGCCCCTGACTAGTATACTGACTCGTGCGTGCCACCGACATAAGCCCCTGACAGGAATGAGTGGGGCTTTATACTAAAAATGGTCTGCCCCCGACTCGTATACTGACTCGTGCGTGCCACCGACATAAGCGTATCGCCCCCGTGCGTCATGAAGAAGCGGTGTGAAGCCTCTGGAAATTGTCTGCCCCTGACCATGAACTAAAAACAGACTCATGATACTGACACACATACATTGAATTTAGTGCCCTTGTGCGTTGCGAAGAAACAGTATAAAGCCCCATTATTGGTCACACACACACACACAAAATATATTTCATGATATGCAAACATTTTTTGTCAACATCATGTTATATGGTGCAATTACCTCCAAGCATAGGTGCAGGTCTATATATAAATAGGTAAATACAAAAATAAATGATACGTAAATACAAACAGAAAAGTCTATATCACTTTTGTTTTTAATGCAAAACAAAGCAAGCAAAGCCAGACAGAAACTTCCAAAATACACATTCATTTGCATTAAAACCCTTTCAACGCCAGCCATTTTTTCAGCCAAAACTTTCCATTAAACTAGAGAAAAGATTTCATCTGCAATATTTAGGATTCCTTTGTGACATCCATAAAATAGGGCCTATTCTTACCTCCCAAAATGAAGAACAAAAGGTCAGTGGATACCAGACCCTCATTTGATGCCTTTCAGTGACATGGGTGTTATTTCATTGTGGTGCCAAGAGGCGACAGTGGAGTTGAAAGGGTAATAGGAGCAACTTTTGTGATGAAAAAAATACAGCCTATACAAATATTATACCTTTTTTCTGTACATGGCAGCCAAACATGCTAAAATTTGTTTTATAAATCAAGCAATTTATGATATAGATGTATGAAAGAAAAATATGATACAGTATATATAAGTAAAAACGTCATAATATGTGACGCATTTAAACTAAATGATACAATCTTATGTCAGAGACAAAAAACGAGACATAGATATTTTTTAAAAAGTCGAGGGAGGTGGGGGAGGGGTGGTAGGTGGAAGGGGGAGGATTTTCTTGCTTTTACTTTCAAAAGTCAAAGGGAATGGGAGAGTGATCATTTATATTTGTATTTGGAATGCACAATAAGATGTCTTATCGATCAACAAAACAGTACGATCTCTTTTTTCATCTCTTTACATCATTTACTCTTTAGTCTTTCAGCACACACGAACTGATATATAGGCAAACACTATCGTTCAATCTAGTGAAGTTCTTAATAATGTGCTAATTACCATAATGTAATTTAATAGAATTCTAAAGCACACCACATAATTATAAAACAGCCTCCAAAACAAAACACAAGATCATTTATTGCCTTTGAAGCTTAATGGCTTGTTTACTTCAAAATACCGTAAAAACTGGACTATAAGACGCATCTGTATATAAGCCGCATCCCTTAAATTGACAAAATATTAGGTATTTATTCACATATAAGCCGCACCAGTTTATAAGCCGCAGAGAAAACTGTATGTGCACAAAGCAACACATAGAAATTCTCCTATCAGAACATGAGTATTTAATGTCCTCAGACACTTTCAACATGAGATTTGAATCTATTGATTACCAAAACCAGTTTTGAGTCTAAAGAAGCTCAAAATAGGCTGAAGCATGTGGCCAGAAACAGATTTAATCATACTCATAAACATAGAATAGAAATAAAATCCACAGATAAGCCGCGTCAGTCTATAAGCCGCATGGGCCAAAGCTGAGGGGGAAAGCAGCGGCTTATAGTCTGCATTTTACGGTACCTACTTATTTGAGATCTAAAAAGAAGGGGCACAATATGAAGCGCTCTGAATATTACTGAAGTACAGTAATAATGCTTGTGCAGTTTACCAGTGCATGTAGACAAGTGAAAAAGGCCAAGAAACAAGTTGTGCCCATGATACTCAATTTTGCACTTATATTGAGGAATGTAACATAATCACAAACACACGTTTAAGAGAAACAAAAATGAGGCACATTATTGTCATGGATTTCATAAACGTTTCCGGTTTCATATATAAAAACAAGTAGCTGGTCTTTAAAAAAAAAAAAAAAAAAGGATCCAATAAGCAAAAGGTCCAGCGTACATACAATCTATTACCACTATCAAAATAGCAAAATAAAAACAACAAATACAAAACAAAACCCAACAAAAGGCTGTTTTTACATATTGAGCCGATTTGGGTTCCAATTTTAAAAAAATGCTACACAAGGTTTTTTTAAATCGAGTAAAAAAAAAAAGAAGCTAGATTTATTTTTAATGAATCAGAATTTCCGGAGGCAGTTTCTGCTGAGGCAGATGCTGCGGGCACGTCGATGTGGTGTTGTTGGTCAGAGCCATGTATCTGTTCCGCAGCAAATGACCCGCCGCTTTCGGCTGACGCTGACGGGTCAGCACCCCTTTGCGATTGCCCAACGCTCGGCCAGTGCCTAAACAAACGATGAAATCAAATCAAATGAAAATACCACGTAACTTCAGTAAGCACTTTGGTATTTTAGTATTTGATATCGAAGGGGGGACATATAGAGATGGGGGCGCACCAATGGCTCGTACCCACGTGTCGTCATATCCGGCCACAAGGAGCGCCATATTATGGGAGACCGCCATCTTAGTTAGTAACTTTGTTTGAAAAATGCCAGATCGATGCTGCGTATTTGGCTGTTCCAATTCGAAACTTATCTAAACTGTATTTATAACATCTGGATGTTTTCTTTACACATTTAGATAACATTTTCACTTTGTTTACACACAAATAAGGACTAAGATGGCGACACTTCCGTTGGAAGGGTCGAGATGCGCACGCAGGTGGGCGGGAGCCATATTATCCCATCAAATAAATAAACGTCTTCTCACCCTGCACTGTCATGAAGTCGGCAAAGTTCCAGACCATCTCGCCCACCAGGAACTGGGAGCGGTACTTGTCGAAGGTCATGTGGTACTGGGACATGAAGTCCGCCTGGTACTCCTCCGTCCACACAAACGACGGCTCCTGGGAACAACAGAGAGAAAAGATTTGTGCTTTGTTCACTTTTTTTTAGCACAATTCTTCTTCTTCGATCACTCAGACAGTTAGTTTACCTGTCAATTATGGATGCAGATGCATCATGCTGCCATTATGCGCCTAAGTAAGAAATAGTTGGGCCCAGCATGTCCGACTTCAGCTGGAGGAAATCTTTTTGAAAGCGTTTATTGAAAAAGAAAGGGCAGGCGAATGGGACCGGTAAGGCAGACAGACAGTAGATGACAGCAAGCAAAGGGAAAAGGCAGAGTCAAAGAGAGTGACAGATTAGAGGAAGTTACAAGCACAGAACTTCCAGAAGGTGGGAGAACTATTTATACAAAAGACCCCCCGGTATCTCCCCGGGGAACACAATTAACGTCAAAACTTTGCCAAGTTTTGGAACAAACTCAAGTTAGCGATTTCCAAACTTGCAAACTTTTGCAACACACTTACATCATTGATTTCCTAAATTCTCAAGCTCAGTTGATTACAAAATTCACCGTTGGACGCCCGGAAAATAAACTAACGAAAGTCAAAATTTGTTAAGTTTGATACGTTGGACCCCCCCCCCCCCCCCCCTCCATGGGGGTCTTTGCATAAATAGTTCCCCCACCTTCTGGAAGTTCTGTGCTTGTAACTTCCTCTAATCTGTCACTCTCTTTGACTCTGCAGCTGAAGCAGAAATTGATTTATGAAGGTATTTTAGTTTGCTTTTTCCACAATTTATACAAATGCTTATTTTAAAGTGTTTGAAAAATATACAGTAGACGCACAAAGATCTTGTTTGACAAACTACAACCCAAAAAAGAACTTCCTTTTGTGGTAAAATTCAAAAACAGGAAATCCTTGTATACCAGGGAAAGTTGCACCCATGTAAATGTTTGAAGTACCTGCAGGTATGCAGTAAGTGCTTTTCACACAACACATGTTGGTATTTAGTATTAGGTTAGGTAGTATTAGGTACTTTATAGTCTGTGAAATTCGGGTTGCTTCCACCTGGAGAGCGCGTCGCAGCCAGAGGCGTGCCACCCAATTTATAGAAAAAAAAATTTGCATGCAATTTTTGTGTGACTGATGAGGAAGGAAAGGGGTGGTGGTAAATTTTGACCAAATGACAACTTTTTCGTTGCCACTGGGTTTAACGTATACTAAGTGCATGGGCACACAGGACCTCGGTTTATCGTCTCATCCGAAAGACTGGTGTAAATGTTTGAAGTACCTGATGGAAACCAGCGATGGTGTCAGCGCCATACTCGGTGAACATCATGGGCTTCTTGAACTTGGCGTACCAGCCGTCAAGGTCACTGGACAACTGCCGCTGGATGACCTCCGTGTGGCCCGTGTCGCTGTACCAGCCGTAGTAGCGGTTGATGCAGATCACGTCCACAAACTGAACCTGAGAAGATGACAAGAAGAATTTTATTACCGTGGATCCGGATGACAGGATGGCCAATCCTGAAGACTCTTTCTATCAGTTTTTTCAGTGCTGATTTCAGGAGCATGCTTGAACTACTTTCACCCACGTATCTGTATGTTTGTATGTCTGTCTGTCATTTCTGACTATGACCGCCACATAGCAGAAGGGGGCAGCTGCTATTCTGAATGGCTGGGATAGAATCTGTGCATAGTGGAAAAGCCCTGCCCAGAATCTCTCTCGGACAAAAGGATCTGAGGACAGCTGGCGCTAAGGAAGGTCCCCAAAGGCTAGCTGATTGCTTTGGCTGCAAAACTACACGCCAGTACAAATGGCCCCTACTCGTAATGCGCGTCATACCATAAGGCCTGCTACCCAAACTTTTCATACCATATTTTTCTGACTATAATGCGCTACCCCCAAATTCCATACCAAATTAAGAATAGCGTAGTTATAAGGCAGTATTTTTTCCTCCAATTTCGACCTATGCGCCTAATAAATGAGGGCGCCCTAAAAATAATACAAACATCGAAAGTGGTCACGAGTCGCCGAATACAACGAATACTCACGTTAAAATGCTTCAAAAGTCCCTATTATTGTCCGAGATACCGTCCAACAGATGCCATATTATTGGATGTAAAAAGCATCGTTGTAGAGCTTTAAATGCCATGATGGTTAAGCTAGCTCGCCAATTTGACCGCCAGGTGGCATAGCGCTCGAGTGGAGCTAATCCTCTCTATATTCTTAGTTGGGGATACGCCCAACTAAGAATATCGCGCGCTAAGCCCCTACTGGTTTGACTGCCCCCTGGTGGTAAAATGCGCATCCTAAGTTGCTCATTCTATCAGTTTTTGCGAAGAATTGTCCAAACACAACAGGAAGCAGCTCGAACAGCAGTTCGATTATTTGAAAGGGAAGCCAACTCTCGTTTATGACAGCAGTAATGGCAGTCGGTAAGCTTTTACAGGACGCATACGGGCTTCATAGTTTGACTTTCTTTTAATTTTTTCAGATTTTTCTTGAAAATTGCCCTATTCGCCTTATGCACAGCAGCGCCTAATGATCCGAAAAATATGGTATGTTACTATATTTTCTTACTATTTTACTTGTCATATTATAAGGCGCATGGTTCTCAGTGTGGGGTAAACGTTATCACCTTGCAGTCCGAAAAATGCGGTAGTATTCTGATTCTGTTAAAACAGTTTCTTACCATATGATTACGCTGTTTTAGGGCAGGTGTGTGTGTGTGTGTGTGTGTGTGTGTGTGTGTGTGTGTGTGTGTGTGTGTGTGTGTGTGTGTGTGTGTGTGTGTGTGAGAGGGGAATGGCAGGTGGGACTGGAAGGGTGTTATTTACTTCAGATCAGGGGCCTGCTGGAAGGAGGATTTCTTGATATCCTCCACTGAACCAGCGGACATAACCCAGCTGTGTGTATGTTGTTGTTTTTCTTTACATTCGATGATTTTGATACCCTCCATAAGAGACTTTAAAGTCTGGCAAGCACATTGTACATCGAGCGTGATGCACACTTTCTTGATCTCTGAATGCACGGATACTTTTCCGTGTATTCTTGGCGGAAATGTTGGTCTATTCTCTTTCCTTTCTTCCCAGGTAAGCAGCTAAATTGTCATTCACATCGACATCTTAACGGAAGAGCGCGGTCAGTGTTGTGTGACACACCGAAAATGCTTCTAGTCGGTTTATACGCACTGCAGCTGTGTCATATAAGATGATCGGTTTGCGTCCTTAAAAAAAAATTTTTAATTTTGAAAGCGGAATTTTATGGACTCGATCAGAAGGGCGGAAGAAATGTAGTCTGAGTGGAAGAAATACTGCTCAAAACGGAAAGGTTGGCAGGTTGGGTTATTACGCACTCACCACAACATCATCGCTGTAATCGTGACTGCAGGCGAAAGTGACGGGTCTTTTGGCTGTGTCTACCGTTCGTGTGTGGTTAATGACATCCCTGCACATC
Source organism: Phymorhynchus buccinoides (assembly GCA_017654935.2). Lineage (NCBI taxonomy): Eukaryota > Metazoa > Mollusca > Gastropoda > Neogastropoda > Raphitomidae > Phymorhynchus > Phymorhynchus buccinoides. The sequence goes on from CM065702.1 coordinate 25,249,870, forward strand.
ACACATGCACCTAGTGACGTTTCAATTTCAAGGCTATTACGCACTCACCACCACATCATTGTTGTAATCGTGGTTGCAGGCAAAAGTGACGGGTCTTTTGGCTGTGTCTACCGCTCGTGTGTGGTTAATCACATCCCTGCACATCACACAAGTCTAGTGACGTTATAACAATAATAATAATAATAATAATAATGCTGAGCATTTATTTGCGCTTAATCTTTAGAAGCATTAAGCGCTAAATAAATAGATAAATAGAAGTAAATAGATAAAGAAACAACATTAAATACCACAGCAAAAATAAGTTTAACAAAATATATATGCATCACAAAATGTGATTCACACACATATGCACAAGTCACTGGGCGCGCACACACACACACACACACACACACCACACACACACACCACACACACACACCACACACACACACACACACACACTCAGATACACACATACATTTTATATTCAAGTTGTTTAAAGTTTTGCCAAAATAAAGGGTATCCTAAAGGCTATCATCAAATCAAATGTATTCGTTTCATCTATACAGATATAATATAGGGCACATTTAACAGTAAAGGGTTAGGGGCTGTTATCACGAAGAAAACAAAAAGTCAGATTCATACACAAAGGTCAATCTTAAAAGAAAAATCAGGTCCTGAACACACACACGCACATACATTCACACACATTGCATTTTCTCTACTCACATGCAAGAAAAACTGCAAATTCTATTCACTTGTTCTTGTAGAGACACTGGGCAGTGACTTTTTTTCAGTGCAAATACAGTGGAATCCGCTTTATCGGCCTTCGGATAATCGGCCAAAGCCGCTTAATCGGCCAATTTCCTAATATACGGAATTGTTTCTTCTTAAACATGTGTTATTTTGTTCGTTTTTACGGCCAAAGCTGAAATCTTCAATTTCGCTTTATTGGCCACTTTTTCTCTCTAATTTTTCCTCTTTACCCCCCCCCCCCCTTTTTTTGAGAGGGAGAACAACAGAGGCAGACAAACTGACAACATGCTTTTGACGTTTACATGGTTGAGTGTGAAGTTGGAAGGTGAGCTGTTGTCAATTGAAAGACCCTGCATGGCGTTAAAATCACTCAAGAAAACAAAATCATTGTCTTTTACTCGTGCTTCTGTCAAGTTGTAGGATTAATAAAGTGTTCACATACAGTACACATACACTGTACTGTATGAACTCTTGTGTTTTGACAGATTTTATTCATTTCAATTTGTCTCTCACACTGGAAGTCACTTCACACTAAGAACTGACAGCTGACAGGATGGCTCGTTTAAGCGAGAGATTTTAATGAATCTACATGTACATCTGTAATCAAAATAAAATTGTTGTTTTTAACATAGTGATTCGTCTTTAATTACATGTACAGTGTATGTATCCAGACTCAAAACACACACACACACACACACACACACACACACACACACACACACCACAAAAAGGGAAATAATTTGAATTTGAACTGCAACATTTAATGTTAACGTCATTGCTTTTGACTTGCATAATTGCGTCATACAGTAGTATCTCGATGTTCGTTTTATCGGCCGATTCGCTTTATCGGCCACATTTTGCCTTGTCCCAAAAGTGGCCCGTAAAGCAGATTCCACTGAAGCTTCCATGCCTTCTGGAAGTTCTGTACAACCAGCTTCCTTGAACCCTTTCACCGCCAAAGTCGCATTTTAGCACCACAGTGATTTAACACCTATGTCACTAAAAGGCATCAAATTGGGGTTTATTATCCGAAGACCCTACTTTCTTGATTTTGGAGGTAAGGTCACAGAGAAATTTCCTGCATTGCAGATGATTTTGTTCTCTACCCAGGTAATATTAATATAACAACTTTTGCTGAAAAATGGCTGGCGGCGAAAGGGTTAATCCATTATTCTCTTCGAATCAGTCTTATCCTTTACTTTTTGTCATCTACTTGTTTGCCTTATTGGCCCATTCTCATGCCTTTTTCTTCCCATAAAGTCTTTTAAAGCATTTTCTTCTTTGATCTCCTCTGAAACGAGAATGAGCTGACAAAAGGGAAACCTGGGCCTGTATTCACGTTGAGATAGTATGAGACTTAACATCATGATATCCTGGAAGTCCTTCTAAGGTAGTAGGATTTAAGTTGACTTTAGAAAGACTTCTAAAATACCATGATGATAAGTCTCATACTATCTCAATGTGAATACAGGCCCAGAAAACCAACAAGGGTGGTTCTACCAAATCTTGGAAAACCTCAAAAGCAGGGGTCCTGGGGCCTGCTGCCTAGTCCCCGACAGGGTACAGGGACAGCACCCTTGCTGGTGGGGGAGGTGGAGGCAATGATCCCCCCCCCCCCCCCTGAAGCTGAATGAAAAATGCTGCTTTAACTCTTCTAGCGCCATGTATTTTTTGACGTTCTTGGTTGTCCGTTACATCTCAACCGACAAGAGGGGGTAGCTAATTTTGTTTGGAGTGTGCATGCGATGCTTTAACGAGAACAAAAATCCTGGACATATAAGCTCTGGAAACAGACAAACACACGGCAGGCCATTTGGCAATGAATGTCTTTGCATTTGGTGGGAGTGAAGTGTGATGTATTGGGCGAATACATTCCCCCATGATGCTAGAAGAAGAGTTAAAGAGGATTTGACAGGACCTCCTAGAAGCTTCTTCTTCTTCTTCAGCGTTCCAGCTGAATCCTTGAAGTAAAGTATAAAGCTGCGGTATGACACGGGCAAGCCGTAGTAGGGACAAAATATAGGAACCTGACAAAGGGAGGCTGCTCCGTAATCTTAAAAACCTGATCTTCAGGCAGAGGCCACTGTTAAAAACCTGAATTGAGGCACACAGCCTGAAGAGAAGCACCCATGAACTCCTTCTTCGTCGATTGCTCAGACACTTTCCTGCCATAATTTGAGTGCAGATGCGTCATGCAGCTATTATGCGACTAAGAAACAGTTAGGCCCAGACATTCTTTTTAGCCAAAAAAATACTATTAAATTGAAGAGGGTAGAAATAAAAAAGTATCTGCAATATTGGGAATGTCTCTGTGAAATGCATAACATTAGGCCTATCCTTACCTCCCAAAATTAAGAAAATAAGGTATTCAAATGACAGGTCCTAATTTGAAGCCTTTTAGTGACATGGGTGTTAAATCATTGTGGTGCATAAATACGACATTGGCGGTGAAAGAGTTAAGACCAAGGCCTGGGAATACAGAAGAAGACGGCTACTCTGCATTCAGTTGGAATATGGTCCGCGAAGGAAGACAGAGCAGGACACGCACAGAGATACATTTATTTTTTATTTTTTATATAACATTTTTTTTATTTCCCTCTCTCATCCCTCCACTCCACAATTCCTTACATTCTCTCACACACTCATCCATCAACATGCATTTTTCAATCCTAAGCATATTAATTAATATAATTTGTACATGCTTAATAAATATATGAATCAGTCAAACAATAAATTCCATTTACAATCTAAAGTGTTTCTTTGTGCTTTTGAGTTGAAAGTGTGCATGAGTGAGTGAGTTTATAATAGTGTTAAAATGAGAAGGTTGGAGATTTTGTATAACAATAGCTTAGTGATTACCAAGAATTTTTTTTTTTTTTTTTTTTTTTTTCCCATAAGCAAACTAAAAGATTTAACATAACATTACTATAGATTTCACAGAAAACACATGTTTGTTTACAAAAACACATACATTCACCAAAAAAACCACATCCATGGGACATACATAAACTCTCTCTCACTCCCCCTCCCTCCCCCCCCCCCCCCTCTCTCTCCTATTCATATTTAATATAGAAAACATTGTAGTCATTAATAGACCAGGGTAAGTTCTAGTCTAATCTCTAATGTCTGAAAAACAACATAGGTAACTGGTAAAAGTCAGAGATTAATACTGTATAAGGACTTGACTATTGCTATTATCAGTGAAGTGCTAAGGACACACATGCATTCACACAAAGCATCAACAGAAACAATACATACTGGTGGTGGTTACAAAGGAATAATAGTAACAATAGAAAAGGGTCATTACAACAGGAAAGGGACTTTGAATTATAATATTATAGCAAGATACTAACAAGCACTCACATCACAAGCCATGAAGAAAGGGAAACAACACAATTCAAGGACGTAATGTACACACAGTGCACATTTCATAAAGGGGGCTATGACATAATAGGAGAATATGGAAACCAGTTTTCCTCAAATTGTCCCAAGTTACCATTCAAAAAGGCTCTATATTTTTCTAGGTTAGTTCTGTACCTTAAAACTGTGAAAAAAACCTGTAGGTTAGGATGGACATCTTGTAATTTACATTTATAAATATAGAATTTGGCAAAAATCAAAATAAAATCCAGAACTGTGTCTGTTTTCACATTTTGTTTCACCCCAAAAATAACCAATTCTTTGTCAATAATCAAATTATTACAGTGTTGGCATTTATCTTTAATCAAGCATTGCAGATTTATCCAAAACCTATTAACAATAGTACAGTCAAATAACATATGTGGAATAGTCTGTTCCTCTTGTTCACAAAAGTTACAGGATGGGGAGTCAACAATTTTACATTGAAAAAGATATTTCTGAGTTGGAAGCAGTCTATGTAGGAGTCTACATTGAAACCACCTAAGTTGTACATCTGTAGAAGCTTTATAGCATTGAAGAAAAATGTGTTTCCAACTTAAGTTTTCAAAAAGGTTATTCCATTTACTAACGGCAGATGGAGAGGTATTATTTTCATTTAAAATATTTTGCACAAATTTGTTTCCTCTTTTAATACAAAACCAGGCTTTTTGGTCTAGGAGTTTATATCTGTTAATCAACACTATGTTAGTTTTTTTGCAATAGTTACGGACTGCGTTTGAAATACCTTCATACAAGAGAAAATTTGTTCTTATACCTTGGTATTTATCTAAAAATTCATAATATGTCATCAAATTGCCATCATCATTTATTAAATGTTTAATCAGAAAAATACCATGATCACACCAATCCTGTATAAAAACCACTTTTCTGTCCCTTAAAATATTAACATTATAATGAATACATTCTGCCATAAATTCATGTACAGAGGTGGGACTGCATTTCAAACACAATTTCTTATAATGCTTCATAACGTCTTTCCAGAGATACATTTTTTATTAACTCAGCAATATGACCGATCAATCTTCTTCTTCTTCGATCGCTCAGACAGCTTCCTGTCAATTATGAGCGTAGATGCGTCATGCTGCCGTTATGCGCCTAACTAATCCCCAATGAAATCAGAGAAGAAATAGTTAGGCCCAGCAAGTCCAACTTTGGCTGGAGGAAATCTTTTTAAAAGTGTTTCTTGAAAAAAGGCAGGAGAATGGATCAGAAAGGCAGAAAGACAGTAGATGACAGTAAGCAAATGGAAAAGGCAGAGTCAAAGAGAGTGAAACATTAGAGTAAGCTACAAGCACAGAACTTCCAGAAGGCGGGGGAACTATTTATACAAAAGATCCTCCTGGTATCCCCATGGGGGGAACTGATCAATCAATCCATCAATATTTTACTGGCTTCAATCAAGAAGAAAATTGAAGGCTGCAGTTTTCTACTCACTTGAAGTAGGCTTCGGCGAAGGGATTGTTAGAACAGGGTTCGTTGGCCACGGACCACATGATGACGGAGGGCCTGTTCTTGTCTCGACGCACCAACTCCGACATCACTTCCTTGTGGTGGGCCAGCGACACAGGGCCCAGGTTGTTGGGTCTGAAACGAAACACCAACAAAAAGGATCAGAAACAAATCCATTTCAACTGTGACGTCCTCATGCTTCTTCTTCTTCTTCTTCTTTGTTCCTAGGCCATATGGCCATAGTGGGTAAGGTACGTATGTGTCCGGTTTTCAGTTTTCACTGGTCTCCTCACTGCGTACAGCCGACACATTCCGATTTCGGAGGAGCTCAATGGAGAAAAAATAGTTGTACGATTTTTTTGAAAAAAGGCAGGAGAATGGGGTCAATAAGTCAGAAAGATAGTAGATGATAGAAAGCAAAGGGAAAAGGCAGAGTCAAAGAGAGTGACAGATTCGAGGAAGTTACAAGCACAGAACTTTCAGAAGGTGGGGGAACTATTTTTACAAAAGACCCCCCGGTATCCCCACGGGGAAGTCCTCCTGCAAAAACAGGATTAACTCAGTGATGCCCCGAGGATGGAAAAGTGATGGGACAGTTTGTCCCGAAGCAAGATAATCAACAGGACAAAAATGTTTTGGTTCTTGCCCAAATCAACAGGACAAAAATGTTTTGGTTCTTGCCAAAAATCAACAGGACAAAAATGTTTTGGTTCTTGCCAAAAATCAACAGGACAAAAATGTATTGGTTCTTGCCAAAAATCAACAGGACAAAAATGTTTTGGTTCTTGCCAAAAATCAACAGGACAAAAATGTTTTGGTTCTTGCCAAAAATCAACAGGACAAAAATGTTTTGGTTCTTGCCAAAAATCAACAGGACAAAAATGTTTTGGTTCTTGCCAAAAATCAACAGGACAAAAATGTTTTGGTTCTTGCCCAAATCAACAGGACAAAAATGTTTTGGTTCTTGCCAAAAATCAACAGGACAAAAATGTTTTGGTTCTTGCCAAAAATCAACAGGACAAAAATGTTTTGGTTCTTGCCAAAAATCAACAGGACAAAAATGTTTTGGTTCTTGCCAAAAATCAACAGGACAAAAATGTTTTGGTTCTTGCCAAAAATCAACAGGACAAAAATGTTTTGGTTCTTGCCAAAAATCAACAGGACAAAAATGTTTTGGTTCTTGCCAAAAATCAACAGGACAAAAATGTTTTGGTTCTTGCCTAAATCAACAGGACAAAAATGTTTTGGTTCTTGCCTAAATCAACAGGACAAATTGCCTAAATCAACAGGACAAAGTCTGCCAGTGTTTAACTTTATTAAGAAGACATTCTTTTTTCATTCTGAGGGGGTTAATAGGGAGGACACACTAGGACGTTTTCTATGTTAATAGCACAAGGAAAAGACATCATCAACAGACCCGGAAAGAGAACAACAACCGAAGAAAATAGCCTGGGTCACAAATTAAACCAAAGTCGAAATTGAAACCCAAAACAAAAGATCTGACAGCGCATTGAGCTTTAAGATAATGCGCTATGTAAGTTTCATAAATAAATAAATAATAAATAAATAGAAACGATCCACACTTCTTAAAATCCCCATGCACTTACCTACCGCATCAACCTTTTGATTCTGCAAAGCTTTGAAAGTTACAAGAAAGAAAAAAAGAGGAGTGGACAACAACAAAATCCTACTTAATGCCGACTCCAGGACTCTCGTCAATGACGGTGATGCCTTGCTGGTCGGCCTGGTCCATTATTTCTTCGGCGTAGGGGTAGTGGGAGGTGCGGAAACAGTTGACCCCCAGCCACTTCAGCATGTTGAAGTCGCGGGCGATCAGCGCATAGTCCAGTCCTTTGCCTCGAATCTGTTAAATGGGTGAAAATTAACATTGTGTGTGTTGTTAACGCTATATTTTAAGGAGAGCATAAGATACTTCCATCCCCCCCCCATAAAGAAACAAAAATCATCCACAAGACTGGTGCCAAGCTTAGACTCTAGCATTGTTGTCTTGATTTTACAAGCATCAACAACTTCATTATGTTTACTAAGAACAATAAAAAATATTTTTAAAAAACTAATTTAACCTCATTTAAAATAACAACAACAAAAGGATCAAAAGAGAAAACAAAAAATCAAAAGCAGTAAAAAACACGTATGCTGAAGAAGAGAGCGTGAAGCTCTCGACAGTTCTGTTTCCAAGTGAGTTTTTTGCCCGAGTGTTAGGCTTTATTGTTCTTCTTATCAAGTAAAAAATATTAAACAAAACAGTTCAGTGATTTGACCAAGGAGACGATTTGCAACTTACAAGAATCCTTTCCATCAGCATGAATTTAAGCTAATCTAAACTGAGAAGGAAAAAAAAGCACCCAAAGAAACAAAATGTCGGACTCACATCAGCGTCTTCATGCTTGGCAACGCCGTGGCAGTAGAACGGTTTGTCATTGATAAGAAACTTTGTATTGGTGACCTTGACCGTGCGAATGCCAAACGGCTGACGGTAAATGTCCCCTGACACGTTCACCTGTGGACCATAATAGTCAACCATGTTACAGAGAAGAAACTAAACGCATTACGAGTAAAAACAAAAGAAAGTAAAAGCCCATTATCAATGATTGTTTCTTCATCTGTAATCACAACGTAGCAACAGTAGACTTCTTTCTCACCAAGAAGTTTAGTTTTTGAACGATAAGTTTCAGGCATGAAACTAACGTATGAAGTTTTGTTGAGCGGGGGCAGAACATTCCCAAATTTTTTTTTTCTGCACAAACATCTTTCAGGTATGAAAGAATTAGATTTTTGCAGCCGAAAAATCCTTCCACCCGGATTTTCACCTAACGTCCAAAGTTTAACTAACGTCAGAAATTTTGTTCAGCGGAGGAGGCGGCTAATCTATTCCAAAAATTTGGTCGGCACAAATATCACATTTTCAGCTCACATCGCTACTTTTATTGAGCGGGAGGTACTCATTTCGCCTTCCTTAGCACAAATGAAGCGAGTGAGCTAAAGCGACTTCCGGTTAACCAGTTTGAGAATCGCCAAATAGAGACTTGTAAATATAAGAATACGGCAAGATCGGTCCTTTACTTCTATACAAACATTTTTGGAAAAAAGCGTTTTTTTGTTTTTTTCGCGGAAGTTTTGAAAAAATTCTGCGGATTTTCCACGAAAAGCGGAATTCTTTCATGCCTGAATTTACTCTATTAGCAATCTATAATATAATACGCTAAGGCCCGAAGTGTACAAGAACGCACAAACTCGGATACCACGTAAATGTCGGACTTTTGCTGGCCATACAGTTCCAGAAGAACGCGTTGGGACGCGATTCCGCTATGTCTGGTTCAAAATTTTGCTTTTGAAAGTTGATTTTGAAGGCAAAATGTATGAAATTTCCTTGATATTTTGTGTCGTCTGCGTCACCCGAGCTGAGTCGGAAATTGCTGAATCTACCTCGGAAAACACGAAGAATGCCGAACCTGTGTTTCGCAACACCTCTCTCTCTCTCTCTCGCTCTCTCTGTCTCCCCTTCTCACTCTCACACAACGACAACACAGTGCTAATAAACTTTGTCACTAAATCACGCAAAATTTGCTCAAATCAATACATTGCTTCCAGTATTGCATCTTTATTCTTTAGTATGTGGTACAGGGAACTCTCGTACATTCACAGACCAGATATAATTATGTTCTATCAATGTAAGATTGAATAAATTATATTTGTATTTCAAATTTTTTATTTCTGGACCCGTGTGGAGCATGGGTGTAACTAGTTAGCTAGCGATTTACTTTGTCTTTAAACAAGTTTACTACATCCATCAAACGTTTATTGAAGAGAAGCTTACTTGCCGAAATGACCCAAAACACTGAGAACCGAAATGAAGTTGGGCCCGAAATGAGTGTACATACACCATCAGTTCACTCCTTTACATTAGGGGAGAAAGGTGGCAGAGTGGTTAAGACGTTCGCCTGCCAAATGTAATGCGTGACTGCAACCTGAGTGACCCGGGTACGAATCCTGGCCTCATCTCATTCTTTCTAGTTCAACAGGAAAATCGAACTGAACGTTGAGTGCTTCGGATGGGGACTTAAAGCTAGTCTGACCCGTGTGCTTTATGCCCGTAAAAATCCCATGGCGGTTGAAAGTCGGTAAGAGCAGGGAGAAATCCCGCTGCCTGGCATGGCCAAATTGATAGCTAGGTTTCTAAAGTCTGCCCCCCCCCCCCTTCCTCCTCACCCTGCCCCTCCTCCCCCCAAAAAAAAAATTTGGGGGGTTTAAATTGGGTCCAGGGGAGAGCAGCCCAAATTTAACAGAGATAAAATCTGTGACTTGAATATACCAAATACCCAAAACAATAAACACAATTTATGTACAATGTTTTCCCCAGTACCTTGAGGGTGTACATGTATCCGGGGTCCTTGGGGTCCATGGTCCAGGGCCACCACAGCCTGGCCTGGTGGATGACGATGGTGTCCTGGAGACCACCACCACCCCTACCAGCCCCCACCCCCGTCCTGTCCTCAACCGTCACCTCCACTGGGGGCTGCTTGCCTGTAGGAGGTAACCCGCCTGGGGAGACGCTGTACTTCACTATACCTGCAACATCAGAAGGGCCCAAAATGTGTTTGACTCATTTTCGTGTAGGTGTGGCGTTCTCAAAATGGATTTGTTCTCAACATGTCTGCGCATGTGCGAAGAGTTAGAGATAGGTTTAGGGTTAGGGTTAGGGTTAGGAACAGGTTTAGGGTCAATTTAGTGTCGATTACACAAAAGATAAAATTTGATGGTATGTCATGATCGATTTTGCACATGCGCAGACATGTTGAGAACAAATCCATTTTGAGAATGCCACATAGGTTTTCGTTTATAGCATTCAATGATGGCATTCAATTCACAATAATTACCGGGTATCGCCCCAGTAGGGGGTTAGAAAGTTGTAGGGGTGATGGTTTGGGTGGCAGGAAAAGGAGCAGGGGAGGGAGGCAGGAGGGGTACAGCACTGGGAAAAGAGGGGTGGGTGGGGGATTGAAAAGAGGGGAGGGTGGGGTGGGAGTGGGGTCAGAAGGTTAGGACTGATAGGAGAAAAGCATTACTCCCTGACATTGAGTCCATGTGGACCGCATGGACCTGCATAGAGGTGCACGTGGTGACGGATGATTATTATGATTATCATGATTATCATTATTATTATTATCATTATTATCATTACTGTCAGTGCTCTGTATGTCGGTGATAATAGTGAAGTCATCCACGTACACAGGGGGCGTGGTGTAGAGGTGCACGTGGCGATGGATGATGATTATCATTATTATTATTGGATGATTATGATAATGATAATGATGATGATGATGATGATAATGATGATGATTATTATTATCATTACCGTCAGTGCCCTGTATGTCGGTGACAATGGTGATGTCATCCACGTACACAGGAGGCGTAGTGTAAAGGTGCACGTGGCGATGGATGCCGGCGTAGTTGAAGAAATCCATCTGCAGGTTCTGAACAAAATATCCGGGAGGGTATCTGGAAAAAAACGCAATCAAACAACAAAACAAATTTTATTTACCATTTTGCACAATATTTATTCTAAAAAGTACCTGCTAACACAACAGATTTTTTTTTCAGTCCCATCTTCCGAGTCATCTACTGGCGTTATTCCCAATACCAAATATTCTAGGTTCCAACTCAAGGCAGTGGGTGGATGCCTCGTGCCTCCATAAGGGGAGCTGGATGACCCCGCCCCCTCCACGAGTCTCTCCTCGTGGGAATACCTGGGGAGTCTTTTGCACAAATAGTTTTCCCACCTTCTGGAAGTTCTGTGCTTGTAACTTCCTCTAATCTGTCACTCTTTTTGTAGTCTTTGACTCTGCCTTTTTTCCTTTTGCTTTCTGTCATCTAATATCTCCTGGTTTAAAAAAAAAAATCTTCCGAATAATTTTCTCCTCTGAGTTCCTCCGAAATCGGAATATGTCGGCCGAATGCAGCGGAGAGACAAGTGAAAACTGAAAACCGGACACATATGTACCTTACCCATTATGGCCATATAGCCTAGGAATGAAGAAAAAGAAGAAGAATCTTATCGATCTTGAGCTCACGGTCAACTCTTGATGTTGGAATCAAATGTCAGGGATCTTTCAAACTTCAGCCATACACACAAACAAAACATACATAAACAAAAGGAGAAATGAAAGAAGATTACGGGTTTTTACCTCAGGTTTAGACATAAGGAAGTGGCAGATCAGACTTTTTTACATAATAGACTTTATTATATTATACTTTTTTACATATAGACTTTATATAGAAAAACTCTCTACACTGATTGGTTTTCCCCACAACAAAAGCAAAGTCAGAGGCAAAATTGTGGCATAAGGGAGCGAAGCGTGTTTAGAAGTGACCAAGGTATGGTGTGCAAACAGACTTACTTCCCTTGAAGCAAATGCATCAAATTGACAGCTATCTATTAATTCCGGACAAAAATGGACGGAACGACTTGAATGAGTTAAGATGTGACCAAAAAAATGGTCACTGATTTGTTCCCCTTCTTCTTCTTCTGCGTTGCCGGGCCATATGGCCACAATGGGTAAGGTACGTTTTTTCAGTTTTCACTGGTCTCCCCGCTGCATACAGCCAACGCATTCCGATTTTGGAGGAGCTCAAAGGAGAAAAATTATTTGGAAGATTTTTTGTTGGAAAAAAGTCAGGAGTATGGGCCAATGAGTCAGAAAGATAGTAGATGATAGAAAGCAAAGGGAAAAGGCAGAGTCAAAGATAGTGGCAGATTAGAGGAAGTTACAAGCACAGAACTTCCAGAAGGTGGGGGAAATATTTTTACGTAAGACCCCCCGGTATCCCTACGGGGGTTTTCCCCTTCATATCTGGACTACTGAGTATTCACCTCCCTATTAAGACCCTTTTGGGGGGCTGAATTTTCAAGGTCTTGTAGGGAGGTTCCACTGTAAATACATTTGACCTTTTCAACCTTGACCCTGACCTTTGGGTGTTGGTTTCAAAGGTGAGGTAGCCAGGGGGGAGGGTGGTGGGCAGCAGCGTGTTGTTGACGGCCACTGTCAGCCGATTGGCCGCACTGAAGGTCAAGGCCGCGTTGATGTGACCTTCAAAGGGCAGGTGACCTCCATCGTGGGTCATGACCTCCTGACCGTTCACCCACTGGTCATGGGAGAGAGAAAAGAGAGAGAAATGTAGCATGAAAAAAATGTTATGAAAAACAGAAATTTAAAAAAAAAAGCGCTTCTGGTCGACCCATGGGAGACCACTTTACTGGCTTATTTTATTTACTTTTGCTAAATATAGAAAACAAAATCTATTTTTGCCACACACAGGCGAGAGAGAGAGAGAGAGAGAGAGAGAGGAGGGGGGAGAGAGAGAGAGAGAGAGAGAGAGAGAGAGAGAGAGAGAGAGAGAGAGAGAGAGAGAGAGAGAGAGAGAGAGAGAGAGAGAGAGAGAGAGAGAGAGAGAGAGAGAGAAAGAGAGACAGACAGAGAGACAGATATTCAAATTCAAATATGTGAGACAGACATACAGAGTGAGTTTTGTATTGCTAGGAAACTGTCTTCAAATGAAAAAATGCCACCTGGTGTCACCTAAACAGCTCACTGAAAACATGATTATACTGATGTCACCAAATTGAACAGAAATAAAGGATTAACCCTTTCGCTGCCAGCCATTTTTCAGCCCCAAAATACCTTTAAACTTAACTGGGTAGAGAAAATAAAACATCTGCAATATTGCGAATTCCTCTGTGATACTGATATGTATAACATCAGGCCCATCCTCTATCCTTACCTCCCAAAATTAAGAAAATAGGGTCTTGGGATAACAAGTCCTGATTTGACGCCTTTTAGTAATATGGGTGTTAAACCATTGTGGTGCTAAAATGCGACATTGGCGGTGAAAGGGTTAATGGACAGGACAGGCACTCCAAATGGAAAATGGCAACTCCAGGATATACTGAAAGACAATATGCCAGTCTGTCGACTACGGAAATGACTGAAGGATAGCAGTTGCTATTCCGGATGGCTGGAATAGACTTTATTTTGTAAACAGTAGAGATGCCTTGCCCCTGGAGGGTATATATCCCCACTCTCTCCGCCGAAAGGATACATTTTAGGACAGCTGGCTCTGGGGAAGGTCCCCAAAGGCCAAGTAATCCCATTCGGCTGCTGTACTAATCTTCAGCCAGTGCAATAAAAACAAAAGCATTGAAAGAGTCCTTGACCAGCGTTAATTCTGTCTTCAAAATCAGGGGGTCAGATATCAGCATGTGAAATATTATGTCTCTAGACTTTTTACATGGGATCACCTGGATATTTTAAGGGTGTTTCTGTAGGGATTCCTTTATAATTTTGAAATTTTTTCTTTCTTTTTTTAAATAAAACAAAACAAAACTGTCCATCTTGTGAAAATTTGCAAGCACTGGTCCGAAACCCAATGCATCAGATCGCAGTTTTGAGCGTTGTGAGTCGCACATCTGAGCAAACAAAACTGACACTGTTGCCAAGGGTGAAACACTTACCACCATGGCGTAATAGTGGGCGCTGCCGAACCTGAGGATGACTCTCTGCCCCTGCCAGGCCTTGGGGACGTAGAACTGCGTGTCGTACCACACCCAGCCCACAAAGTCCCGCAGCGTCTTGTTGTTGGTGATGTCGTTGTAGCTGGAGGGCACCGGCATGGGGATCACCTCCCCTGTCTGGGATTAGGAAAGAAACGAAGGTCACATATAATGATGATATTGCATAGCAGACACACACTGCGTCTTGTTGTTAGGATCACCTCCCCTGTCTGGGATTAGGAAAGAAACGGAGGTCACATATTGCATAGCAGACACACGCAGCGTCTTGTTATTGGCATAGGGATCACCTCCCCTGTCTGGGATTAGGGAAAGAAACGAAGATCACATAATTATTGTATAGCAAACACACACAGCGTCTTGTTGTTGGCATGGGGATCACCTCCCCTGTCTGGGATTAGGAAAGAAACGAAGATCACATATTGTATAGCAGACACACGCAGCGTCTTGTTATTGGCATAGGGATCACCTCCCCTGTCTAGGATTAGGAAAGAAACGAAGATCACATATTGTATAGCAGACACAGAGGTCTTGTTGTTAGGATCACCTCCCCTGTCTGGGATTAGGAAAGAAACGAAGATCACATATTGTATAGCAGATACACGCATCGTCTTGTTGTTAGGATCACCTCCCCTGTCTGGGATTAGGGAAGAAACGAAGATCACATATTGTATAGCAGACACACGCATCGTCTTGTTGTTAGGATCACCTCCCCTGTCTGGGATTAGGGAAGAAACGAAGATCACATATTGCATAGCAGACACACACAGTGTCTTGTTGTTGGCATGATACCCACCCCTGGAGAAAACAAAAATAAAAATCTTTCTTAGCACCAGCAGGGCTTCCAGGGACCATGTGGGCTATGACGAACAATAAGCAAAAGGGACCCTGTAGTGAAAGAGAATTTGTTGGGGGTCCCATGGAAATGATGTGCTATAACAAAAGCCAAATTAACTAATTCAAGTCGTTCCGGCCATATATATGTCCGGAATTAATAGATAGCTGTCAATTTTATGCATTTGCTTCAAGGGAAGTAAATCTGTGTGTACACCATACCTTGGTCACTTCTAAACTCGCTTCACTCACTTAGACCACGATTTTGCCCCTGACTTTGCTTTTGTAGAGGTTCGTTGTGGGGGAACCAATCGGTGTAGAGAGTTTTTCTATATAAAGTCTAGATAGATATAAAAAAAAGTCTGATCTACCACTTCCCTATGTCTAAACCTGAAGTAAAAACCTGTAATCTTCTTTCATTTCTCCTTTTGTTTATGTATGTTTTGTTTGTGTGCATGGCTGGAGTGATTGTGAGTTTTTTTAATCATTCAAAATCATTGCAAATCGAATGAGTTAACAAACCGTGGTCTTGGCATTCCAATTAGATCTCCGAGTCCTATCGGGGACCTTTCACATCAATTGTTTTCACCACTTCTAAGTTCTGTTGGCCACTGCTACTAGGGTTATTAACGCCCTTGACGGCAAGAGTTAAGCCCTTGTTGATCAGTATCCAAAAGGGCATTCACTCTTGCAAAAGGCAGCCATTAAGTGGCCTCAAATAGGGTTATTGGTGAGAGTTATGCCCTTGTTTGGTCAGTACTCAACCATCTTCCCCCACCCACCAAGGGAATTCACTCTTACAAAAGGTGTTCTTTCAATCTTTGCAGTACTAGCCAATAGGGCCTCATTCATTGAACTGATTCTCCCACATTTTCACCATCTATTTTCTCCCCCTCTAACTGATTCTTTGACTGTGTTAGCCTGCACACACACACATATATACACATTCCCTTCACATGCTTTTGAAATAATATTCCAGTATTTGCAACATAATGAGGACCCTCTATCCCTCCTCTATGACCCTCCATGTCCTGAGCAAAAGGGTCCTTGGGCCCCCTGGTCTTGCAGGACAATTGGAAGCACTATCTTAGTCTTTGTGTTCATGATTCTTCTTCTGCATTCCCAGACCATAAGGCCATAATTGGTGAGTTACATATGTGTCCGGTTTTCAGTTTTCACTGGTCTCCCTGCTGCATACAGCCACAACATTCCAATTTTGGAGGAGCGCAAAGGAACAAAATCTAGAAGATTTTTTTTTAAAGGCAAGAGAATGGGCCAATAAGTCAGAAGGATAGCAAGCAGAAAGCAAAGGGAAAAGAGTGAAACTGAAAGAGAGTGACAGATTCAGAAGTTACAAACACAAAAGTTCCAGAAGGTGGTGGAACTATTTGTATGAAAGACCCCCGGTATCCCCACTGGGAGAGACCCGTGGAGGAACGGGGTCATCCAGTTCCCTGTATGGAGGCACGAGGCATCCATTCTCTGCCCCAGTGCTCATGATCACTTTCTTGATCATTATGGCTCCTATAAAAAAAATGCACACACACACACCTCGCACATGGGCAACCCCACCCCCAACATACAAACACACACTTTCAGTCAAAAAGCTGTGCTCCTAAAGTCCTTTGCAGGCAATCGTGTATACATATACCGTAATAACTGGAGCAAAACAGTCAGACTCTGAAATAAGAGCCGCTGTAGCTCGGTTGGTAAGTCTGAGTCGCTAGCTCGTAATCCGTCAGGTTTGCGATTGTTCGCGGGTTCGAGCCCAGCTCGGTTCACAGTGGTGTGTCCTTGGGAAAGGCACTTTACTCCTATTTTCCTCACTCCACCCACGTGTAAATGGGTACCTGACGTCAGTTGGGGGAAAAGTCCTTCAGATGAGACTTTTCAAAAACCGAGGTCCCGTGTGCGAACGCACGCACAACGCCACAAGATCTTGCGATCACACGAATTCACAAAGCACGCATCCTGTGCGCTATTAATCTAATGGTCTAAATGAAGACCGGTGAGCGCGGGGCAGGATAAACATCCCCAACTGGAAGAAGAAGAAGACGAAGAAGAAGGCGGGGCTCAACTTGACAACTGAGTTGAGTCATTCAGTCAACTCACAGCCGACAGTGGCTTCATCCACCATTTGTCCACAAAACTCTGGTTCCTGGTCGGCGAGACGTCAGCTCTGAAATTCCACATTCCGTCCAGAGTCTTCACCACGCGACTCTCGGAATCCCGCGGGTACAACATCCCAGCAGAGGAAACATGTTGCACAAAAATCAACAAGAGAGAGAAGCGTAGCAGTTGCAGACGTCCGCCCCCCATTTTGTTGATGCTGTCATGTGATGTTGTCATGTGATGTTTGGCCTACTTTACACGGAGACAGCAAAACAAAGCGGCGAGGCTAACTTCCCTTGTAGATTTTCCAAGGGCCTTAACTACAGACGCTTTATGTTGCTACTTCCGGTTTGGGACAGTCAAAGTCAAAGGCACACTACAACGTGTGCAACCAAAGAGAACACTTAATAACAAAAAGACACATCCAATATGTTTTTGACGCGTGTACTAATGTTTTACAAACATCACAAAGGAATGCCCGGTCTTCTGCGAGCCGGGTAAGTCAGCAGATGCCGAGATTTTATGAAAAATAGGCACAAGCTTAAACTTTATATTTTAGTAGAATACTTTTTTTGTAAGACTAACTCACTAAGCCTTGTCGCGTGCAAATTTGCAATTTGCAACTCGTGCAAATTTGCAGCTCGCTACTATGAGAGTGTGTATTTGCGACAACCACAAATTTCACTTTTTCGTTACTTGAACCATTTACCTAACCCTAACCCTAACCCTACCCTAGAAAAAAGTGAAATTTGTGGTTCATGCTCAATGTCGCAAATACACACTCTCATAGTAGCAAGCTGCAAATTTGCACGCAACAAGAGCCTCACTGAGTAAGACTAGCAGCGTCGCCATTCAGTGTTGCCATACCAACATGGCAAATTCCCTTGTAAAAATGGTTAGGCCTACCAGGCGGCTGTTTATTTTCTTAAAAAATTAAATTATAATTATTAATCTTAGATTGTGATGAAAATTGCCCTAACCTGATTCTTACCCATTCCTTTCCCGGTGAAGTACAAAATGTTTGCGAAAAAAGGCCTAGCGAATTTCCAGTATATGGTCCTGTCAATTAATCTGTTGATCAGTTCCTCTAATTTGTAGCTTTTATTTGTAAACTCTCTGTGTGTTTCACTTTAAATGCACATGGTGGTTCAGATTATTTTACCCTTTTTTCTTTTCTTTTTTTTGCAGGAAGAATCGAGCGATACCTCACATGAGTCAGAACCTGAAGCGACAGGCGTTGCAATGGTTGATGCTGGAACAGCAGAACCTGGAATTGCTCTCCAAGCCCTACCTCACCCTGGTATGTTGTTGGCTTATCTTGGCTTCTTCTTCTTCTGCGTTCCCAGGCCATTTGGCCATAATGGGTAATGTACATACGTGTCCAGTTTTCACTGGTCTCCCCGCTGCGTACAGCCGACACATTCCAATTTCGGAGGAGCTCAAAGGAGAACAAATTTTTGGAAGATGTTTTTGAAAAAAAGGCAGGAGAATGGGCCAATAAGTCAGAAAGATAGTAGATGATAGAAAGCAAAGGGAAAAGGCAGAGTCAAAGAGAGTGGCAGATTAGAGGAAGTTACAAGCACAGAACTTCCAGAAGGTGGGGGAACTATTTATACAAAAACACCCCCCCGGTATCCCCACGGGGAGGCTTATCCTGGATAAAACTAAAAGACTCCAGGGATCATCCCAATAGCACTTGGAACACTTGGTAGTAACAATGGTACAAGTGCGGATGAGAACATTGCATGTGTGACCGTTTTTTGATTACCCCGCTACGTGGGCAACCGCACTCCATCTTTGGAGAGTGAGACTGATGATGTTATGCTAGGAGCTTGTCAAGACAATCCTCACATAACTATGTAGAACATAGCAACATTTTGATGTAGCCTTGCTGTTCTAGCCTATGTCATTAACGACTCATTTGGTCTGACATAACCTTAAGCCAAGGCGGATGTGTCCAGTGTGAATTCTTACGTTCAGATGTGTGTATGAGTTATGACCAGGCATCAGAACAGCCCGCGGATTTCCGCGGTTTTGGCAGTGCCGGCCGCGGTTTGTACTTCATGAGGCAGCGCGATCTTATTCTCAAATGGTATTCTTAAACGGTTTGTTTTCATACTGCGCCTTCGGAAGCGAAAAATCGCGGCCATGTTTGTTTTTTCTTTCCGAGTGTAGAGCTCTCTAGACTCTTACTTTTACTGTTTCAGAGTTTGTTTTGACAGTGATTGTGATTTGGGTTTTAAACTAAGGAATAGTTAGACGCAGCAAGTCCGGCTGGAGGACATCTTTTCTAAAAAAAAAATTTGTTAAAGCATGAGAATGGACCGGTAAGGCAAAAAGATAGTAGACAGTCAGCAAAGGGAAAAGGCAAAGTCAAAGAGTGACAGATTAGAGGAAGTTACAAGCACAGTACTTCCAGAAGGTGAGGGAACTATTTATACAAATTCCCCTGGTATCCCCACGGGGGGTTTCGTGGTGCTACGATTCTGACCCCCTGATTTGGAAGATAGAAATAGCACTGCTGATACATTGGATTTTACTTTTTAGGCCAGTGGATCACAAAAAGCACATTTTCACCCGGCACACAGTTTTTCTAAACAAAGTTAAACAATATTTTTTGTTTATCTAAGTATCTAAGTATCCAGGTTGGACGCATATTTCATGGTGCTGTCACTATGAGAAAATGAAAAGAAAGATACAGAGAGAGAGAGAGAGAGAGAGAGTGTCTGCATGTGTGTATGTATGTGTGTGTGCGAGTATATGTGGTGTGTGTTTGTATGTGTGTGTGTGTGTACATGTATGTATGTGTGTTTGTGTAAGTGTGTAGTGGGTGTATCATTGTATGTATGTGTGTTTGTGTAAGTGTGTAGTGGGTGTATGTATGTGTGTTTGTGTAAGTGTGTAGTGGGTGTTTGTATCATTGTATGTATGCTTGTGTGTGTGTGGGAGAGAGTGTGTGTGTGTGTGCGTGCGTGCGCATGCTTGGAGATATGTATGTGTGTGTGTTTGAGAGGCGAGAGAGCTCGAGCTCTAGTGTCACACTGCTGCCAAGAGAGAGTGAGTGTGTGTGCATGTACATGTTTATTTTATGTGCACATGTTTGGAAATGTGTGGGTGCTTGTGTATGCCCATGCATGTGTCATTTGCATGTGTGTGCTTGCGTATGCCCGTGCATGTGTGTGTGCGTGTGTATGCCTACCCGTATGTATAATGTGTGTGTAGACAGTGTAAGAAATAGAGATTGCTTACAACTAGAGTGCATGCGTGTGTTTGTGTGTGTTGTGAAATGTGTGGGGGTTTTGTGTGCATGTGTGTGTATGCATACACTGATATGTGTACGAATGTGTGTGTGTGTATACAGAGCGAGAGAGAGAGATTGCTTACAAGTTGTGTGTGTGTTGTGAAATGTGGGGGGTTTTGTGCGCATGTGTGTGTGTGCGTTCGCATATGTGTAGGGATGTGTTTTGTGTGTGTGTGTGTTTGTCTTTTGTGTGAGAGCGAGAGAACTGAGGAACAAAGAGAACACAAAGATTGAGAGATCCTGAGAGAAATTTTGCTAATATTGGATAAATTGCTCGC
>CM065702.1:25275585-25280585 GCA_017654935.2 Phymorhynchus buccinoides
CCATGTGATATTGTCACCCTTGTGTAATATTCTACAGACAAAATTAACTGTATCATTTCCCCCCACAGGTTTGGATTATGATATATACATAGGCCTACTTCTAAGGAGAAAAATGCAGTGATGCGGTTCACTTCTCTCCGTAGAATTTTTAACCATGGAATCAATGTTTTATGGGGGCCACGTTTTTCTATAACAGCGACTCCCTTATTCTCTCGGCTATTTACAAATTCCATCAGACGGTAATTAAATGAAATGTAGGAAGCGGAATGGGGCGGAAGATAAGCCACAATTGTCCAAACAAGATCACGAGTGTGAATTTAAACCGACAGTTCTAAAGACTACTGTAAGAAGTAGTTCTGTAGCAGTTCGTCTGATTGCCGGGCCAAGTATATAAAATCTCCGATAATTCTAAAGACTTTTTACAATCATATCTGTATTGTTAAACTGATTCGGGACTTTCCTGGTGTTGCACTGCCTCCGGGCATTGCCTCCAGGATCGTTCCCACCATCTTTATATCTACTAATGTCCCATATGTGTCTGTTTCAGACCGAGAGGACGTTAAACAGATTTTCTTCTAAAGACTACAATAAGACGCGGTTCTGTAACACTGAGTTCGGCTGATTGCCAATTATCTAAAATCTTGCTGAGTGAGAGAGAGAGGGGGGGGGGGGGGGGGGGGGGAGACAGAGAGAGAGAGAGAGAGGGGGGGGGGGGGAGAGAGAGACAGAGAGAGAGAGAGAGAGAGAGAGAGAGAGAGAGAGAGAGAGAGAGAGAGAGAGAGAGAGAGAGAGAGAGAGAGAAACGGAGAGAGAGAAACGGAGAGAGAAGGAGGCAGACAAACTCACGGACACGTATTTTATCATTCTTTTAGGCCATGGTCCCTCATAAATGGGGTGGAGTGAACGCCAGTGATAAGCCTACATAAATACAGTATTGGAATGAAATAAACAAGGAGAGAGAGAGAGAGAGAGAGATGAGAGAGAGAGAGAGAGAGAGAGAGAGAGAGAGAGGAGAGAGAGAGAGAGAGAGAGAGAGAGAGAGAGAGAGAGAGAGAGAGAGAGAGAGAGAGAGAGAGAGAGAGAGAGAACACAAATACAAATACGAATTCAATGTTTAATCAGATTTTAGGCCTAATCCCCTATTTGATGGGCTACATCGTAGATACACAAAATCGACATTCTTACCTACACACAGTGAAAGAGAGACAGACAGACACAGAGAGACAGACAGACAGAGACAGGAATACATTACCGGCAATGCTATCGACAGGAATTGATTGAGTATGGAACAATGAGAGAAAGTCTACAAACTTTCAGCTCGAATAGTAAACATAGTTCGACTGGAAGGAAAAGAATATGGACATAGGCCTACATGGTTGGAAGAGGGTTCCAGGAGAGAGAAGACGAACTGTCAATGTAGTCCAGTCCGTCGTTTCCAACTTTAACCCTTTCATCGCCATAATGTCGCATTTATGCACCACAATGGTTTGACTCCCATGTTTCTAAAAGGCATCAAACCAGGGCCTGTTATCTGACGACCTTATTTTCGGAAATTCGGTAGGTAAGGATAGGCCTAATGTTATGCATTTCACAGAGGAATTCCCAATACTGCAAATACATTTTTACTTATACCCTGTTCAACTCCCATGTCTCTAAAAGGCATCAAACCAGGGCCTGTTATCTGACGACCTTATTTTTTTAATTTCGGTAGGTAAGGATAGGCCTAATGTTATGCATTTCACAGAGGAATTCCCAATACTGCAAATACATTTTTACTTATACCCTGTTCAACTCCCATGTCTCTAAAAGGCATCAAACCAGGGCCTGTTATCTGACGACCTTATTTTCGGAAATTCGGTAGGTAAGGATAGGCCTAATGTTATGCATTTCACAGAGGAATTTCCAATACTGCAGATACATTTTACTTATATCCTGTTCAGTTTAATGGGGTTTTGTTTTTGCTAAAAATAAACAAATGACTGGCGGCGAAAGGGTTAAGCCTATCTGCTAGATGGCACTGAGAGACGGCAGCTGCTATTCTAGACAGCTGAGCTAGATTTTGTGTATTGTTGAAGATGCCTTGCCCAGGGTACATCCCTACTCCCTCGATCTAAATTAAAATGATTTGAAGATATAGTTGGTTTGGAAGATGTCCCCCCAGCACTAAAGGCTGATGCAAATATCCCTTTAGTTTGAGTCTTATTAACCCTTTCGTCGCCAGCCATTTTCAGCCCAAAAATGCCATGAAATTTAACTGGTTTGGAGAAGAAGAAAAAATGTATCTGCAATATTGGGAATTCCTCTGTGACGTGTATAACATTAGGTCTATTATCCTTATCTCCCAAAATGAAGATTAATAGGGTCTTCGGATAACATGACCTGATTTGATGCCTTTGAGCAGCATATGGGTGTGAAACCATTGTGGTGCATAAATGTAACATTGGCGGTGAAAGGGTTAAAGGGCCGCGCGCTACACTGCATGCGATCCGATTCACCGCGATCCGAGTGTGATATTTGCGAGGCATGATTCTTCGGATCACATTTTGTGTTGAATCCTATGCAGTGTAGCGGCCCCTTGTAGTCTTCTATATATATTATATATGAAAGACTCAGTAAATTAAGGCACTGAGAGAATTGAGGGGCCGCTATATACACTGCATACGATTCGAGCCCAAAGCGATCCGATTGTGACAATGATTATCTGTGAGGCATAATTCATGTGAAATACTTCCGTTCAAAAGTAATTCTACTGTTTTCGCTCACTATTGGCCTCTGCAACTAGGGTTATTAACTCCCTTGACAGTGAGAGTAAAGCCCTTAATTGCTGGTCAGTGCGGACAAGGGCATTCACTCTTGCGAAAGGCAGCCATTTAGTGGCCTCAAATAGGGTTATTGGCGAGAGTTATTCCCTTGTTTGGTCAGTGCGCAACCATCTCCCCCCACCCATCAAGGGCATTCACTCTTGCAAAAGGTGTTCTTTGCAGTAGCCAATACGCATGCATGCATGTAAACCACAATACATACACGAATAAAATAAAATGTCTCAGTGATGTAACAATACAGATAGGCCTATTTCATCAGATTCGTGTACGGGAGAACTAGGCTTACAATAGTGAACTACATGACTAGTAGGATTTCATCAGATTCATTCATTTAAACAGTAGGATTTCATAAGAATCAAGCCTAACAAATGTCACTATCGAAGCAACAATACAGATAGGCCTATTTGATCAGATTCGTGTACGGGGGAACTACACTATAGGCTTCCAATAGTGAACTACATGACTAGTAGGATTTAATCAGATTCATTCATTTAGACAATAGAATTTCGCGAGAATCATGCCTCACAAATGTCAGTCACAATCGGAACGCATTGGGGTGGAATCGTAGGCTACGCACTGTAGCGGCCCCTTTAGATTATCTCTTTTCTCAATACCTCACTCCGCTCCCCCTCCCCCCTCCCTCACCCACCTCGCCGCCACCCCCCACCCCCAGTCCCCTTCTTCGTAATTCAGTGTCTCGACCAAGAGCAGCATCATTTCTCTTCCGCTCTTCATCATCAGTTGTCATTGTCATTCTCATCGATTATTGAAAAGAACCGAAGACAGACCGCTTTTGTGTAGTATGCTTCCCAGTTCTTAAGACAGGAGTAAGCTTACATTGAAATGTGTGTGCGTGCGCGCGCGCGTGTGTGCGTGTGTGTGTGTGTCACGTGTGTGTGTGTGTGTGTGTGTGTGTGTGTGTGTGTGTGTGCGTGTGCGTGCGTGTGTGCGTGCGTGTGAGAAAGAGAGAGAGAGAGAGAGAGAGAGAGAGAGAGAGAGAGAGAGAGAGAGAGAGAGAGAGAGAGAGAGAGAGAGAGAGAGAGAGAGAGAGAGACAGACAGACAGGCAGGCAGAGATACAGAGAGGAAAACAGAGAGTGATAAACTTGAAAAACTTGAAATTTGAACTGTTTAATGAGGATAAACTGAATAAGCAAAACAACACTTCTTTTCATCAGGTCCTCAAACAAATAAAATAATAAGCAGGTTTTGTTTTGTTGTTGTAGATATATTTCGCACATTAATTTGGACCCACGGATTTCAAAAATAAAACTTCAGTACATTCCGGATTTATCGATCTATTTCGGTCTTTTGACAGTCGCGCACAGCTGACACCGGAAGTCTCGTTCGTCACGGAGCTAATTGTTTATCTTGTTGTCGATTGGCTTATTAAGATTTAATTAAAAATAATATTTTTTGTTAAAAAGCAGTCAGACTTTCGATAAAAGTTTAAACGTTTCTTACACCACGTTAGTCATAAACGCTCTGCGTGCGCAGGGTGTTTTGTTCGTTACGGGCCTAATGTTTCTCTCGTTGTCGATTGGCCCATTTAAGATTTGGTTAAAATTAATATTTTTCAAAGCAATCACGAACGAGTTGGTGAAAGTTTTCGCTAAAAGTTTGGTAAATTCGTGTCTTAAATAACGTTAGTCATAAACGCTCTGCGCGCGCAAGGTGTTTTGCTGTGAAATTTTCAAGGCTGACAAGAACAAAAAGTTCGAAGTCATACCGGACACACATAACCGACAGTTTCCGGGTGTAACAGACGCACGTGGCTGATAATTCATTAGAGAGCACGACGCTGGGCGAACGTCGTCGTGATCACGACTCCAAGTTCTTGAAGATTTCTTCTCTGTTTGTTTAGTATAAGACCTAGAATTACGATTTATTTGTTCAGTTGTGCAAGAAGAGAAAGAGTGAGGAAATGTGTAGTAGCCAACAAGTAAAGAGGTAAGCCTTTTTTGTGTTTGTTAAAAGTTGTTAATATTTGCAACACGTCACACAACACGGCTGGGCAAGGTCACATTGAAGGTGAAGTTTAGCTTCACCCGGTTGTTTTTCTCGGATTTCAATATCTTCTTTTTTTTAATTAAAAATGACCATGGCTTAATCATATTCCTTGCACGAGAAATATAAAATATTGGTTCTCTTTTTTTAAAATAAGAAAACATTTCGTCAG
>CM065702.1:25283085-25288085 GCA_017654935.2 Phymorhynchus buccinoides
ATGATTATCAGTGACACCCGTGAAAACTGCTTGTATTCACAATAGACGATTTTCGGAAAAAAACCAGAGGAGAGCAATTCGTGAAAATTAGAATTGTTTACCTCCATTACTCGGTCAAATTCCATAGCAACAATGCAACAATGGCGTCGAAGTTTGAAACCGCAGGATGCGAGTCAGCGAGTTCCAAACTTTTTTTTTTTAAATGAGGGGCAACCAGTATCCACAAACGGAGAGAACTTGCAAAATGTGACGTAAAAATATAAATGACATCAATTTTAAAATGACGCACGGTGTTCTAAGTGATGTAAGTCTAATCAAACGCACGAGCCGAGAGCTGGGGGTCTACCTGAAGGTAGAGTAACTCCCCCTGTTTGACCGATTGAATTAGGCAAGATCACTTCCACACACCATGAAATTACTCCCCTTAATTATTTCCGAACAATTCCTATTAGCCTACGCCCGTTGAACTCTTTTGTGTTAAAGTCGGAAAACGGAAATAGCAATCGGGAACGGAGCACACCGAAAATAGTATAGCAATCAAACTTCTCTCGTGAACTTTTATGATATTCTAAGGCTCTTTGGAATCGAATTTGTGTTGTCACTCTTTGTCCTTTCCCATAGCTGCTGTGCTGGGTTCTCACACGCTGTTGACACAAAATAAACACTACGTCATTGCTTATTATTAAAATCTTCTTGGGATTATACTAACATGAATCTTTGTTTTGTTTTCTTTTGTTTCCCCATTTTCAAATCAATGTTAATCAAATCAAGTGGAGTGTATGATTGCGCAAAAGAGGACAGTGCACTTGATAAGACATAGTAATAACAACACTGAAAGACATGTGATTTATACCGGTTGAGATAAAGACAGTAGTTGATGACACATGATATACCCTTGAAGCAAGTATTCTTTGTTCATCTTTCAAAACTATGCCAGAAAGTTCGAGTAGCATTGATGTCCCAGAATAAGTAAAACACAAAATGCATCATTTAAGAAATAACAGTCATTACATTGTATTTGCATGTGAATAAAGACACTGAACACGATCAGTATGAATTCTTGACAGACTTTAAACTCTGACTTTCATAAATGATGTGAATGATAACATTCTTTAACATTTCTTTGCAGACTTGTAGAACACCAAGCTTTCACATCCAAACCATGATGGGCACAAATGTGCCTTGCTGAACCATGTGAATTAAGCTATGAACCCTAGCCAAAGACAGACATGCTGGGGCTAACTATTTCTTGGTCAGGCATTCAATGATGGCATGACACATTTTTGCTCATATGACAGGTGACTGTCTAAGCGATCGATGAAGAAGAAAAGACATTAACCTATTTGTACAATTTTCTTTGCAGATTTGGACAAGAATTCCATCCATCCATGATGCCTACCCACAAAACCAAAGTCAGCTTGCTCAGTCTGCCATCTGAGGTATTGATACAAATCTTCAGCTATTTGTCGGGTATTGACCTAACCCAGGTGAGCGAAACTTGCCCTCTCTTCAAAAAGCTGACTATGTCCACACCACTATGGAAGAGAGTAGTGATAGACACCAAGGGTTTTGAACAAGATTATCGCAGAGACAAAGCTTTAAAGGATTTCTACATTAACACACTGTACCAGAACTGCATAATAAGCAATTCTGATGAAGAAAAATGCAGCATTGCGCTCAGAAGTAACCCGCTGACTGTCAGAGATGTTGTGGAGTCTGTTGTTGAAGATAAAGACGTGTGGCCCGAGGTTTCGGTCACTGGTGGGATGGTTTACCCGAATTTAAGACAACTCAAGCTTACGTGTTATTCGCCACTTGAGCCGTCTTTCTTGTTGAAATATGGCAGTCTTCACCAATTAGAGCTTCTGATCAGCACAAGACCCGGTCACAATCTGAGCACAGGACGTGATGTCAACACTTTGAAGCATTTATTCAAGGTACTGGGGACTGTTTTGACAACACTGGAGACTTTAAGATTACAGCTTCCACAACACTGTAAGCCCAAAGCTGCTGATGTCCAGAACTATTTTCGATGCGGACCCAAACTGAGACGCGTTGCTTTATGTTTCGAAGTGAATGATGACATCGTGGAGGACATTGTGCTCCATTGCTCAGAGCTTGAAGAACTGGAGCTGACCTCGGAAATCAGTGCACACGCTTTTAGGGCTATTTCTGAACGACCGAATCTGTCTGTGACTTCCATCAAACTGGACCAGTGTAACTCTGCAGACAACAAACTGTTCATTTTTGCTTCGCTGGGTTTTCCAAACCTGAAATCTCTGACTCTGAACCGTGTACCTAACAAAGTAAAGAAAATCAACGCTGGCATGAGATGCTTGTTGGAAAGCTGTCGTTATTTGACATCACTGGATTTACACATAGAATCCACTGGTGCTGAGGATGATGATGATGATGATATGGAACCAGAAACTGAGTTAAGTGGAAACCATTATCTATTCAGCCTGGCCTGTGACAAAACCCAAGGAAATCTACAAACGCTTGCTCTAAGTCATTTCAACAACCGCCCTTTACCATTTATCTCGAAACTGTTTCAGAATCAGCGCAGCTTGCGAAAGGTGATGCTGTTTGATTGTATTCTCTGCTATGAGGACATTTTGGCTTTAGCGAACAACTGTTCTTGGCTGCAGACCATCTGGATCTATGATTGTAAGGAAATCCATGTGTCAGACAGAACTATTTCCGCTTTGTGGAAACTGCCCCATCTACAGGAACTGAATGTGGACTGCTTCGTGGAAAACTTAGGTATTAGGGAGGGCCCTCCACGCAAAAAGCGGAAATTCATATCTGATGAAAAACCCCAAGAAAATGAAATCAGCCGGCTGCAGAGACTTTCCTTACCTGCGAGCAGCCTGGTGTTCATTCCTTCAAGACTGGAGCTGTTTGAACGCACCTGCCGCGGGCTCCAGACCCTCAGCATTTATGAAAACCAGGTCAACATTTTGGACGATGATGACCTCAAAGTGATCTTAAGGTGAGTCTCGTTTTAAAACTACATTGAAAGTGAATCTTAAGAATTTGACAATGATGTGCTACAAAATGAATGTTTTGAATATCTATATATCTTGTCTCATATTTCACTTACCTTTCTTGTGATTGGAAGATGGACAGAGTCAACCTTTTTGTTATGTACAAAATACATTCACATTTCATGATTTTGGTATTTTCAGTAGACCATAATTATGTTGTTAAAAGTGTATGCTCATGACCTTCTTCTTGTTTGGTGGCAAGCAGCTTCTATTTGTTGAATTAAAAGCATGCACTTCCTAACAAAGCCCAGTGCTCGAATGAAGAGAGCAAAGCTGGTAATGTTTTCAGTGGATTCTGAAGCCAACTATCTTTCTTTGTTCGGTACATTATAGTCACAGAGGCGTCTCTGAAATTCGGGTTGCTCCCACCTGGAGAGCGCGTCGCAGCCAGAGGCGCGCCACCCTTTTTTTTCTTTTTTTTTGCATGCGATTTTTGTGTGACTGATGAGGAAGGAAGGGAGGGGGGTATATTTTGATCAAATTACAACTTTTTCTGTTGCCACTGGGTTTAACGTTTGCTAAGTGCATGAGCACACGGGACCTCTGTTTATTGTCTCATCCGAAAGACTCCACCTTCAGACCGCAAGGCCTAGTGCAAAGTGAGAGGAAAAATCCCCTGTACCCAGGTTAAATCAGCCGGCTGCAGAAACTTTTATGTGACTATGTTAACACGATAACTTTTGAAAGAAGGAACCTAGGTTGCTCAAATTTTGCATGCCGATAGGTAATAAGAACATCTAGGAGGGAGCCTAGGACGCTCAAATTTAGCATGCGGATAGGTACTAAAGATATCTAGGTCAAGTTAAAAAATTACGGTCAAAGGGCAAGGTCACTGGAGTATGTTGCCACGCGGCTGGTGGTGTAGCGTCTGAACGCTCTAGTTTCAGTAGATCCTGTTCCTGACTATGTGACGATCTACTATGTTAACACTAACAGGATGACATTTGAATGGAAGGACCTAGAATGCTCGAAACTTTGCATGCCAGTAGGTAATAAGAATATCTAAGCCAATTTATAAAATGAAGGTCATTAAGTCTAAGGTCAAGATCACTGGAGCCGAAAATGCCACTGAACACTTGGCACGATAACGGAGGGATCTAGGACGCTCAAATTGTGCATGCAGATAGGTACGAAAGATAATAGGCCAAGTGAAAAAATTAAGCTCATAGGTCAAATGTCAAGGTCACTGGCGCCGAAAATGCTGCCGAGCACCTGGCACGATAACAATTGAACAGAGGGACCAAGGACGCTAAAATGCTGCATGCCGATAGGTGCTACAGATACCTAGGCCAAGTTTAAAAATGGTCAAGGTCATTGGCGCCGAAAATGCTGCCGAGCACCTGGCATAATAACGTTTGAACGCAGGGACCTAGGACACTCAAATTTTGCTTGCAGATAGGAACTAATTATATTGAGACTAAGTTTGAAAATCAAGGTCAAAGGTCAAGGTCACTGGATCCGAAAATACTGCCGCGCGGCTGGTTGTCTAGCGTACATTCTTCCATTATGAATTCCAGTATATTTTCAACTGCGCTTTTTTTTTTTTTTACTCAAGGTAGTAAGAACAATATTTTGCCACAATATTGTTTAAAACATCCTAAACACAAGCAAGATAAACGTGTGTGTGTGCGCGCGCGCGCGTGTGTTATGTGTGTGTGCGTGCGTGCGTGTGTGTGTGTGTGTGTGTGTGTGTGTGTGTGTGTGTGTGTGTGTGTGTAGGTCTAAGTGAACGCACATCATGTGTATGTGCATGAGCACACATGCGTGTGTCTCCAAGCGCGGATGCGCATTTGTGTACCCTAATCTCTATGCATGCTCTATGTAATTCGCAGGTGCTGCGCACATCTACAGGAGCTAAGACTTACGAGGGCTTTGCCTTGCCCGCGTCTTCGCTCTTGCTCCTGGGCAACACCTCAAGGAAAACTGACCGACGCCAGCCTGCGCAACATCACA
>CM065702.1:25297119-25322305 GCA_017654935.2 Phymorhynchus buccinoides
TCGTGCGGCGTGCGTGTGTATGCTCGCGTGTATGTACAGGCCCTATGTGTGTGTATCACAACCTTTAGGCCGCATTACTTCTGTACTCTATCTCACACACACCCTCCCCTCCCCCCTCCCCATATTAGTTTCACTGTGTGTTGGCTGCAATGTCTACGTCAGCTTTGTTGCGATTGAGAGAGAGTAGAGAGTGTGTGTGTGTGTGTGTGTTGATGCTTTGTTAAACTGATTTTATTTTGTATTGTGTTTTTGGGTGGGTGAGTGGTGGGGATGGTAACGTGTGTGTGTGTGTGCGCGCGCTGCACGTGTGTGTGTGTGTGTCTGTGTGTGTGGGATGTGGGGGGTGTATGTGTATGCCTATTTTGCATGTGTGTGAGCGATTACTTGTTTTTGTTTTTTAATTTCTTGCTTTTAATTTTTGTTTGTTAAGCGCATAGAGCTCCACCTTTGGTGGAGGAACAAACAGATTAGGAATCGCTTATCTAATGAATTCACTATTATTATTATTATGTGGTGTATACCCTAAGTGTCCGTTTGTGCATGCACTTGCGTGTGCATGTGGCGTCGATTCTGTAACTGTCCCAGTGCAAGAATTAAGTCTTGTCCATCTGTCTGTCTGTTAATCTCTCCTCGCATTCTCTCTTCTTGTTTGCTGTCTGTCTTAGTAGTAATGGTGCTGGATTAGGTATGTCGTTGATGATGTGGTGCTGTCGGCGCAAGCATTCAATAAACTACATCCTCATTGGATAATTCTGGTTCATGGAGGACACCTCCTTACGTGGGGAATCTCGGGTATTTCGTATAAATAGTTCCCCCACCTTCTGTGCTTGTAAATTCCACTTACCTTTCCACTCTATTTGACTCTGCCTTTTTCATTACTCATGCCTTTTTTCAAAGAAATCTTCCGGATCACATTTTTCTCTTGAGCGCCTCCGAAATCGGAATGTGTCAGACTGTACGCAGCGGATAGACCAGTGAAAACTGAGACACCGGACACATATGTACCTCACCCATTATGGCCATATGGCAATGTGACCCCACAGCCCAGCAAGAAGGAAGGTAGTGAGGACACAGGCCACATTGTTTATTGTTCAATACACTGAACTCACCGACTTATAGGAGAGATAGTACTCCACGAGCATCAAGTTGGTCTATTATTATCAGCAGCAACGATTGATAGAATAGTCCCAGTGGATGTGCTTCTAAGCACTAGAAGACTCTAGGGGGTGGGGGAGGGGGGGGGGGTTGGTTTGTAGTGCCAGATCATCAAGCTTCAGACATGAGTGAATCATAGGTGAAGCAGGAGTGGAGGCAGGAAGTGCCAGATCAAGCTAGCATGAGTGAATCATAGGTGAAGCAGGAGTGGAGGCAGGAAGTGCCAGATCAAGCTAGCATGAGTGAATCATAGGTGGAGGCAGGAAGTGCCAGATCAAACTAGCATGAGTGAATCATAGGTGAAGCAGGAGTGGAGGCAGGAAGTGCCAGATCAAGCTAGCATGAGTGAATCATAGGTGGAGGCAGGAAGTGCCAGATCAAGCTAGCATGAGTGAATCATAGGTGAAGCAGGAGTGGAGGCAGGAAGTGCCAGATCAAACTAGCATGAGTGAATCATAGGTGAAGCAGGAGTGGAGGCAGGAAGTGCCAGATAAGATAGCTAGTCTTACAACTATGGCTACACACCTATTAGTCATATTACTGTAAAGTACCTTGCATAAGCCACCCCTCACAAATATGCTCCGAAAAAAGTGGGGGTGGTGCATTATTAGGCACGTACAGTGGAATATCCCTTATAAGACTTCCAATTATAAGTTTCCCTCCCATATAAGACCTACTTCTACTGAGACATTGCCCTTCTTTGTATTCAAATCACCTCCCTTATAAGACCCCTCCCTTATAAGAACCTCATTTTGATTGTTTTTGCCGTCTTATAAGGGAGGTTTCACTGTAACTCAATATGTACAAAACCAGTCCAAAGTAGGGGGGTGGGCATTTATTAGGTAAGTACTATGTACGAAATCAGTTTAAAAGTGGGGGGGTAGGCATTTATTAGGTAAGTACTCCTATGCACAAAATCAGTCCAAAAGTGGGGGTGGATGGGCATTTATTAGGTAAGTACCCATATGCATGACTATTTTCTCGAAAACTTGGGTCGGCGTTTACAAGGTCATAAACAAACACATGACTGCATCATCTTGCTCTCTTCAGTGGTGTGTGTGTGTATGCACGCTACCTTCAAGCACTCAAGCCTTGGGTCTGGGATACAACATGATACCAAAATATTAAAGTTAAATGTACGAATTCAGAGAGAAAGCTAAATTGTAGACTTTTACAATTGAAATGCCATAACAGATGAGCCACAATAGACGATTTCTGAAAAAATAGGGGAGAGCACTGGATGAAAATTAGAATTGTTTACCTCCATTCTCGGTCAAATACCTAGCAACAATGGCGTTGAAGCATTGAACGGCAGATGCGAGTCAGCGACTTGCAAACATTTTCAAAGAAAACAAAATAGGGATAGAACTTGCAAACTGTGACGTAAAAAATATAAATTACATAAATTTTAGAAGTGACGCATGGGTTCTACAAGCTGGGTGTCTCACCAAACACACGAAGCGAGGGCTGGGGATTTAACTGATGGTAGAGTAACTTCCTCTGTTTGGACCGAGATTGAATTAGGCGAAGATACTCCCACAATCATGAAATTACTCCCCCCCTTAATTATTTCCGAAACAATTCCTATTGGCAATTGGGATCTAAGCAAAATTTCTTGAAGCACTTGCAGAATGCACCTAACAAACATGAGCGGTGATAGTGCGCTTGGAGTACTCTTCTTCCAGAACTCCATAGGCTCCCAAACCGCTGAGGCTCTTTGGACTCCAAAAAAAATGAGGCAATAGGTGAGTGTGTGTGTGGTGTGGTGGGGGTGGGCAAATCAGTCTCACACAGCTTTCCAGTCGAAAACACAAACAGAAAAGAGCATATAAAGAAAACACCATTATTTCTTGTCAGTTTTGTACCCACTCATTTCAATTCGACGCCATACCAAAGCAGATCAATCAAGACTCAAATATACTTTAAGTTTCTTTCACTTGATAAAACAAACAAATAACTAGCACAAAACCCAAAACTAAAAAACAGACCTTGCATCCTCTTGAAAAAGAAACAAACAATAAATCACTTGCACATAAAAGAAAAACCATATAAAAAAATCAGTACTGAATCAGACCATGAAATTCTTTCAAACTTAGACAACAATAACATGGAGGACAATAATGATGTGTACATTGGTTGCAGGCGTCATAAAAAAATTTTTTTGTTTCTGTACCCTGACAGGCATGGGAATTGTCAGAGACCAAAAGAATCTGAAAAGCCCCACAATGTGAAGATTTAGTAACAAAAAACGACGTATTAGTAACAATTTCATTTTTTTTCCCAGCGGAAATCCGCGAAACAATTCCCTGCCTGCCTGAGTTAGTCAGCAAGCACTCACAATATGCACACACAACCATTAAGGTTTTGTATTGCTTTTATTAATGCCAGACTTAGTAATTTTGAAAAAGAACCCCCCCCCCACAAAAAAAAAAAAGTATAAAATCTCAGAAATAAAAGAGATGTTAGTAGTATGTCTACTTGGCCATAAAACTACTCACGAGGATCATAAAGATGAATAATAAACAATTATCACATTTTACAGACTACTACTCACAAGGATCATAAAGATGAATAATAAACAATTATCACATTTTACATACTACAAGGCGCTCCTGATTATAAGGCGCACCCCTCAAAATTAACAGAAAATTCAGATTTCCTTACTATATTATCAGTCACAATATAAGGCGCAGGGGTCTCATCCTGGGAAAAAAAGTATCGCCTTCGTACGTTATGGTCCGTAAAATACGGTAGTTAAACTGAAAAAACCCAAGCAAAATGAAACTGAAAATGAAACATAAAACCAAGAAAAGAATGTTTGGGAGAATATCTTTTACAGCGGTTTCTTTTTACTCTAGAATGTTGTATCTCATGTACACATCCACTCAAACATGGACACACACATGCTTACATTCATAACATTCTCAGTCATACATACACAAAATATGTAAATGCATACGTCCTGACACACTTATGAGCACAAGCACACTTATGAGAGCACCCCCACGCACACCCCCACACACACGCACATTCAGGAAACAAGTTTCAAATAAATCAAAAACATTCACACACACAAACATCAGGAAACAATTTCAAATCAATCAAAAACATTCACACACACATATACGCACAAACATCAGGAAACAAGTTTCAAATCAATCAAACACACACACACATACATACATACACAGGAACACAAATTTCAGGATCAAACAAGTTTACACACATCAACCGCACACACACACACAAATTCATCAGGAAACAAGTTTCAAATCAACCAAACACATACGCACATGATACGCACACACACACACAAATTCAGGAGGAAACAAGTTTCAAATCAATCCAAACACATACGCACACATATCAGGAAACAAGTTTCAAATCAACCAAACACATACACACAAACATATCAGAAACACAAGTTTCAAATCAATCACAACAAAAAACTGGCAAAATGCGCATGTCCACTGTCAATGATTCAAACATTTGTGCGCATACACACACATTGCGCAGCACACATGCGACACACTACACCGCAAAAAACCCCAGCCATAGATCATTCTATCATGTAGAATTAGCACCACCTCAGATCTCATCTACTTTCAAAAAAAAACGCCAACTTTTTTATCATCAACTCTTATTTTTTCTATTTTAGCTGGTCCTCTTCATCTTGTCTGGGACGACCATTTTGGTGGCATTATTTCCCCTGCAGCAAAACAACAAAAAACATCAAATAAACAAAACGCGATTTTATTAACATTTTTATGCAAAAGGAAAAACTGGCTTAATCCCCTTCACTGCCTGCCCCTGTGTCTACTACGGGATGTGTGATGTCATTGATGATGTCATAACTTTTGATGTCATAGCCCTGGAAATGGAATGGGTTTTTTTGGCTTAGACAGATCAGGAAAGAAAGGTATATCTCTAGACCAGCATATTTTCAGAGACTGGAGTCTAACGGGTCTCTTTTAAATTCTATAACTAGGAAAATCGATAATTCCTCAATTTGTCTGAGGCAGTGTGAAGGCAGTTAAGCATGACTTTTAATTTATCAGGGGTTCCAGAAAGCGTAGAGATTGTGCGTAGAGGCAGGGAGGAGGTGGAGGGGTCATAGGGACACACATGTAGACAGACCAAAAAGGCGCGGAAGGACAAATGGGTCAGGGCCAAACTTTTGAAGAGGAGTAAGACAAAGAGGCACGAGAGAAAGATCCTCATTTACGACTAAAAGATAGGATCCAGAAGGGAGGACAGGGCCTGTATTCACTGCGTTGAGAATAGCAATGAGACTTGTAGCATGCATGGCTAAAATTAGATGAGCCTCTTCCAATTCAAATGTCCTATAGGCATTTACTTAAGATATGACTTTTGGAAGAGCTTCTAAGTTAGCATCATGCTAAAGTCTCATGCTATCTCAACGTGAAAACAGGCCCAGATCATTTTCTTATTTATAGGCGAATTGAAATTGTACTTGATTTGTCTGCGCTAACATACACGCATGCTTTGAATTCAAAGCAAAGCATAAAAATCCACAAGCCAACAATATACCGTCAAGCTTTGGAATTTTATCCACAGAAATGACCAGAAACAATAATACTCAAAGTAAGCTTTTCGCAGCTTCCCAATTTCAGTTCAATGCCTTTTTTCTTTTGTTAAAACACTCATCACCAGCATAAAAACCAATTTATGTTAATAAGTGTTTTATCCAGTTAGGCTTACATTGTTTTATGGTGGCATACCACTTGTAAGGATCTTTTCCTATCCCTAACCAGTCAATCAATGATAAGAATATTTGCCTCTGTTAAAAGAAATAACTTGAAACAAATAGCTCTCTGTGGAAAACTGAACGGAGCTAGAATGAGGGGAATTAGTGTACTGTGTACTGTAATACAATCCTAAAGATACCATGCCAAACAAGCACACATAAGGTACACTTTTAAAAAGGGGGTTACCCATGTAGAGTGGCCACAGTGGTAAACCCGAGTTCGAACCTGGGTACAGGGGAGTTTTTTTTTTTTTTTTTTTTTTTTCACTCTCATTCTGCACATAGGCCATAAACGGTTCACTGACCACGTGGAAGTCTTCGTATTGTGATGACGATACAACCGTAGTCGTCTGTGTGCCAAGTGCTGCCCCACTCGACACTTAGCATACGTTAAACCCAGTGGCGAACGAGTAAAAGTTTGTCATTTGGTAAAATGCCCCCCCCTCCCCTCCCCCCCCTATCGCGTGACGAAATCACATGCACGAAAACGAAACAAAACAACAACAAAAAACCAATTGGGTGGCGCGCTCTCCGCTGTGGGAGCAAACCGAAATTTCACAGAACGCCTCTCTAACTCATTAAAGTACCCTAATAATAATAATAAAATAATAACCTCATATAATAATAATTAATATATATAATGTTTTCTTCATAACCATTCCCACATCCCTCTTTCCACCCAGATGCTTTATAATATATTCCTGCTGAGTAAGGAAAAACCCTACAGTGCTCCCAGGGACCCCCATTTTGGGGTTCTATGAAGCACTAAAATTCTCAAGGATCCTCTAAAAATGTGCAGGGGGTTCCAGGATGCACTAGAAAAAAATCTTTTCAGCATTCGCAATGCCACTGGGACCCTCTATCCCGCCTCTGGACCCTCTATACTGTAAGTGGAAGGGAGTCCATGGGGACCCCATGTTTTGCGGGACGATTGGGAGCCCTGGCCTAGTTAACCGTCCCGGCTTCTCTTTACATGTCATGCCAGTTATCGGCTACTTCCAGAATACACACTATTTTAGGCACCGTAAATGACTGCTCAGGGATACAATACGATACAACCACAAGGCTGTCATTGGACGGACGGAGTGGCGCCCTCTGAGGACGACGTCACTCATGTAACTCACATTATTGTCCTCAGTAGGGGACTTATAGGTGGTGGCCCTGCTTTGTGATTTGTCAAGCAGTTTGGGAGATATCCTTGGACAGACAGAAAAACTAAACCAAAAAACAAACAAACACAAATGAACGAAAATAATATTCCAAAAACAAACAAACACAAATGGAACGAATCATATTCCAAAACAAACAAACAAAACAAACCAATGAACGAATTCCATTCCTTTGCCGGGGGGGGGAAAAAATTCGGTCCTATGCCTACTATACGATCTTAAAGGACAAAAACAAAGACCCTCGGTGCGAACGCATGCACAAGACCTTGCGACATACGTTAAAGCCCATTCTACTATTCGTCAGGATTAGGCCGTGTTGTGCCGTTGGATGATGACAACGACAACTCACCACAGCACGCACCCTAAGCACCAATGATTGTCTAAGTGAACTTGGATGTGGGCCATGTAAAGGCGGTGAGTCCTGCTGTGTTCAGCGAGAAATAGAACATGATACAACCAAGAAGATTATTTATTATTATATTAACCTTACCCGACTTCCGGGTCGCCATGACCCCAGGACAAACAAAAATGTTATATTTCAAAAACTATTTAAGCAATCGTCATGAAATTTCAGACTTTATCAAAAAACGTTAATGGCTTTACGTGTCTTAAATTTCATTACATGTGTATAAATACAAAGGACGTAATATGATGCGTCATTTTAACTACTTGTCCCGAGGCAAGGGTCCCTACGACCCATACTTCTAGAGAGCAGAAATGTGCCACTGCAGTGCATTGAGTGGGGTCATGGGAGACACGTGCCACCTGGATAGGGATAAAAACACATGGTGACTCTTTGACGAGTATGGGTCCTGGGGACCGCATCATCTGGACAGGGATCAACACTGTTATTAGTGTTAAAATGCATGTCCTTTTTTTTTTTGTACCGAGTATGGGTCATGGAAGACCCGCTGCGATCCGTGTCTGTGTAGTAAAAGCGTGATTCCGGTAAAGGTAACCCAAAATGGAGAAGAAGAAGACGAAAACGAGAAGAAATCCTTACCGTCCCATGCTCTGCACAGTGAGGCCCAGTTTACCGGCCACCTCCACGAGCATGCATCTCCGGCACCGTAAGGGACTGCTCGGGAAACGGCATCTCCACCAGGTGAGGGTCTCGCCGAACATTCGCTGGCAAACAAAGAAAAGAATGAAAAAATTATAGTTGTTTTGCCTATCTGCTAAAAATTGAATGTTTTAGTTAATATAAACTATCTATCATATCTATATACTTACCGTTTTCACTACGAATGAAGTTATTCCTTCCAATTTGGCAGCACAATGCCAATTACCAAAGACCAAAAAGTTATAGTTTCTTAAAAGACTAGATACTTCCCTTGGTCTACACCAGCCAATACCACTAAGCTGCCGTGGATCCACTCCTACGTCACTTCCGGAGGCAACTTTAAATCATGATACATTTTTAAAAACCAACCTTCCCAATGGATGTTTTCTCGGAGGAGGAGGGTGGGAACCTTTGATCGTAGTGAACCGGTAAGTATATAGATAGATAGATAGTTATATATTAACTAAAATCATTCAATCTAGTTCTATCTGTTACCGTTTCATACGAATGAGTGATTCCCGCGA
Source organism: Phymorhynchus buccinoides (assembly GCA_017654935.2). Taxonomy (NCBI): domain Eukaryota; kingdom Metazoa; phylum Mollusca; class Gastropoda; order Neogastropoda; family Raphitomidae; genus Phymorhynchus; species Phymorhynchus buccinoides. The sequence continues at coordinate 25,305,799 of CM065702.1, forward strand.
GGAGGGTGGTAAAGAAAAAACATTGTTGAAACTTCACTCCAAAAAACAAAAAACAATCACCCCCAAGACAAAACTGACAGGGAACGCCAGGGATAAACCTGTAAAGGAGCAGGACATAATAACTAGATAACCAAAAATCCCTACCCCAAAACAGCATAAACATATGCATACACACCAGGAGCAAAAAATAGCCTAAGCTTACGTTAGACCAGAGAAAAAGGAGTCTGCGCAAGCACCACCTTCCCCCCCCTTTGATGCCAACGCGTCGTCTGCCGTTCTGGACGGAGAAGGCGAAGTAGAAGCTAAGCAAGTGGACTGTTCACTACCAGTACGCAGCTTCCATAACGCTGGAAAGCGCCACTCCTTAATCATAGCAGGGTATGTGCTGAAAGCCCGGATTTCATGGGATCACAGAGGATTAGTGAGCATGACAGTCGGCACGTATATTAACTAAGTTAAAAGCGTTCACCAACCACTAGAAATGGCTGACTAGAAATATCCCGCAGTGTATTCTCATCAAAGAAAGAAAACAGCACGCGTTTGTGCCCCGAAGGGGGAGGTCTCTTAAGGAAAAACTAAGAGCTCTGACGGGGCACAGGGAGTCTATCAGAAAAACAAACAAGGGCCGAGAATAGAGAGAGACTTTAAACGTAACCGAGGGAGAAGCAACTGAGCAGGGTGATTACTGGCCCTAAACTTGGTACCGTGAGAGACAGAAGGGTACTGAAAGCATATCACGGGCAGAACCTGATTGGACTCCACCGAGACAATATCCTGGAAAAGAAGCCAGGGAGATGACAAACTCTGCCTGGAGACACCCAGGGCAGCCAAGGCGAAAACAAAAACGGAACTATGAGTGGCCGGGACGGGCCACCACACGCTGCTACGCCCTTTCGAAAACGGAAAGAAATATCAACCGAAGTGGCGAGTAAGAGTCAAAAACGAAAAGGCCCACATCGGACAAGACGTGTCAGAATGGGGCAAGCACAGGATCGAGACGGGATAGAGACAGCTAGTACAAAGTTGAAGATGCAGAATCCGCAAAACAGCAGACTCCACCTCTGAACTAGCAACTGAGAAGCCACGGTAGAAGTGTGACTGCACTTCATAACCAACGCTACATGCCAAGCCCGTAGGAAGGCAAAAAATGAAAACTGCCCCTGACCGTAGGGACCAGCTGAACAGCAACATAGTTGCCATCGCATGGACGTCAAAAACTAACCAGATGACGCGGAACTGTCCCCACCGCGAGGAAACATGTAGACAAAAGCGAAAAGTGTGCAAACGTGACGTCGCCTAACCCATTCAACGCCACCAGTCGAACAACTGAGTGACGGCTGGGCATGGAAGATCATGTTAGCCGGACAGAAGGTTCGATCGGGACGGAATCAGACGAAAAGGACGACTGGAATGAGTGAACGAGTCCACTGGATGAACAACTCATTGTTGTAATGAGAGGAAACGAGGGTCTGAAAAAGAGCAAGTAAAAACCATGCCTGCCAGAACAGACAACATTCGAAGGAACGGCGAAGCCGTGGCCGTTGCCACCCAAAATTTGTTCAAAGGAAGGCAAACAAGGGTACGGTGGAACAACTCTCGGTGCTGTCCTAGAGAGAGGCTGGAGACTGAGTTCTCACTAAAGGCGAAGATAAAGAGAGAAAGCTGTCGTATCGTCTTGCCGCAGATGGAGACCCAAGTTTTGGGTGAGACGGCCGTGAAAGACGTCAGAGCCCTGGCTAATGACTCCATCTCCAAAAACCCGACTGGAAACCACGATCTGTCTTGATCGAGCACAGAGGAAGAAACTCTTCTTCTTTTCTTGAAAAAGCCGGGAGACGGTGTGTACTCCCTGGGATCGATCAAGACAGATCGTGCTTTCTGTCGGGTTGTTGGAGATGGAGTCAGTAGTCAGGGCTCTGAAGTCTTTCACGGCCAGTCTCACCCAAAACTGGGTCTAATCGCTGGAGACGATACGACAGCTTTCCGTCTTATCTTCGCCTTTAGTCGAGAGACTCAGTCTCCAGCTCCTCCTCTAGGACAGCAACGAGAGTTGTTCACAGTACCCTTGTTGCCTTCATTCTGAACAATTGTTTGGGTGGCAACGGCCCCGGCTTCGCCGTTCCTTCGACTGTTGTCGTTCTGGCAAGGCATGGTTTTACTGCTCTGTTTCAGACATTCGTTGTCAATGGTTTCAACCTGAGTTTTCAAACCCGTTATTTCGTTCAAACCGTTCCCAGTCATCCTTTTCGGTCTGGTTCGTCCCGATCGAACCTTACGTACGGCTAACATGATCTCCATGCCAAGCAGTCAAGCCTCCAGTTCGTTCGAACCTGGGGGCGTTGGATGGGTTAAGGCGAGTCACGTTTTGCACACTGTTTCGCTTTTGTCTACATGTTTTCCTCGCGGTGGGGATAGTATCCGCGTCATCTGGTTAGTTTTGACGTCATGCGAGTGGGCAACTATGTTGAGTTTCAGTCTGTCCCTACAGTCAGGGGCAGTTTTCATTTTTTGCCTTCCTACGGGCTTGGCAGTTAGAGTTGGTTATGAAGTGCAGTCACACATCATCCGTGGCTCTCAGTTTGCTAGTTCAGAGGTGGAGTCCTGCTGTTTTTGCGGATTCTCATCTTCACCTTTTCGTACTAGGTCTCTTCCAGTCATCGATCCTTGCTTGCCCTCTGAACAAGTCTTGTCCCAGATGTGGGTCCTTTTCGTTTTTGACCTCTTACTCGCCACTTCGGTTGATATTTTTTCCGGTTCGAAAGGAGCGTAGCATCGTAGTGGTGGCCCGGTCCCGGCCACTCATAGTACCGTTTTGTTTCGGCCGTAGGCTGCCTCCTGGGTGTCTCCATGCAGAGTTTGATCATCTCCGCTCTTTTCCAGGATATTGTCTCGTGGAGTCCACTCAGGTTCTGCCCCGGGATGATGCTTTCAGTACCCTTCTGTCTCTCACGGGTACCAAGTTTAGGGCCAGTAATCACCCTGCTCAGTTTGCTTCTCCCTCGGTTACGATTTAAAGTCTTCTCTCTATTCTCGGCCCTGTTGTTTCTGATAGACTCCTGTGCCCGTCAGAGCTCTTAAGTTTTTCCTTAAGAAGACCTCCCCCTTCCGGGGGCACAAACGCCGTCTGTTCTTTTCTTTGAATGAGAAATACATGAGGGATATTTCTAGTCAACCATTTCTAAGTGGTTGGTGAACGCTTTTAACTTAGCGTATATAAGTGCCGACTGGTCATTGCCCACTAATCCTCTGAGAGCCCATGAAATCCGAGCTATCAGAGCATCCCTGGCTATGATCAAGGGAGTGGCGCTTTCCAGCGTTATGGAAGCAGCGTACTCGAAGTGACAGTCCACGTTTGCTAGCTTCTACCTTCACCATTTCTCCGCCAGAAGGCAGGACGACACCTTCGGCATCAGAAAGGTGGTGCTTGCGCAGACTCCGGTTTCTCTGGCCTAACGGTAATCGTTTGTTATTTTTTGTTCTGATGTTGGTATGCATATGCTTATGCTGCTTGGGGGTATGGATGTTTTGATTGTTTATTTGTTATAATGTCCTCTCTCTTACAGGTTATCCCTGGCGTTCCAGGTCAGGTTTGTCTTGTGGGTACTGTTTGTTTGGCTTGTTGGAGTGTAACTTTCAAAAATGTTTTCTTACCCACCTCCTCGCTGGGAATCAACTCATTCGTAGTGAAAAACGGTAACATGATAGATTAGAGTGAATGATTTTAGTTAATATAACTCTCTATTCTATCTCTATACTTACCGTTTCAATACGATCAAAGGTTCCCACCCACCTCCCTCCGACAAAAACAACATTGGGAAGGTTGGTTTTTTTAAAAAAGAAAGGAGAAAAATGTCTTAGCATGACTGAAGTGCCTTCGGGAAGAGACGTTACCGAGTTGGGTCCGCGGGCAGAGCCAGCTTAGGGGTATTGGCTGTGTAGACCAAGGGAAAGTAATTTAATCTTGCTAAGACTAAGACTTTTTTGTCTTTGGTAAATTTGCATTTGCCCCAAGTTGGAAGGAGTAAACTCAGTTCGTAGTAAAACGGTAACATGATATAATAGATTGAATAGATAGGTATATTAACTAAAATCTATTCACTTTTTAGCATAAGCAAACAAACGCGATAATTTTTTCTTCTTTTCTTCTGTTGCACAGCGTGTTCTGCGAAGACCCTCACCTGGTGGAGATGCCGTTCCCTGAGCAGTCCCTTACGGTGCCGGAGATTGCATGCATCGTGGAGGTGGCCGGTAAACTGGGCCTCACTGTGCAGAGAAGGGGGACGGTAAGGATTTCTTCTTCGTTGTCTTCTTCTTCTTCCTCCATTTGGGGTTACCCTTTACCGGATCACGCTTTTTGACTACACAGACACGATCGCGCGGGTCTTCCATGACCCATACTCAGTAAAAAAGAAAAAAAAGGGACATGCATTTTAACACTAATAACAGTATTTATCCCTCTCTAGATGAAGCGGGTTCTCCGGGACCAATACTCGTCAAAGAGTCACCATGGGTTTATACTTCTCCAGATGGCGCGGGTCTAACACGACCCATACTCAATGCACTGCAGAGACCTATTTCTGCTCTTTAAAGTATGGGTCGTAGGAGACCCGCGCCATCGGGACAAGTATGTTAAAATGCCGCATCATATTACGTCATTAATGAAATTTATACACACTTAAAGACAATTTAAGACAAGTTAAAGCCATTAACGTTTTTGATAAAGTCATGAAATTTCAGGACGATTGCTTAAATAATTTTTGAGATATATCATTTTTTGTGTGTCTCCTCTGGGTCATGGGCGACCCAGGAAGTCGGGTACAGGTTAATAATAATAATAAATAACTCTTCTATAGCGCTATTCTACTGACACAGCAGGACTCACCACGCTTTACATGGCCCACATCCAAAGTTCACTTAGACAATCATTGGTGCTTAGGGTGCGTGCTGTGTGAGTTCGTGTCATCCATCCCAACTGGCACAAAACACGGCCTATTCGTACCGAATAGTTGGATGGGCTTTAACGTGTGCGCAAGGTCTTGTGCATGCGTTCGCACAGAGGGCCTTGTTTTTGTCCTTTGCGATCGTATAGTAGCCATAGGTACGATCGCAAAGGAATATGGAATTGTTTCCATCGTGTTTGTTTCTTATTTTTTGGACTATGGAAATCGTTCATTTGTGTTTGTTTGTTTTTTGTTTAGTTTTTCTGCGTGTCCCAAGTGATATCTCCCGAACTGATTGACAGAATCACAATACGTCCAGGACACCTACCTACTAAGTCCCCATAATGAGGGACAGTACTGTTGAGGTAGGGTAAGTGAGGTCCTCCTCAGAGGGCACCACCATGTCCATCCAAGTGACAGCTTGTGTTGTATTGTATTGTATCCCTGAGCAATAAAGTGGGTGCCTGCGATAGCGTGTATTCTGAAAGTAGCCGATAAACTGGGCATGACTGTAAGGAGAAGGGAGACAGTAACTAGGGCAGGGCCTCCCAATCGTCCCGCAAAACAAGTGATCCCAGGGACCACTTCACTTACAGCATAGAGGGTCCTAGAGGTGGGATAGAGGGATCCCAGTGGCATGGCGAATGCTGAAAAGAATTTTTGGTGTTGCATCCCTGGGACTCCCCTGCACATTCTCATAGATGGTCCTGTAGAATGTTAGTGCATCATATACCCCCAAATGGGGGTCCCTAGGAGCCCCTGAATAGGTTTTTTCTTAAGCATGAGGGGAATTATTATGAAAGCATCCGGTAGAAAGAGGGAGTGGGGAATGGTATGAAGAAAAAAAATTTAGATAATCATTAATTATTATTATTAGGTTATTATTGTTATTATTATTATTAGGTACTTTGTAGTTATAGAGGCGTCTGTGAAATTCGGGTTGCACCCACCTCACCTGGAGAGCGCGTCGCAGCCAAATGTTTTTGTTGTTGTGGTTGTTGGTTTTTTGTTTTGCGATTTTCGTCACTGATGAGAGGGTGGGGGGGGGGGGGGGGGGGTCAATTTTGACCAAATGACACACTTTTTCGTTGCCACTGGGTTTAACGTATGCTAAAAGCATGGGCACACGGGCACACAGGAACCTCGGTTTCGTCTCATCCGAAAGACTCCACGTTCAGACCGTTATGGCCTAATGCAGAATGAGAGGAAAAAGTCCCCTGTACCTCAGGTTCGAACTCGGGTTACCACTGTGCCACTCTACATGGGTACCCCTTTTTAAAAGTGTACCTTATTGTGCTTGTTTGGCATGGTATCTTTAGGATTGTTATTACAGTAAACACAGTACACTAATTCCACTCATTCTGGCTCCTTTCAGTTTTCCCACAGAGAGCTATTTTGTTTCAAGTTATTTCTTTTAACAGAGGCAAATATTCTTTTCATTGGTTGTGGTTAGGGATAGGAAAAGACCTTACAAGTGGCATGCCACCATAAAACAATGTAAGCCTAATGGATAAAACACTTTAAATTGGTTTATGCTGGTGATGAGTGTTATCAAAAGGCATGAACTGAAAGGAGCTGCTGCAAAAGCTACTGTGAGTATTATTGTTTGTGTGGATAAAATTCCAAGCTTGACGGATATGTTGGCTGGGATTTTTTGCTTTGCTTTGAATTCAAAGCGCGTGTATGTTAGCGCAGACAAATCAAGTACAATTTCATCGCCTATAATAAGAAAATGATCTGGGTCCCTGTATTCACGTTGAGATAGCATGAGACTTAGCATCATGCTAACTTAGAAGCGTCCTCTTCCAAAAGTCCTATTAAATCCTGTAGTGGAAAGACATGCACCTGGAAGAGCTTCTAAGTTTCAGCATCATGCTAAGTCTCATGCTATCTCAACGTGAATACAGGCCCTGGATCCTCTTAATAGAGGATCTTTCTCTCTGCCTCTCGGTCTTACTCCTGTCAAAGTTTGCCCTGCCCATTTGTCTCCGCCTTTTTGTCTGTCTATCCCTGACCCCTCCACCTCCTCCCTGCCTCTACGCACAATCTCTACGCTTTCTGGAACCCCTGATAATTAAAAGTCATCTTAACGTCCTTCACTGCCTCAGACAAATTGAGGAATTATCGATTTTCTTATTATAGAATTTAAAAGAGACCCGTTAGACTCCAGTCTGAAAATATGGTCTAGAGATATACCTTTTCCTGACTTGTCTAAGCCAAAAACCAGCATTCCAGGACTATGACATCAAAAGTTATGACATCATCAATGACATCACACCCCCTAGTAGACAGGGGGGCAGGCAGTGAAGGGGTTAAGCCAGTTTCCTTTTGCATAAAATGTTAAGAAAATAGCGTTTTGTTTATTTTGATGTTTTTGTTTGTTTTGCTGCAGGGGAATGCCACCAAAATGGTCGTCCAGAAGAGAAGAGACCAGCTTAAAATAGAAAAATAAGTTGAAAAAAAGTTGGCGTTTTTTGGAAAGAGATGATCTGAGGTGCTAATTCTACATGATAGAATGATCTGGCTGGGTGTTTTTAGTGTGTGTGCGCATGTGTGTGTATACAAGTTTGAATCATTGACAGTGGACATGCGCAGAATGTTTTTGATTGATTTGAAACTTGTTTCCTGATATGTGTGCGTATGTGTTTGGTTGATTTGAAACTTGTTTCCTGATATGTGTGCGTATGTGTTTGGTTGATTTGAAACTTGTTTCCTCCTGAATTTGTGTGTGTGTGTGCGTATCATGTGTGTATGTGTTTGTTTGATTTGAAACTTGTTTCCTGATATGTGTGCGTATGTGTTTGGTTGATTTGAAACTTGTTTTCCTCCTGAATTTGTGTGTGTGTGTGCGTTTATCATGTGTGTGTGTGTGTTTGATTGATTTGAAACTTGTTTCCTGATGTATCGTACGTATGTTTGGTGTGTGATTGATTTGAAACTTGTTTCCTGATGTTTGTGCGTATATGTGTGTGTGAATGTTTTTGATTGATTTGAAATTGTTTCCTGATGTTTGTGTGTGTGAATGTTTTTGATTTATTTGAAACTTGTTTCCTGAATGTGCGTGTGTGTGGGGGTGTGCGTGGGGGTGCTCTCATAAGTGTGCTTGTGCTCATAAGTGTGTCAGGACGTATGCATTTACATATTTTGTGTATGTATGACTGAGAATGTTATGAATGTAAGCATGTGTGTGTCCATGTTTGAGTGGATGTGTACATGAGATACAACATTCTAGAGTAAAAAGAAACCGCTATAAAAGATGTTCCCCAAACATTCTTTTCTTGGTTTTATGTTTCATTTTCAGTTTCATTTTGCTTGGGTTTTTTCAGTTTAACTACCGTATTTTACGGATCATAACGTAGAAGGCGATACTTTTTTCCCAGACCTAGACCCCTGCGCCTTATTATAATGTGACTGATAATATAGTAAGGAAATCTGAATTTTCTGTTAATTTTGAGGGGTGCGCCTTATAATCAGGTGTGCCTTGTAGTCTGTAAAATGTGATAATTGTTTATTATTCATCTTTATGATCCTTGTGAGTAGTTTTATGGTCAAGTAGACATACTACTAACATCTGTTTTATTTCTGAGATTTTATACTTTTTTTTGTTTGTGGGGGGGGGTTCTTTTTCAAAATTACTAAGTCTGGCATTAATAAAAGCAATACAAAACCTTAATGGTTGTGCGTGTGCATGTGAGTGCTTGTTGAAAATAACTCGGGGTACAGGAAACCGAAAATCTTGTGTGTTTTTCATGGCCATGCGAACCAATGTGTCACATAATTATTGTGCTCCATGTTATTGTTGTCTAAGTTTGAAAGAATTTCTTGTCTGATTCAGTACTGAATTATTTTTTTTTATGATTTTCTTTATGTGCAATGATTATTATTTGTTGTTTTTTTCAAGAGGACGCAAGCTCTGTTTTTGTTTTGTTTTGTGTATAGTTTTTGTTGTTTGTTTTATCAAGTGATTGATCAAAAAGTATAATTATGTGAGTCTTGATTCTCCGATTTGGTATGCGTCAAATTGAAATCAGTGGGCACAAAACTGACCAGAAATAAATGGATGTTCAGGGATGCATCTAGAGTGCGGCATTGCCGCAAAATTGTTGATGTTCCCGCAAAAATAAAAATATGCTGCGGGAAAATCCCCCCAAATTTTGTGAAATCCCGCAAACGAAAAAATCGTTTCAAAATAACTTGTTCGGCACTAGGCCTAGATTGCGTGGCTGCGTGGGCTGTACCGAGTCTGCATTTCCTTTCGACAGTAAAGAACGAGCATTTTGATTGGGTCTTAAAAATAGCATAGCCAATCAACGGCTTTCTCTTTCATTTACTATTTCCGGGCGCAGTGTAAGCGAGCCCGCTCAAAAATGGCATCGCTTCTGGATTATTTTACTGTGACTTCTAAAAAGAAAGAAAACAGTGCGACTGTGGAGTGCAACATTGATCAACAACCTTGTTGTTCCTCATCAGCAGTTAGTGATGACAACGGGGAAAGTTCATCGAATGACGAAGCATCGGATCAGGACTGTGATGTCATCGACGATCCCATTGCTAGTAGTGTCGCTCCACCACCTTTCAAAAAGCGAAAGCATGAGTTCATGGAAAGTTGGAAAAAAAGCAGACCCTGGCTAGAATTTGACAGCGAATCAAAAGCAATGTTTTGTGACTGGTGCTTACAAAGCAAAAAGAACAATGCGTTCATCACAGGTTGTAAAAATGTCCACACTACATCCCTTGATCGACACGTTAACTGGCATTGATTTACCCCCGCCCCCCTAACTATTTCCAGATCCCCCCAAATTTCCACACCAAGGGGGGCAATGCCCCCCAGTTTAGAAAGTTCTAGATGCATCCCTGGATGTTTTTCTAATACTTTATAATGCTCTTTTCTGTTGTTGTTTTATGACTGGAAAGCTGTGTGAGACTGGATTTGCCCCCCCCCCCCCCCCCCCCCATGCACACTCACCTATTGCCTTCTATCTTTTTTTTTTAGTCCACAGAGCCCAGTGGTTTGGGAGCCTAGGGAGTTCTGGAAGAAGAGTACTCCAGAGCACTATCACCGCTCATGTTTTGTTAGGTGCATGCTGAGTGCTTCAAGAATTTGCTTAGATCCCAGATTGCCAATAGGAATTGTTCGGAAATAATTAAGGGGAGTAATTTCATGATGTGTGGGAGTGATCTCGCCTAATTCAATCGGTCAAACAGGGGAAGTTACTCTACCATCAGGTGAATCCCCAGCCCTCGCTTCGTGTGTTTGGGGAGACACACAGCTTGTAGAACCCAGTGCGTCACTTCTAAACTTTATGTAATTTATATTTTTTACGTCACAGTTTGCAAGTTCTATCCCTATTTTTTTCTTTAAAAATGTTTGCAAGTCGCTGACTCGCATCTGCGGTTTCATGCTTCAACCACCATTGTTGCTATGGTATTTGACCGAGAAATGGAGGTAAACAATTATAATTTTCACGAAATGCTCTCCCCTATTTTTCCAGAAAATCGTCTATTGTGGCTCATCTGTTATGGCATTTCAATTTGTAAAAGTCTACAATTTAGCATTTCTCTCTGAATTCGTACATTTTACTGTAATATTTTTGTATCGTGTTGTATCCCAGACCAGGCATTGAAAGTGCTTGAGGTAGCGTGCATACACACACACACTGAAGAGAGCGAAAGATAATGCAGTCATGTGTTTGTTTATGACCTTGTAAACGCCGACCCAAGTTTTCGAGAAAATAGTCATGCATATGGGTACTTACCTAATAAATGCCCATCCACCCCCACTTTTGGACTGATTTTGTGCATAGGAGTACTTACCTAATAAATGCCTACCCCCCCACTTTTGAACTGATTTCGTACATAGTACTTACCTAATAAATGCCTACCCCCCACTTTTGAACTGATTTCGTACATAGTACTTACCTAATAAATGCCCACCCCCCACTTTTGGACTGGTTTTGTACATATTGAGTACAGTGGAAGACCTTCAAAAATCATCCAAAATGAGGTCTTATAAGAGAGGTATTTTTGTAATACAAAGAAGGGCAATGTCTCAGAGAAGTAGGTCTTATGTGGGAGGGAGTCATAATGGAAGGTCTTATAACGGAGGTTCCACTGTACTTACCTAATAAATGCCCACCCCCACTTTTTTCGAGCATATTTGGGAGGGGGGCTTATGCAAGGTACTTTACAGTAATATGACTAATAGGTGTGTAGCCATAGTTGTAAGACTGGCTATCTTATCTGGCACTTCCTGCCTCCACTCCTGCTTCACCTATGATTCACTCATGCTAGCTTGATCTGGCACTTCCTGCCTCCACTCCTGCTTCACCTATGATTCACTCATGCTAGCTTGATCTGGCACTTCCTGCCTCCACCTATGATTCACTCATGCTAGCTTGATCTGGCACTTCCTGCCTCCACCTATGATTCACTCATGCTAGCTTGATCTGGCACTTCCTGCCTCCACCTATGATTCACTCATGCTAGCTTGATCTGGCACTTCCTGCCTCCACCTATGATTCACTCATGCTAGCTTGATCTGGCACTTCCTGCCTCCACTCCTGCTTCACCTATGATTCACTCATGCTAGCTTGATCTGGCACTTCCTGCCTCCACTCCTGCTTCACCTATGATTCACTCATGCTAGCTTGATCTGGCACTTCCTGCCTCCACTCCTGCTTCACCTATGATTCACTCATGCTAGTTTGATCTGGCACTTCCTGCCTCCACCTATGATTCACTCATGCTAGCTTGATCTGGCACTTCCTGCCTCCACTCCTGCTTCACCTATGATTCACTCATGCTAGTTTGATCTGGCACTTCCTGCCTCCACTCCTGCTTCACCTATGATTCACTCATGCTAGTTTGATCTGGCACTACACCCCACCCCCACCCCCTGAGTCTTCTAGGCTTAGAATCAATCCCTGGACTCTTCTACAATCGTTGCTGCTGATAAGAATACCAACTTGATGCTCTGGAGTACTGTTCTCCTATAAGTCGGTGTGTTCAGTGTAGTGAAATAAAACAAATGTGCCTGTGTCCTCCTTCTTCTTCTGCGTTCCCAGGCCATATGGCCATAATGGATAAGGTACATATGTGTCCGGTTCTCAGTTTTCACTGGTCTCCCCGCTGCGTACAGCCGACACATTCCGATTTCGGAGGAGCTCTTTGAAAAAAGGCATGAGAATGGACCAATGAGTCAGAAAAATAGTAAATGACATAAAGCAAAGGAAAAAGGCAGAGTCAAAGAGAGTGGCACATTAGAGGAAGTTACAAGCACAGAAGGTGGGGGAACTATTTTTATGAAAGCCTCGGAATCCCCACGGGGAGGTGTCCTCCATTAACCAGAATTATCCACTGGGTGTAATTTATGAATGCCTGGGCCGACAGCAGCACATCATCAACGACATAACAACAGCACCCATACTAATACAGACAGAAACAATAAGGAGAGATTACAGATGGACAGACTCATTCTTACACTGAGACAGTTACAGAATCGACGCACATGCGCACGCACGTGCATGCACAAAAGTGTAATGCATGCACAAACGTACACTTAGGTCTACACACTTATAATAATATAAAAATAGTGAATCATTTATATAGCGCATTCCTCCACCAAATGTGGAGCTCTATGCGCTTAACAACAAAAATTAAAAGCAAGAAATTCAACAAAACCAAATAATCGCTCACGCACATGCAAATAGGCATACACATACACCCCCCACATCCCACCCACACAGACACGCACATACACAAACACGCGCGCGCGCACTCACACACACACACCGTTACCATCACCACCACTCACCCCACCCAAAAACACAATACAAATACAATCAGTTGAGTAAAGCAACACACACACACACACACACTCTCTCTCTCTCTCTCGCAACAAAGCTGACGTAGACATTGCAGTCAACACAGTGAAACTAATATGGGGAGGGGGGAGGGGAGGGTGTGTGTGAGAATAGAGTACAGAAGTAATGCGGCCTAAAGGTTGTGATACACACACACATAGGGCCTGTACATACACGCGAGCACACACCCGCACGCACGACACAACGGCATGGTGGGTATCAACAGGAGACAGCTTGTACCACAGTCACAACATTCGTAGAGGTCACTCCCAACGTTTCCCCCATGGGGGGCTTTTGTATAAATAGTTCCCCACACCTTCTGGAAGTTCTGTGCTTGTAACGTCCTCTCATCTGTCACTCTTTGACTCTGCCTTTTCCCTTTGCTTACTGTCATCTAGCCTACTATCTTTCTGCCGTACTGGTCCATTCTCCTGCCTTTTTTTCAAGAAACACTTTTATAAAGATTTCCTCCAGCCGAAAGCAGACTTGCTGGGCCTATTTATTAGGAGTATAACGGCAGCATGACGCATCTGCGCTTATAATTGACAGGAAACTGTCTGAGCGATTGAACAAGAAGAACTAACATTAACAGCTCCTTGTCCCCCAGTTTTTTTGGGGGTTTCGTGCCCTGGCTTAAAAACTCCAGGGATCATCCCAACAGCGGAAGCACTTGAACACTATGGTACAAGTGCATCAGCTTCGGATGAGAACATTACGTGTGTGGCCGTTTTTTATTACCCCGCCACGTGGGGACTTTGGACCAATCATCTGGTAGCCATCTCTCTCTCTCTTTCTCTGCATGTGCGCACATGCGTGTATGATTACACGCATGTACGCATGCATGAGTATTACAAAATATGCTTGTGCGTATGCAAGTTTTATAAATCCATATTTCAACCAATCTTTGTATCATAATATCACCTGCTTTGCTACCTTTATGTTCGCATCTGTATGTGTAATAGTATGATGTATGCCTTGCCACGTTTGTATTCTATGTTCGTATAATATGTAAGCTATCAAGAACAGATTGGAAGACTAGGCATTGCCTAAAATCTTTATCCTTGAAAAATAAAGTTTAAGTTTTCAAGTTTTCTCTCTCTCACAATATTTTTTTCTCTGGCCTACTCTTTTCTCCGGACAAGACCGAGTGATTGAATTTCCCCGGTTCCGTAGCAAAATGATCAATGCAATGATTGTGGCCAGACGCACACACACAACACTTCAGGCAGAATATCGCAGTGTCCATATAATTTACTCTTGCTACCTTTGGTACACACTTTTACCGTGGGTAAAAACAACAACACACATACAAAAACAATCCATACCAGTCAAAACAATTCACACTCCTGAATATATACAGATATGGTGAATATATAATACAATACAAACAGCAGCAGCTTGTAATAATAACAATAATAATCATCATTATCAAAATATGCATTGCAATACCTTCCACATTTTACCTACAGTAAGGTTTTACTTTAATTCCCAGACGAAGACCCCGCCCTGCACCTTATCATAATCAAATAACAAAACTCCTCCGAAGTCAAAGTGTGGCTGCCTATGTGGCGGGGTAATCAAAAAACGGTCACACACGTAATGTTCTCATCCCTAGCTGGTGCATTTGTACCATAGTGTTCAAGTGCTTCAGCTTTGGGATGATCCCTGGAGTCTTTTAGCCTGGGTATGACAACAAATAACAAAATGCCCGAAAGAAGAAGAAACGACAAAATATAGTAAGTATAGTAACATCATCACAACTTTGGGTAACATGTGGGGGGTGGGGGTGGGGGTGGGGGTGCGTCTCATAATACGATGCGCCTTTTTAGTTCGTGATTTTAAAAAGCTGCCCGGATATGACTTTTCATCAGACTTTCCCCCTTTTCTCTCTCTCACAGTCTTTGATGTCCATTCTACGACACGTCTTTCCAAATTGTTCGTAAATAACGTCAAAGCCTCATCACATAGGACAAAGCACTTGGACGTGTAGAGGAACAAGTTTGTGCCGTTGCCATCCTGCATTATTCTTCTTCCAATTACTGGACAGGGCCCTATCGCGGGCATCTAAAGTCCAACTAACTGGCCACATTAGGCAGGCGGCATTAAAACAGTGCAGTACTGCACTAAAAGTCTTGCGTTGAAACTATTTACATTTCTGCATGTTTGTTTTTTTAGCAGAAAGAGGCCCGGTGGCTGGTGGTGATGCCACCGAGGCCGGCCCTGAAAACCTCTGGACTGATGGTGTCTGTCATGGCTGTAGGGAGTGAGTTCCATTCTCTCAGCGTGCGAGGGAAAGAAGGAATAGTAGAGGACCGGGTGTACTGTCCTTTCTTGAAAGAATCTCTGTGACCCTCTAGTTCTAGGGTCACTGGGATGTAGGTACTGGTTGGGGTTGAAGTCAACCAGTCCATTACAGTGGTACCTCCCTTATAAGACCTTCAAAAATCATACAAAATGAGGTCTTATAAGGAAGGGGTCTTACAAGGGATAATTTTTATACTTACAAAGAAGGGCAATGTCTCAAAGAAGTAGGTCTTATATGGGAGGGAGTGTATAAAGGGAAGGTCTTATAAGGGAGGGGTCTTATAAGGGAGGTAATTTTAATACTTACAAAGAAGGGCAATGTCTCAAAGAAGTAGGTCTTATATGGGAGGGAGTCTTAAAAAACGGGTCTTATAAGGGAGGTTCCACTGTATTGATCTTGTGCAGCAGGCAGACGGTTGATCTTTCAACAGCATTCACTGTTACACGGAGTAACAGGCACATACTTCATCATGTGTACAATAGTACGCGTCTTATCCTGGCATAGACCGTCAGTCTGTACATGTGGAAGCAAATGTTCAGTGTTACACGGAGTAATAGGCCCATACTTCGTCATGTGTACAATAGTACGCGTCTTATCCTGGCATAGACCGTCAGTCTGTACATGTGGAAGCAAATGTTCAGTGTTACACGGAGTAATAGGCCCATACTTCGTCATGTGTACAATAGTACGCGTCTTATCCTGGCATAGACCGTCAGTCTGTACATGTGGAAGCAAATGTTCAGTGTTACACGGAGTAATAGGCCCATACTTCGTCATGTGTACAATAGTACGCGTCTTATCCTGGCATAGACCGTCAGTCTGTACATGTGGAAGCAAATGTTCAGTGTTACACGGAGTAATAGGCCCATACTTCGTCATGTGTACAATAGTACGCGTCTTATCCTGGCATAGACCGTCAGTCTGTACATGTGGAAGCAAATGCTCAGTGTTACACGGATGCATGTGATAACAGAAACCTTTGCCTGATTTTTTTTCACTCCAGTCGTTAGTTAACCTAGTGATCAGTTCAAGGGCAGAATTCCTTGTCAGAAAGGATTTTCTTTTTTTCAGGCAGACCACTGCATGAACCTGCCATCAAATTACACTCCTGGTTTTAGGACGAATTTATTGACAATTTATCAAAATAATCTTATTTCATTCCCTTGTTATCTTCCTCTGACTCATAAATGTTTATCATGGATGTATATTGTTGATGAAATTCACAAACCTTGTATCTCAATTTTGGTAGTTTTGAGAAGAAAAAAAAAATAAAAAATGCGTTTACCACAATTTATCAACTATGATGAATATGTCGTTCAAGACATTGCAAGTTTAGTCTTGAACTTTGTCCTAAAGTATTCTCTGAATTTGGGACTTACAAGTTTTTCTTCTAGTTATAC
>CM065702.1:25322805-25390305 GCA_017654935.2 Phymorhynchus buccinoides
CCACAAGGCCCAGGTCAGTTGTGATTTGCATACCATGAGAACCGGGTCATTCAAATTTGATAGGACTGCAGATCTGTTTACTCTACTCTTTTCGAGTACAGTAGAACCTCCCTTATAAGACCAAAAATCATCCAAATTGAGGTATGAATGAATGAAAAATGGTGTTTTACGTCCTCTCGGTCATAGACACATATGGGACATTTGTAAATACCAAGATGGTGGGAACAATACTGGCTGCAATACCCGGAGGCAGTGCAACACCAGTAAAGTCCCGAGTTTTTAACAATATAGATATGTGCAGCGGTAACCACGCCTCGGATAAACCTCATCGGCTATGGTACCGCCAAATTGAGGTCTTATAAGGGAGGGGTCTTATAAGGGAGGTGATTTTAATACTTACAAAGAAAGCAATGTCTCAGAGAAGCAGGTCTTATATGGGAGGGAGTCTTATAAGGGAGGTTCCACTGCAGTATTCTACTCAGTTTGGACCTCTACTACTATTCAAAATTGAAAATAAATGCTCTAATTACTCATTTTCACTGAACATTATTTGATGGTTTAATGGACTACATACTACTCATTTCACACCAAAACTACTCATTTCAGCTATCCAGATTACTCAAGACTTGTGTCGGGGGTAAGCAGGTCTGGGACTGAAATCCCCGTGAGGATACCGGGGGGGAAGGGAGGTGTTGTCGTTTCATATAAATAGACCCCCCCCATACTCCTGCCTTTTTTTTTCTCAAGAAATTGTTACAAAGAATTTAAAGATTTTCTCCATCCGAGGATGGACATGCTGGGCCTAACTGTTCCTTAGTCTGGCGCATAACGGCAGCATGACGCATCTGCGCTCATAATTGACAGGAAACTGTCTGAGTGATAGAATGAAGAAGAAGAATTATGCTTTACAACCATGTTCATGTTGTGTTTCTTCTTTTTTCTTCTTCGATCGCTTAGACAGTTTCCTGTCAATTATGAGCGCAGATACGTCATGCTGTCGTTATGTGCCCAACTAAGAAATAGTTAGGCCCAGCAAGTTTGACTTCGGCCGGAGGAAATGTTTTTGAAAGTGTGTTGTGAAAAAAGGCAGGAGAATGGACCGGTAAGGCAGAAAGATAGTAGATGACAGTAAGCAAAGGGAAAAGGCAGAGTCAAAGAGAGTGACAGATTAGAGGAAGCTACAAGCACAGAACTTCCAGAAGGTGGGGGAACTATTTATGCAAAAGACCCCCACCCCAGTATCCCCCCAGAAGAAATGTTGTGTTTCACTTCCAGGCTCTTCGCAACATGTGTGAGTTTGACGACGCCAAAAAGCTGTACTTCAGGGCCCAGCGTCTGGACAGTGCCAACAGAGACATCGTCAGAGCCCTGAGAGATCTGGACAAGTGAGTGGTTGCCACACCCTCTCTCTCTACCTTACTTCATGAACCAGGGGCTGCAAGTTTTCTGGCCCACGCCTGAATTTCAGGCTTGAGAGTGTTTGGAGTTTTGCGTTTCAGGCTTTGGGATTTTTTTTTTTTAGTCTTTCATTTCTGGCTTAGGAATGTTTGGGTTTCAGGCTTTTGGATTTTTGGATCTGTCATTTTAGGGCTAAGAATGTTTGGAGTTTTGCATTTCAAGTTTTGGATTTTTTAGTCTATAATTTTCAGGCTTAGGAATGTTCTTTGGAATTTTGCATTTCAGGCTTGGGAATGTTTGGAGTTTTGCATTTCAGGCTTGGGAATGTTTGGAGTTTTGGAGGGAATTTTGGAGTTTTGCATTTCAGGCTTGGGAATGATTTGAGTTTTGCATTTTAGGCTTGGTAATGTTTAGAGTTTTGCATAATTTCTGGCTTGGGAATGATTTGAGTTTTGCATTTCAGGCTTGGGAATGATTTGAGTTTTGCATTTCAGGCTTGGGAATGATTTGAGTTTTGCATTTCAGACTTGGGAATGTTTTGAGTTGCATTTCAGACTTGGGAATGTTTAGAGTTTTTCATTTCAGACTTGGGAATGTTTAGAGTTTTGCATTTCAGGCCTGGGAGTTTTTCTGATAATTATTGCAGTTTTTATGATGCTATAATTATTATTTTCAAAAAATTGGTTATCTGATAATGGCACTGGATTGTTTCTTTATTCAGAGACATCAAGAAGTATGCCATCCAGTCAGATAACTACCAGTCCATGTGCAAACGTATGATGTCCGGGCTGAGCACTCAGGATGAGAGCTCAGAAGGTACGTCAGCTCTTCTTTTTCTTCTGCATTCCAAGGCCATAATGGGTAAGGTACATATGTGTCCGGTTTTCAGTTTTCACTGGTCTCCCTGCTGCATACAGCTGATATATTCCAATTTCGGAGGAGCTCGAAGGAGAAAATTATTTCGAAGATTTTTTTTAGAAAAAAAGGCAGGAGAATGAGCCAATAAGTCAGAAAGATAGTTGATGACTGAAAGCAAAGGGAAAAGGCAGAGTCAAAGAGTGACAGATGGATTAGAGGAAGTTACAAGCACAGAACTTGTAGAAGGTGAGGGAACTATTTGTACGAAAGACTCCCCCCTCCCACTCCCCGGTATCCCCACGGGGAGAGACTCGTGGAGGGGGCGGGGTCATCCAGCTCTGCGTTGTGTGTTGCTTAAGTGTAGCATATTCAAGGCTAGAAGGCTATGCCATTCTTGAATAAACCTGGTTTTGGTTGTGATTTGCAGACACAGCCCAAAAGGAAGGGGAGAGTGACAGCGTGAAGTGTTCTGAACGATTCAGAACTACAGTAGAAGAAAAGATGAGGTATGTGTGTGTGAGAGAGAGAGAGAGAGAGAGAGAGAGAGAGTGGTTTAGAAAGAAGGTGAGAGCGTGGGGTGTTCTGATCGATTCAGATCTACAGTGGAAGAGAAGATGAGGTATGTGTGTGTGAGAGAGAGAGAGGGAGAGAGAGAAAGAGAGAGAGGATGGTTTAGAAGGAAGGGGAGAGTGAGAGCGTGATGTGTTCTGAACGATTCTGAACTACAGTGAAAGAGAAGATGAGGTATGTGTGTGAGAGAAAGAGAGAGAGAGAGAGAGAGAGAGAGAAAGAGAGAGAGAGTGGTTTAGAAGGAAGAGGAGAGTGAGAGCGTGAAGTGTTCTGAACGATTCAAAACTACAGTGGAAGAGAAGATGAGGTATGTGTGTGTGAGAAAGAGAGAGAGAGAGAGTGGTTTAGAAGCAAGGGGAGAGAGAGCATGGAGTGTTCTGAATGATTCAGAACTACAGTGGAAGAGAAGATGAGGTATGTGTGTGAGAGAGAAAGAGAGAGAGAGAGAGAGAGAGAGAGAGAGAGAGTGGTTTAGAAGGAAGGGGAGAGTGAGAGCATGGAGTGTTCTGAATGATTCAGAACTACAGTGGAAGAAAAAATGAGGTATGTGTGTGAGAGAAAGAGAGAAGAGAGAGAGAGAGTGGTTTAGAAGGAAGGGGAGAGTGAGAGCATGGAGTGTTCTGAATGATTCAGAACTACAGTAGAAGAAAAGATGAGGTATGTGTGTGAGAGAGAGAGAGGGAGAGAGAGAGAGTGGTTTAGAAGGAAGGGGAGAGTGAGAGCATGGAGTATTCTGAACGATTCAGAACTACAGTGGAAGAAAAGATGAGGTATGTGTGTGTGAGAGAAAGGGAGAGGGAGAGAGAGAAAGAGAGAGAGAGTGGTTTAGAAGGAAGGGGAGAGTGAGAGCATGGAATGTTCTGAACGATTCAGAACTACAGTGGAAGAAAAGATGAGGTATGTGTGTGAGAGAGAGATGGAGAGAGAAAATAGTGTGTGGGTGTGTCTAACTCTATGTGTGTGTGTTGTGTCTAATTGCGGTTGGGTTTCTGTACAGAATTTGACAAATATGTGAAACGGAAATTAAGTCGCTGGGCTAGTTTCTCACAACAGGCTTGCAAAGTCAAAAATCTCATTTTGGGGGTCAATTTTGAGTTATGGGTATTTTTGTGCTAAGTAGCATCTTATCTTTCATATTCATAAAGGACAATCTTTAATATGGTCTCTAAATGGTCTTTTAAGTGTTTTAAAATTAGTAGGTCAACGCATTTTCTTCAGCTAGTCTAGACTTTAGACAGTGTTTTCTCAAAATGACCGACACTCGCCCTACTAACTTTAAATGCTCATAACTCTGGAACGAAAAAAGATACAAGCATGGTTCTTGTATCATTAGAAAGAGAGTTGGTTGAAGTTTTCAAATGTATAATTTTCTCAGAATGGTCAGTTTGACACTAAATGTCTCTTTCGTGGTGCTGGGTCACATATATGTGCGCACGGCCTTGCAGTGCATAAAAAACCCAATAATCTATTCTATCATGTTACCGTTTCACTACGAATGAGTTATTCCTTCCAATTTGGAGCAAATGCCAATTTACCAAAGACCAAAAAGTTATAGTCTTAACAAGACTAGATTACTTCCCTTGGTCTACACAGCCAATACCACTAAGCTGCCGTGGATCCCACTCGCTACGTCACTTCCGGGGAGGCAACTTTAAATCATAATAAAAAAATTTCCAACTTGGAGCAGCCATGTTGTTCTTTGCTCTTGCTATTATTTCGTTTATCTTATTTATTCTAGCCGCCATCCTCCTCTGTTTGGGTTGCCCCTTTGCCTTGGGGCTACAGGTTTGTCGGCATGTAGTTGGTGTGAATTATTTTCACGTTTTTTCATTGCTAATAATTATTTGAAATATTTTGTTGTGCTTACAAGTTACATGCTTTGTTCCCCCGGTCGCCATGTCGGCCGTCGATCCTGTAGTATGGACTCAGTCTGGTGGGGTTTTCTAGTAAGCTATCTCGGGATGTTAAGGGGAAGCTTTTGGATACACCTCAGGCTTCTTCTTCTTCTAGTTTTCGCAAACTTTCTAGTTTGAGGCCTAGTCTGCCTCTTCTTCATCGTCGGGGAAGGTGCAGACCCCCCCCCCCCCCCCCCCCCCCTCTCTCAGCCTGTTCTGTGTCTCCTGCGTTTGTTACAGAGCAGATTATTTCCTGGGTGGATTCTTCTTCTCTGGTATCAGATATGCTTGCAGAGTTTGAGAATGAGGGGTTAGTTTTGGTTCCGTTGGCCTCTTGGGCCGGTTTGTCAGTTGGGCCTGGTAGGCCCTGGACACGACAACTGACTTGACTACGGACAAACTACGCAGGGTACTCTCACGAGAGTCAAGGTATTAACCAGTGTGTACGTTCACCTCTCTTTGCATGAACAATAATGATGTTCCTTTTCTTTACTCGGTTGGGCAGCTGGCCCAAAGAGAGCTGACTACGGACATCCCCATCTTCCCACGAGAGGAAGACCTCGGGCTGGACGGACGGTCCTCCTCCCAGCGTGACGTGGAAGCTGTTCGTTCCCACGACCGCTGCAGGAAGCCCCGGACGGACGCCGTACCTGTCTACGGCTCTCGTGCTCGTGATGGCGAATTTCTCCCCTCTCTCAGGGAATGGCAATTCCGTAGCCGGCGTAGGGCGAGTGGTAGCCCGCGTAGGGCAGGAGGTACGGACTCTCCCAATGATCGGCAGTCACGTAGCCCGAGTAGGGCGGGAAGTACTGACTTGCATTATACCCAGCAGAGCCGTTGCCCGCGTAGGGCCTTGCCTCGGCGGACTCTTGAACCCGGGAATATCGATGATCAACAGTTCCGTAGCCCGAGTAGGGCGAGAAGTACGGACTTGCGTTATACCCAGCAGAGCCGTTGCCCGCGTAGGGCCTTGCCTCGGCGGTCTCTTGAACCCGGAAACATCGATGATCAACAGTTCCGTAGCCCGAGTAGGGCGAGAAGTACGGACTTGCGTTATACCCAGCAGAGCCGTTGCCCGCGTAGGGCCTTGCCTCGGCGGTCTCTTGAACCCGGGAACATCGATGATCAACAGTTCCGTAGCCCGTGTAGGGCGAGAGGTACGGACTTGCGTTATGCCCAGCAGAGCCGTTGCCCGCGTAGGGCCTTGCCTTGGCGGACTCTTGAACCCGGAAATATCGGTGACACCTTCCTCTACCCGCCACGGCCCGTGCGGCCCGTTCACGGACCAACCCTGTCCGTTACTCGTGCCGGCGGCACGCGGCCACCCGTCTCCACCGTCACGGGCACCCGTCACAGAACGGCACCATCAGCGGCGGACCGGCCGTTGCCTGTTCTGGAGCCTGTCTCACGTCATCCTGGCCCTCGTCGTGCGGATGAGTTTCAGCTTCCTGCGGATGCCTGTCTGACCAGACACCCCTCGAAGCGTCATGTAGCGCTGCCACGAGAGTCTTCTGTGGATGAAGAGTTTGAGTCGTTACCTCGTGAAGGCTTGGTTGACTTTGACTTAGCCGTCCAGGACGAAGTATTTCGCATCATGAGAACTGTGTATCAGGGGTCTCAGCGGTCCCCGTCGAGATCTGTCCACGTCGACGATCTATTCTCTCAGTGTGGCAATGGTGTGACTGATCCCCCTGTGTATTCAGACCCAATCCCTTCGTCGTGCAGTCAGCCCTACTACACCGACGTCAAGCCGATGGTGCAGCTCGAATCAGCTCAGACAGCGGGACAGCTACAGTTTTTTGGCGGTCTGCAAGCGCAGAAGGAGGCTCGTCTAGCGCTTCTCATCTCTCTGTTCGTTCGGCAGGCACTTCGTAAGACTACTCTACCCTGTGGTCTCAGCCGCCGCCGTTGCCTAACGGCGACGTCTCTCCTCCCCCCCTGCCGGAGCCTGTCCCGTCTCAACCCGGCGCCTTTTGTGTAGAAGGTCTTCTTCCCACTGTTTCAGCGGGCTATCCCTTTGTGCCTGTGCCTTCGCACTCGGTTGTGGCCCCGTAGGTACGTTCCTCCCTTTGTTATGGGCGCTGAATGAGGCAAACTTCGGCCTTCATGGGCCGGCCGGCCTTCAACATCTTGGAGAGATCCATGTACTCTATTCTTCGAGCCTCGTCGTTAACCACGTCATTGCTTCAGCCCCTGGCGCTCATCGCCGGCCCAACGAGCGTGCCTTGGGCGTTGCCATGGCTTCGTTCTACCAAGCTGTGAGCTCCAGTTCGTCCGTGGCCTCCTCTTCTAAGGTGCAACTAGCGGCCACGTTCAGAGACGCGGTCCTCAAGGACTGTAAGTTCCTCTCTCCCTGCTGGATCGTTCGGCCGTTCGTTCTGGCCCCACTGATCTTCGTTCTACTTTTCATCAGGTTTCCCTCAAGGACAACCTGGGGCGGTTCAAGGAACGGAGACTGGGCTGGGGTCGGGATCGCATCGTGGAGTTGGCTACCAGGTCTGCCGGCCGGGGGGTTGCTTCCCCCCAAGCCAAGCGCGTGCGCATGGACTTCAGGCCTCCTCCTCTTGTCTCCACGAGAGCCGATTCGTCTCGAGGGCGTACCTTTCGCTTCCTCAGCTACCAGCCGCCCCCGCAAGACCAGTCTGATTCGTAGCGATCGGCAGAGGAGTCTCTGCGCTCTGTCAATAGGGGAGCCTTTGTTCAGATTGTGCCTACGGAAACGGGATTCTTCTCTCGTCTGTCGTGGTCCCCAGGAAAAACGGAGAATTTCGCCCGGTCTTGGACTTGTCCCCCCTCAACAGGTTTTTTCGCACCGACAAGTTCAAAATGGAAACAACGGCTTCAATCCATCTCTCCATTCTCCCGAACGACTGGGCTACACCTTCATCCTGAGGGACGCATATTTTCACGCGTGCATCCATCCTTCACGTCAGCGTTTCCTTCGCTTCGCCGTTAGGAGCTCGTTCGTCTGGCCAGGTCCCGGGCTATTCGTCTTCATGTTTACCTGGACGATTGGTTGTTGCTAACAACTTCGCAAGCCCTGTGCCTCTCACAAACGGACATTCTTGTTCGACTGTCCAAGACTCTGGGTTTTCGCATTCTCAACGGGAAATCAGAGCTGTCTCCGTCAGCCTCCTTCAGCTACCTCGGCATGAGTTCGTTACGGAGCGGTTTTCAGTGCAGCTGTCGGTAACTCGGGTCAAAGCCATCGTCGAGATTGTTTCGACGTTCGGGCCTAGACTTCGCTCTCTGCTTGTCAGCTTCTCCGTCTCCTGGGACTTATGGAATCGGTAGCGGATTTGCTTCCTCTCGCACGGTTGCGCTAACGGCCACTGCAACGACTGCTGTCGCAAAGGAAACTGTCTCAGCTGCCTCTCGGGCAACTAGTGTCTCACGGCAGTTGGTTCCTCGAGTCAACGTAACAGTGGATGATTCTCGAGTGGCCCGACAGCTCAGTGCCTTTCCGTCCCATGCATCAGCAGCAATTTTCGTCTCACAGATGCCTCGACGTCGAGGTGGAGGCAGTGACCAGGGCCCTGAAGCCTTTTGTAGTCCTTCTCTCCGGGAAGTGCGTCACCGTCTGCGGACACAATACGACAGCTCTCTCATATCTTCGTCGCCAGGGAGTAACACCGTCTCCGGCTTTTTCAAGAAAAGCAGAAGAGTTTCTCCTCTGGGCTCGATCAAGACAGATCGTGCTTTCAGTCGGGTTGTTGGAGATGGAGTCAGTAGCCAGGGCTCTGAAGTCTTTCACGGCCCGTCTCACCCAAAACTGGGTCTCCATCTGCGGAGACGATACGACAGCTTTCTCTCTTATCTTCGCCTTTAGTGAGAGACTCAGTCTCCAGCTCTCTCTAGGACAGCAACCGAGAGTTGTTCAACCGTACCCTTGTTGCCTTCCTTCTGAACGAATTTTTTGGGTGGCAACGGCCCCGGCTTCGCCGTTCCTTCGAATGTTGTCTGTTCTGGCAGGCATGGTTTTACTTGCTCTGTTTCAGACCTTCGTTTTCACTGGTTACAACCTTGAGTTGTTCAACCAGTTATTTCGTTCACCCGTTCCAGTCATCCTTTTCGGTCTGGTTCCGTCCCGATCGAACCTTACTGTCCGGCTAACATGATCTTCCATGCCCAGCCGTCAGCTCAGTTGTTCGACTGGGTGGCGTTGGAATGGGTTAAGGCGACGTCACGTTTGCACACTGTTTCGCTTTTTGTCTACATGTTTTCCTCTTCGGTGGGGACAGTTCCGCGTCATCTGGTTAGTTTTGACGTCATGCGATGGCAACTATGTTGCTGTTTCGGTCTGTCCCTACGTCAGGGGCAGTTTTCATTTTTTGCCTTCCTACGGGCTTGGCATGTAGAGTTGGTTATGAAGTGCAGTCACACATTCATACCGTGGCTTCTCAGTTTGCTAGTTCAGAGGTGGAGTCTGCTGTTTTGCGGATTCTCATCTTCACCTTTTAGTACTAGCTGTCTCTATCCCGTCATCGATCCTTTGCTTGCCCATTCTGAACAAGTCTTGTCCAGATGTGGGCCTTTTCGTTTTTGACTCTTACTCGCCACTTCGGTTGATATTTTTTCCGGTTCGAAAGGGCGTAGCAGCGTGTGGTGGCCCGGTCCGGCCACTCATAGTCCGTTTTGTTTCGGCCTTGGCTGCCCTGGGTGTCTCCATGCAGAGTTTGTCATCTCCTGGCTTCTTTTCCAGGATATTGTCTCGGTGGAGTCCACTCAGGTTCTGCCCCGGGATGATGCTTTCAGTACCCTTCTGTCTCTCGCGGGTACCAAGTTTAGGGCCAGTAATCACCCTGCTCAGTTTGCTTCTCCCTCGGTTACGATTTAAAGTCTTCTCTCTATTCTCGGCCCTGTTGTTTCTGATAGACTCCTGTGCCCCGTCAGAGCTCTTAAGTTTTTCCTTAAGAGGACCTCCCCCTTCCGGGGGCACAAACGCCGTCTGTTCTTTTCTTTGAATGAGAAATACATGAGGGATATTTCTAGTCAGCCATTTCTAAGTGGTTGGTGAACGCTTTTAACTTAGTGTATATAAGTGCCGACTGGTCATTGCTCACTAATCCTCTGTGAGCCCATGAAATCCGGGCTTTCAGCACATCCCTGGCTATGATTAAGGGAGTGGCGCTTTCCAGCGTTATGGAAGCTGCGTACTGGTAGTGACAGTCCACGTTTGCTAGCTTCTACCTTCGCCTTTTCTCCGCCAGAAGGCAGGACGACGCCGTTGGCATCGGGAAGGTGGTGCTTGCGCAGACTCCTTTTTTCTCTGGTCTAACGATAAGCTTATGCTATTTTTTGCTCTGGTGTTGGTATGCATATGTTTATGCTGTTTGGGGGTATGGATGTTTTGGTTATCTAGTTATTATGTCCTCTCCCTTACAGGTTATCCCTGGCGTTCCCTGTCAGGTTTGTCTTGTGGGTATTGTTTTTTGTTTGTTGGAGTGAAGTTTCAACAATGTTTTTCTTACCCACCTCCTCGCTGGGAATCAACTCATTCGTAGTGAAACGGTAACATGATAGAATAGATTGAATGATTTTAGTTAATATAACTATCTATTCTATCTATATACTTACCGTTTCACTACGATCAAAGGTTCCCACCCTCCTCCCTCCGACGAAAACATCATTGGGAAGGTTGGTTTTTAAAAAATTTATCATGATTTAAAGTTGCCTCCCCGGAAGTGACGTAGCGAGTGGGATCCACGGCAGCTTAGTGGTATTGGCTGTGTAGACCAAGGGAAGTAATCTAGTCTTGTTAAGACTATAACTTTTTGGTCTTTGGTAAATTGGCATTTGCTCCAAATTGGAAGGAATAACTCATTCGTAGTGAAACGGTAAGTATATAGATAGAATAGATAGTTATATTAACTAAAATCATTCAATTTTTAGCAGAGCAAAACAACTATAATTTTTTCTTCTTTTCTTCTGTTGCACAGCGTGTTCTGCGAAGACCCTCACCTGGTGGAGATGCCGTTCCCTGAGCAGTCCCTTACGGTGCCGGAGATTGCATGCATCGTGGAGGTGGCCGGTAAACTGGGCCTCACTGTGCAGAGAAGGGGGACGGTAAGGATTTCTTCTTCGTTGTCTTCTTCTTCTTCTTCCATTTGGGGTTAACCTTTACCGGATCACGCTTTTGACTACACAGACACGATCGCGCGGGTCTTCCATGACCCATACTCGGTACAAAAAAAAAGGGACATGCATTTTAACACTAATAACAGTGTTTATCCCTGTCCAGATGATGCGGGTCCCCCAGGACCCATACTCGTCAAAGAGTCACCATGTGTTTATCCCTATCCAGGTGGCACGGGTCTCCCATGACCCACACTCAATGCACTGCAGTGGCACATTTCTGCTCTCTAAAGTATGGGTCGTAGGAGACCCGTGCCATCGGGACAAGTATGTTAAAATGACGCATCATATTACGTCATTTGTATTTTATACACATTAATGAAATTTAAGACACGTAAAGCCATTAACGTTTTTGATAAAGTCATGAAATTTCATGACGATTGCTTAAATAGTTTTTGAGATATAACAGTTTTTGTGTGTCTCTGGGTCATGGGCGACCCAGGAAGTCGGGTAAAGGTTAATAATAATAATAAATAAATCTTCTATAGTGCTATTCTCCTGACACAGCAGGACTCACCGCGCTTTACATGGCCCACATCCAAAGTTCACTTAGACAATCATTGGTGCTTAGGGTGCGTGCTGTGTGAGTTCGTGTCATCCATCCCAACGGCACAACACGGCCTAATCCTACGGAATAGTAGAATGGGCTTTAACGTATGCGCAAGGTCTTGTGCATGCGTTCGCACAGAGGGTCTTGTTTTTGTCCTTTAAGATCGTATAGTAGGCATAGGTACGATCGCAAAGGAATAGGAATTCGTTCATTTGTGTTTGTTTGTTTGTTTGTTTTTGGAATATGAATTCGTTCATTTGTGTTTGTTTGTTTTTGGAATATGAATTCGTTCATTTGTGTTTGTTTGTTTTTTGTTTAGTTTTTCTGTCTGTCCCAAGGATATCTCCCAAACTGCTTGACAGAATCACATAAGCAGGGCACCACCTACTAAGTCCCCTACTGAGGACAATAATGTTGAGTTAGCATGAGTGACGTCGTCCTCAGAGGGCGCCACCTCGTCCGTCCAATGACAGCTTGTGTTGTATCGTATTGTATCCCTGAGCAGTCATTGACGGTGCCTAAAATAGTGTGTATTCTGGAAGTAGCCGATAAACTGGGCATGACTGTAAAGAGAAGCGGGACGGTAACTAGGCCAGGGCTCCCAATCGTCCCGCAAAACAAGGGGTCCCATGGACTCCTTCACTTACAGTATAGAGGGTCCTAGAGGCGGGATAGAGGGTCCCAGTGGCATTGCGAATGCTGAAAAGATTTTTTTCTAGTGCATCCCTGGAACCCCCTGCACATTTTTGTAGAGGGTCCTTGAGAATTTTAGTGCTTCATAGACCCCCAAATGGGTGTCCCTGGGAGCCCTGTAGGGTTTTCTTAATCAGTGGAATATATTGTGAAAGCATCTGGTGGAAAGAGGGAGAGGGGAATGGTATAAAGAAATTTTTTTTTAGATATATTAATTATTATTATTAGGTTATTATTGTTATTATTATTATTAGGTACTTTATAGTTATAGAGGCGTCTGTGAAATTCGGGTTGCTCCCACACGGAGAGCGCGCCACCCAATTGTTTTTTGTTGTTGTTTTTTTTGCATGTGATTTTCGTCACTGATGAGGGGGGGGGGGGGCATTTTTACCAAATGACAACTTTTTCGTTGCCACTGGGTTTAGCGTATGCTAAGTGCATGGGCACACGGGCACACAGGACCTCGGTTTATCGTCTCATCCGAAAGACTCCACGTTCAGACCGTTATGGCCTAGTGCAGAATGAGAGGAAAAAATCCCCTGTACCCAGGTTCGAACTCGGGTTACCACTGTGCCACTCTACACGGGTACCCCTTTTTAAAAGTGTACCTTATTGTGCTTGTTTGGCATGGTATCTTTAGGATTGTTATTACAGTACACAGTACACTAATTCCCCTCATTCTGGCTCCTTTCAGTTTTCCACAGAGAGCTATTTGTTTCAAGTTATTTCTTTTAACAGAGGCAAATATTCTTATCATTGATTGTGGTTAGGGATAGGAAAAGACCTTACAAGTGGCATGCCACCATAAAACAATGTAAGCCTAATGGATAAAACACTTTAAATTGGTTTATGCTGGTGATGAGTGTTAACAAAAGGCATGAACTGAAAGGAGCTGCGAAAAGCTACTTTGAGTATTATTGTTTGTGTGGATAAAATTCCAAGCTTGACGGATATGTTGGCTGGGATTTTTTGCTTTGCTTTGAATTCAAAGCGCGTGTATGTTAGCGCAGACAAATCAAGTACAATTTCATCGCCTATAATAAGAAAATGATCTGGGCCTGTATTCACGTTGAGATAGCATGAGACTTAGCATGATGCTAACTTAGAAGCTCTTCCAAAAGTCCTATTAAATCCTATAGGACATTGGAAGAGCTTCTAAGTTAGCATCATGCTAAGTCTCATGCTATCTCAACGTGAATACAGGCCCTGGATCCTCTTAAGAGGATCTTTCTCTCTGCCTCTTTGTCTTACTCCTCTCAAAGTTTGCCCTGCCCATTTGTCTCCGCCTTTTTGTCTGTCTAACCCTGACCCCTCCACCTCCTCCCTGCCTCTACGCACAATCTCTACACTTTCTGGAACCCCTGATAATTAAAAGTCATCTTAACTCCTTCACTGCCTCAGACAAATTAAGGAATTATCGATTTTCTTAGTATAGAATTTAAAAGAGACCCGTTAGACTCCAGTCTGAAAATATGGTCTAGAGATATACCTTTTCCTGACTTGTCTAAGCCAAAAACCAGCATTCCAGGACTATGACATCAAAAGTTATGACATCATCAATGACATCACACACCCCTAGTAGTCACAGGGCAGGCAGTGAAGGGGTTAAGCCAGTTTCCTTTTGCATAAAATGTTAAGAAAATAGCGTTTTGTTTATTTTGATGTTTTTGTTTGTTTTGCTGCAGGGGAATGCCACCAAAATGGTCGTCCAGAAGAGAAGAGACCAGCTTAAAATAGAAAAATAAGTTGAACAAAAGTTGGCGTTTTTTTGAAAGAGATGATCTGAGGTGCTAATTCTACATGATAGAATGATCTGGCTGGTTTTTTTAGTGTGTGTGCGTGCGCGCATGTGTGTGTATACAAGTTTGAATCATTGACAGTGGACATGCGCAGAATGTTTTTGATTGATTTGAAACTTGTTTCCTGATATGTGTGCGTATGTGTTTGGTTGATTTGAAACTTGTTTCCTCCTGAATTTGTGTGTGTGTGTGCGTATCATGTGTGTGTGTGTTTGATTGATTTGAAACTTGTTTCCTGATGTATGTATGTTTGTGTGTGATTGATTTGAAACTTGTTTCCTGATGTTTGTGCGTATATGTGTGTGTGAATGTTTTTGATTGATTTGAAATTGTTTCCTGATGTTTGTGTGTGTGAATGTTTTTGATTTATTTGAAACTTGTTTCCTGAATGTGCGTGTGGGTGTGTGCGTGGGTGTGCTCTCATAAGTGTGCTTGTGCTCATAAGTGTGTCAGGACGTATGCATTTACATATTTTGTGTATGTATGACTGAGAATGTTATGAATGTAAGCATGTGTGTGTCCATGTTTGAGTGGATGTGTACATGAGATACAACATTCTAGAGTAAAAAGAAACCGCTGTAAAAGATATTCTCCCAAACATTCTTTTCTTGGTTTTATGTTTCATTTTCAGTTTCATTTTGCTTGGGTTTTTTCAGTTTAACTACCGTATTTTACGGACCATAACGTAGAAGGCGATACTTTTTTCCCAGACCTAGACCCCTGCGCCTTATATAATGTGACTGATAATATAGTAAGGAAATCTGAATTTTCTGTTAATTTTGAGGGGTGCGCCTTATAATCAGGTGTGCCTTGTAGTCTGTAAAATGTGATAATTGTTTATTATTCATCTTTATGATCCTTGTGAGTAGTAGTCTGTAAAATGTGATAATTGTTTATTATTCATCTTTATGATCCTCGTGAGTAGTTTTATGGCCAAGTAGACATACTACTAACATCTCTTTTATTTCTGAGATTTTATACTTTTTTTTTTTTGTGGGGGGGGGGTTCTTTTTCAAAATTACTAAGTCTGGCATTAATAAAAGCAATACAAAACCTTAATGGTTGTGTGTGCATATGTGAGTGCTTGCTGACTAACTCAGGCAGGCATGGGAATTGTCCGCGGATTTCCGCGGGGAAAAAAAATGAAATTGTTACTAAATACTTCGTTTTTGTTACTAAATACTTCAATTGGGGGGCTTTTCAGATTTTTTGGTCTCTGACAATTCCCATGCCTGTCAGGGTACAGGAAACCAAAAAAAATTTTTTTATGACCATGCAAACCAATGTATCACATCATTATTGTGCTCCATGTTATTGTTGTCTAAGTTTGAAAGAATTTCATGTCTGATTCAGTACTGATTTTTTTTTATATGGTTTTCTTTATGTGCAATGATTTATTGTTGTTTCTTTTCAAGAGGATGCAAGGTCTGTTTTAGTTTTGTTTTGTGCATAGTTTTTGTTTGTTTTATCAAGTGAAAGAAAACTTAAAAAGTATATTTGAGTCTTGATTATCTGCTTTGGTATGCGTCGAATTGAAATGAGTGGGTACAAAACTGACAAGAAATAAATGGATGTTTTCTTTATAATGCTCTTTTCTGTTGTTGTTTTCTGACTGGAAAGCTGTGTGAGACTGGATTTGCCCCCCCCCCCCACACACACACACACACACTCACCTATTGCCTTCAATTTTTTTTTTTTAGTCCACAGAGCCCAGTGGTTTGGGAGCCTAGGGAGTTCTGGAAGAAGAGTACTCCAGAGCACTATCACCGCTCATGTTTTGTTAGGTGCATGCTGAGTGCTTCAAGAATTTGCTTAGATCCCAGATTGCCAATAGGAATTGTTCGGAAATAATTAAGGGGAGTAATTTCATGATGTGTGGGAGTGATCTCGCCTAATTCAATCGGTCAAACAGAGGAAGTTACTCTACCATCAGGTAAATCCCCAGCCCTCGCTTCGTGTGTTTGGGGAGACACACAGCTTGTAGAACCCAGTGCGTCACTTCTAAAATTTATGTAATTTATATTTTTTACGTCACAGTTTGCAAGTTCTATCCCTATTTTGTTCTTTAAAAATGTTTGCAAGTCGCTGACTCGCATCCTGCAGTTTCATGCTTCAACGCCATTGTTGCTATGGTATTTGACCGAGAAATGGAGGTAAACAATTCTAATTTTCACCAAGTGCTCTCCCCTATTTTTTCAGAAAATCGTCTATTGTGGCTCATCTGTTATGGCATTTCAATTTGTAAAAGTCTACAATTTAGCATTTCTCTCTGAATTCGTACATTTTACTTTAATATTTTGGTATCATGTTGTATCCCAGACCAGGCATTGAAAGTGCTTGAGGTAGCGTGCATACACACACACACACACTGAAGAGAGCGAGAGATGATGCAGTCATGTGTTTGTTTATGACCTTGTAAACGCCGACCCAAGTTTTCGAGAAAATAGTCATGCATATGGGTACTTACCTAATAAATGCCCACCCACCCCCACTTTTGGACTGATTTTGTGCATAGGAGTACTTACCTAATAAATGCCTACCCCCCCACTTTTAAACTGATTTCGTACATAGTACTTACCTAATAAATGCCCACCCCCCTACTTTGGACTGGTTTTGTACATATTGAGTACAGTGGAACCTCCCTTATAAGACCTTCAAAAATCATCCAAAATGAGGTCTTATAAGGGAGGGGTCTTATTAATTTTAATACAAAAAGAAGGGCAATGTCTCAGAGAAGTAGGTCTTATGTGGGAGGGAGTCTTATAATGGGAGGTCTTATAACGGAGGTTCCACTGTACGTGCCTAATAAATGCCCACCCCCACTTTTTTCGAGCATATTTGGGAGGGGGGCTTATGCAAGGTACTTTACAGTAATATGACTAATAGGTGTGTAGCCATAGTTGTAAGACTAGCTATCTTATCTGGCACTTCCTGCCTCCACTCCTGCTTCACCTATGATTCACTCATGCTAGTTTGATCTGGCACTTCCTGCCTCCACTCCTGCTTCACCTATGATTCACTCATGCTAGTTTGATCTGGCACTTCCTGCCTCCACCTATGATTCACTCATGCTAGCTTGATCTGGCACTTCCTGCCTCCACTCCTGCTTCACCTATGATTCACTCATGCTAGTTTGATCTGGCACTTCCTGCCTCCACCTATGATTCACTCATGCTAGCTTGATCTGGCACTTCCTGCCTCCACTCCTGCTTCACCTATGATTCACTCATGCTAGCTTGATCTGGCACTTCCTGCCTCCACTCCTGCTTCACCTATGATTCACTCATGCTAGCTGGCACTTCCTGACCTCACTCATGCTAGCTTGACTACTTCCTGCCTCCACTCCTGCTTCACCTATGATTCACTCATGCCCACCCCCTCCACTCCTGCTTCACCCACTCATGCCTGGCACTACACCCCACCCCCACCCCCTGAGTCTTCTAGGCTTAGAATCAATCCCTGGACTCTTCTACAATCGTTGCTGCTGATAAGAATACCAACTTGATGCTCTGGAGTACTCTTCTCCTATAAGTCGGTGTGTTCAGTGTAGTGAAATAAACAAATGTGCCTGTGTCCTCCTCCTCCTTCTTCTGCGTTCCCAGGCCATATGGCCATAATGGATAAGGTACATATGTGTCCGGTTTTCAGTTTTCACTGGTCTCCCCGCTGCGTACAGCCGACACATTCCGATTTCGGAGGAGCTCAAAGAGAAAAAGGCATGAGAATGGACCAAGAGTTTCTTTAGTAAAAACATAAGAAAGGAAAAAGGCAGAGTCAAAGAGAGTGGCACATTAGAGGAAGTTACAAGCACAGAAGGTGGGGGAACTATTTTTACGAAAGCCCCGGAATCCCCACGGGGAGGTGTCCTCCATTAACCAGAATTATCCACTGGGTGTAGTTTATGAATGCTTGGGCCGACAGCACCACATCATCAACGACATAACAACAGCACCCATACTACTAATACAGACAGAAACAATAAGAGAGATGCGGGAGAGATTACAGACAGACAGATGGACAGACTCATTCTTGCACTGAGACAGTTACAGAATCGACGCACATGCACACGCACGTGCATGCACAAACGTACACTTAGGTCTACACACATAATAATAATAATAGTGAATCATTTATATAGCGCATTCCTCCACCAAATGTGGAGCTCTATGCGCTTAACAACAAAAATTAAAAGCAAGAAATTCAACAACAAAACCAAATAATCGCTCACGCACATGCAAATAGGCATACACATACACCCCCCACATCCCACACACACAGACACACACACACACACGTGCGCGCGCGCACTCACACACACACACCGTTACCATCACCACCACTCACCCCACCCAAAAACACAATACAAATACAATCAGTTGAGTAAAGCAACACACACACACACACACACTCTCTCTCTCTCTCTCTCGCAACAAAGCTGACGTAGACATTGCAGTCAACACACAGTGAAACTAATATGGGGAGGGGGGAGGGGAGGGTGTGTGTGAGAATAGAGTACAGAAGTAATGCGGCCTAAAGGTTGTGATACACACACATAGGGCCTGTACATACACGCGAGCATACACACGCACGCACGCACGACACAACGGCATGGTGGGTATCAACAGGAGACAGCTTGTACCACAGTCACAACATTCGTAGAGGTCACTCCCAACGTTTCCCTCATGGGGGGGCTTTTGTATAAATAGTTCCCCACACCTTCTGGAAGTTCTGTGCTTGTAACGTTCCTCTAATCTGTCACTCTTTGACTCTGCCTTTTCCCTTTGCTTACTGTCATCTAGCCTACTATCTTTCTGCCATACTGGTCCATTCTCCTGCCTTTTTTTCAAGAAACACTTTTATAAAGATTTCCTCCAGCCGAAAGCAGACTTGCTGGGCCTATTTCTTAGGAGTATAACGGCAGCATGACGCATCTGCGCTTATAATTGACAGGAAACTGTCTGAGCGATTGAACAAGAAGAACTAACATTAACAGCTCCTTGTCCCCCAGTTTTTTTGGGGGTTTCGTGCCCTGGCTTAAAAACTCCAGGGATCATCCCAACAGCGGAAGCACTTG
This sequence comes from Phymorhynchus buccinoides, assembly GCA_017654935.2. Taxonomy (NCBI): domain Eukaryota; kingdom Metazoa; phylum Mollusca; class Gastropoda; order Neogastropoda; family Raphitomidae; genus Phymorhynchus; species Phymorhynchus buccinoides. Next base: position 25,341,778 of record CM065702.1, read on the forward strand.
AACACCATGGTACAAGTGCATCAGCTTCGGATGAGAACATTACGTGTGTGGCCGTTTTTTATTACCCCGCCACGTGGGGACTTTGGACCAATCATCTGGTAGCCATCTCTCTCTCTCTTTCTCTGCATGTGCGCACATGCGTGTATGATTACACGCATGTACGCATGCATGAGTATTACAAAATATGCTTGTGCGTATGCAAGTTTTATAAATCCATATTTCAACTAACGTTTGTACAATAATATCACCTGCTTTGCTACCTTTATGTTCGCATCTGTATGTGTAATAGTATGATGTATGCCTTGCCACGTTTGTATTCTATGTTCGTATAATATGTAAGCTATCAAGAACAGATTGGAAGACTAGGCATTGCCTAAAATCTTTATCCTTGAAAAATAAAGTTAAGTTTTCAAGTTTTCTCTCTCTCACAATATTTTTTTCTCTGGCCTACTCTTTTCTCCGGACAAGACCGAGTGATTGAATTTCCCCGGTTCCGTAGCAAAATGATCAATGCAATGATTGTGGCCAGACGCACACACACAACACTTCAGGCAGAATATCGCAGTGTCCATATAATTTACTCTTGCTACCTTTGGTACACACTTTTACCGTGGGTAAAAACAACAACACACATACAAAAACAATCCATACCAGTCAAAACAATTCACACTCCTGAATATATACAGATATGGTGAATATATAATACAATACAAACAGCAGCAGCTTGTAATAATAACAATAATAATCATCATTATCAAAATATGCATTGCAATACCTTCCACATTTTACCTACAGTAAGGTTTTACTTTAATTCCCAGACGAAGACCCCGCCCTGCACCTTATCATAATCAAATAACAAAACTCCTCCGAAGTCAAAGTGTGGCTGCCTATGTGGCGGGGTAATCAAAAACGGTCACACACGTAATGTTCTCATCCCTAGCTGGTGCATTTGCACCATAGTGTTCAAGTGCTTCAGCTTTTGGGATGATCCCTGGAGTCTTTTAGCCTGGGTATGACAACAAATAACAAAATGCCCGAAAGAAGAAGAAACGACAAAATATAGTAAGTATAGTAACATCATCACAACTTTGGGTAACATGTGGGGGGTGGGGGTGGGGGTGCGTCTCATAATACGATGCGCCTTTTTAGTTCGTGATTTTAAAAAGCTGCCCGGATGACTTTTCATCAGACTTTCCCCCTTTTCTCTCTCTCACAGTCTTTGATGTCCATTCTACGACACGTCTTTCCAAATTGTTCGTAAATAACGTCAAAGCCTCATCACATAGGACAAAGCACTTGGACGTGTAGAGGAACAAGTTTGTGCCGTTGCCATCCTGCATTATTCTTCTTCCAATTACTGGACAGGGCCCTATCGCGGGCATCTAAAGTCCAACTAACTGGTCACATTAGGCAGGCGGCATTAAAAACAGTATTTTAAAACAGCAGTACTGCACTAAAAGTCTTGCGTTGAAACTATTTACATTTCTGCATGTTTGTTTTTTTAGCAGAAAGAGGCCCGGTGGCTGGTGGTGATGCCACCGAGGCCGGCCCTGAAAACCTCTGGACTGATGGTGTCTGTCATGGCTGTAGGGAGTGAGTTCCATTCTCTCAGTGTGTGAAGGAATAGTAGAGGACCGGGTGTAGTCCTTTCTTGAAAGAATCTCTGTGACCCTCTAGTTCTAGGGTCACTGGGATGTAGGTACTGGTTGGGGTTGAAGTCAACCAGTCCATTACAGTGGTACCTCCCTTATAAGACCTTCAAAAATCATACAAAATGAGGTCTTATAAGGAAGGGGTCTTACAAGGGATAATTTTTATACTTACAAAGAAGGGCAATGTCTCAAAGAAGTAGGTCTTATATGGGAGGGAGTGTTATAAAGGGAAGTCTTATAAGGGAGGGGTCTTATAAGGGAGATAATTTTTATACTTACAAAGAAGGGCAATGTCTCAAAGAAGTAGGTCTTATATGGGAGGGAGTCTTATAAACGGAAGTCTTATAAGGGAGGTTCCACTGTATTGATCTTGTGCAGCAGGCAGACGGTTGATCTTTCAACAGCATTCACTGTTACACGGAGTAACAGGCACATACTTCATCATGTGTACAATAGTACGCGTCTTATCCTGGCATAGACCGTCAGTCTGTACATGTGGAAGCAAATGTTCAGTGTTACACGGAGTAATAGGCCCATACTTCATTATGTGTACAATAGTACGCGTCTTATCCTGGCATAGACCGTCAGTCTGTACATGTGGAAGCAAATGTTCAGTGTTACACGGAGTAATAGGCCCATACTTCGTCATGTGTACAATAGTACGCGTCTTATCCTGGCATAGACCGTCAGTCTGTACATGTGGAAGCAAATGTTCAGTGTTACACGGAGTAATAGGCCCATACTTCGTCATGTGTACAATAGTACGCGTCTTATCCTGGCATAGACCGTCAGTCTGTACATGTGGAAGCAAATGTTCAGTGTTACACGGAGTAATAGGCCCATACTTCGTCATGTGTACAATAGTACGCGTCTTATCCTGGCATAGACCGTCAGTCTGTACATGTGGAAGCAAATGCTCAGTGTTACACGGATGCATGTGATAACAGAAACCTTTGCCTGATTTTTTTTCACCCCAGTCGTTAGTTAACCTAGTGATCAGTTCAAGGGCAGAATTCCTTGTCAGAAAGGATTTTCTTTTTTTTCAGGCAGACCACTGCATGAACCTGCCATCAAATTACACTCCTGGTTTTAGGACGAATTTATTGACAATTTATCAAAATAATCTTATTTCATTCCCTTGTTATCTTCTTCTGACTCATAAATGTTTATCATGGATGTATATTGTTGATGAAATTCACAAACCTTGTATCTTGATTTTGGTAGTTTTGAGAAGAAAAAATAAATAAACTGCGTTTACCACAATTTATCAACTATGCTGAATATGTCGTTCAAGACATTGCAAGTTTAGTCTTGAACTTTGTCCTAAAGTATTCTCTGAATTTGGGACTTACAAGTTTTTCTTCTAGTTATACAACCTCATTTACCCCAGATAGAAAGTTGTTAGAGATACAAGCTTTGGGTGGAATGTGGCGGGAAAAATTAGAGAGCTGACTCAACCCCAAAAAAAAATTGAGATACGAGGTTTGTGAATTTCACCAACAATATATTTTCTACCCTGTCCCCCACTCCTTTAAAAATCATGTTATGTAAATGCCAGTGAGATACAAAAATACCAATGAAATTGTGACATCCACTAACGTGAGTGACCCGGGTTTGAATCCTGGCCTTGCCCTTTCTAGTTTGACAGAAAAATCAAACTGAACGTCTAGTCCTTCAGATGGGGACTAGTCTGACCCATTCGCTTTATGCATGTAAAAATCCCACAGCAGTTGAAAGTCAGTAAGAGCAGGGAGAAATCCCGCTGCCTCAGCTGGCATGGCCAAATTGATAAGCTAGGTTTTCCAAGTGTGCCCACACACCCTCCTCACCCTATGAGAGCAGCCCGGATTTCACAGAGGTCTCTGTGACTAGAATATACCAAACATAAAAAATATCAAATACCATTAGTGCAAAGCCATACACTATGAAATATGAGTATATGAATATAATGGGGGCTCACACAAACCCAAAACCAGGAAAGAACTTAAGATTAGTTTCATCAGAGGGGGTAAAAAAGGGGGAAGATGAAGTATCGCTTTGAACACACTAAATGCACCACACTTGATACAAGCTTTACGAAATAAATGCACTCGAGATATCCATGAGATGCGGCATAATGAAATGCCAGGCTTTGAGTTTGATGAAAGGGCAAATATCAAGTTGAACCCCCTGTTCCTTCGTGGAACTGGTACAACATGTCGCAGACGCCACTTCTGACGATAGTCGCGATAGATATGCTCTTTCACTCAGTGAAGCCCCGCCCTTTTCGTTCATCCTGGCTGTTCTTTTAACCAGTATCGTTCTTTCCGCTTTAGAAAATAACCCTAATACAAAAACAATCCTTTGTCCGAGCAAAGCAAAATTCTGCTTCTAAGTTCTTAGTGAACATTTTTTAACAAGAAAATTGGGTTGAAAGTAGCGAAACTGCAACCCCGTTTCGCGCTTGTGAAAGAGTCGATTCAAAGCCTTGTAGTAGCTCTGCCCCTTCAATCGAGCTGGCCTGCACAGGAATGCGAACAGGGGCTTCAACTTGCCATTTGCCGGTGAAAGACTATGAAAAGAGGAATGCGAACAGGGGCTTCAACTTGCCATTTGCCGGTGAAAGACTATGAAAAGAGGAATGCGAACAGGGGCTTCAACTTGCCATTTGCCGGTGAAAGACTATGAAAAGAGGAATGCGAACAGGGGCTTCAACTTGCCATTTGCCGGTGAAAGACTATGAAAAGAGGAATGCGAACAGGGGCTTCAACTTGCCATTTGCCGGTGAAAGACTATGAAAAGAGGAATGCGAACAGTCATTTGCCGGTGAAACACTACGAAAAGAGCAGCGAATGAAAATCTGTTTAACGTCCTCCAGTCTGGAACAGACACATATGGGACATTAGTAGTAGATATAAAGATGGTGGGAATGATCCTGGAGGCAATGCCGGGAGGCAGTGCAACGCCAGGAAAGTCCAGAATTTTTAACAATACATATGTGTAATAAAGAGCAGCATCGAAATGTATCTTTTACATACTGCATAAATAACTTGAATGAAAATCTGCTTAGCATCCTTCGGTCTGGAACAGACACATGTAGGACATTGGTGGATAATAAAGATGGTGGGAACGATCCGTGAGGCAATGCCCGGAGGCAGTGCAACACCAGGAAAGTCCCGAAAATGTTAACAATACAGATATATTATTATGAAGAAAAAATTCTGCTTAACATCCTCCGGTCTAGAACAGACACATATCGGACATTAGTAGATATAAAGATGTGAGAACGATCCTGGAGGCAATGCCCGGAGGCAGTGCAACATGAGGAAAGTCTCAAATTTTGAACAATACATATGTATATGGTTAGCCATAAATATATTATTATGTATTAGATTCTCTTTTACATACTGATGAAAGTTCGTTTAACGTCCTCCGGCCTGGAACAGAAAGTTCACATCCTCCGGCCTGGAACAGGGACATTAATAACTATAAAGATAGTGGGACGATCCTGGAGGTACTGCAACACCAGGAAAGTCCCAAATTTTGAACAATACATATGTATATGGTTATCCATAAATATATTATTATGTATTAGATTCTCTTTTACATACTGATGAAAGTTCGTTTAACGTCCTCCGGCCTGGAACAGGCACATATGGGACATTAATAACTATAAAGATAGTGGGACGATCCTGGAGGTACTGCAATGCCAGGAAAGTCCCGAAAACTAATCTTTTACATACTGCATAAATGACTTGAAAATCAATGGTGTACTACTTCTATAATAAGAAAGTGGTTTGCTGCACAAGTGAAATATACGGTAACTGCATAGAAATGGCAAACATACGAGGAACCACATCAGAATAAATGGATACAGTACATTACAACTTGTCAATGCTTGTAATGATTTACAAAAGGAAAAACAACATGGCTTCTTTTTCGTTGATCACTATTATGCTTCCTTTCTTGCTTTTTCCACTTCAAAATTTCAGCCAGTCTGTCTCTCACTCTCTCTCTCTCAGAGGGCTGGATGTAAAAAAAAATGTTATTATTGCTTATTCTATTACCCCCTATAAATTAAATTCATTCAAATCCTCATTTCTTTAACACCCCCCCCCCCCCCCATGGGGATACTGGAGGTCTTTCATACAAATAGTTCCCCCACCTTCTGGAAGTCCTATGCTAGTAACTTCCTCTAACTTATCCCTCTCTTTGACTCTTGCCTTTTCCCTTTGCTTACTGTCATCTAGGATCTTTCTGCCTAACTGGTCCATTCGCCTGCCTTTTTTTCTCTCGAAACTTTTACGAAGATTATCTCCTGCCGAAGACGAACATGCTGGGCTTGACTTTCTTAGGTGTATAACAGCAGCATGATGCATCTGCGCTTATTTGACCGGAAACTGTGTGATTGATCGAAGAAGAAGAAGAAGAATTTAACATTTTTTCCTCAACGAAAAAAATTCTACCCCACCCTTTTCTTACACCCGATCATATTTTATTTATGGAAAAAGATGGAAGAATGTCAAACACACCCTTCTTCTTCTTCGATCTCTCAGACACTTTCCTGTCAATTATGAACGCAGATGTGTCATGCTGCCGTTATGCGCCTAACTAAGAAATAGTTAGGCCCAGCAAGTCCAACTTCGGCTGGAGGACATCTTTTTGAAAGTGTTGTGGGGGTTTTAAAAGGCAGGAGAATGGACCGGTAAGGCAGAAAGATTAGTAGACAGTAAGTAAAGGGAAAGGGCAGAGTCAAAGAGAGTGACAGATTCGAGGAAGTTACAAGCACAGAACTTCCAGAAGGTGAGGGAACTATTTATACAAAAGACACCCCCCCCCCACCCCCCTGGTATCCCAATGGGGGGGAAACACACCCTTTTTCCACTGTCCCCCCCTATCCTCACTCCAGTTCTTTCTACAGTAGCTCAGGGAAAGAAAAGAAAGAAAGACGAAAGAAATGGAATGCATCAGTGAAGAGTAGATCACATAGTGGGGGTAACTAATACACAAACGCTGATCGTCTTAGGAAACATGTTCTGCCTAGTAAATGTCATGGAATGAAGGTAACACGCTGGGAATGAATCCAACTTCCATGAACAAGAAATCGGTGAGGTGAGCAGCAAAGAAAAAAAATGGGGTGGGTGGGGTGTAATCGGAGAGAGATAAGAAAAAGGTAGAGAGAGGCTTGATATGTGGCAATCTTGTACTTTTAGTCAACTTCCTCGTCATGTTTACGACCCTCAATCTCAAAAGTCTGGTTCTGTCAGTTTCGTGACAATGAATACCGTATTTTTCGGACTATAAGGTAAGGCGATACATTTTTCCAAGACTCAGACCCCTGCGCCTTATAATATGACAGTAACAAAATATACAGACAAACCCCTATTTTACGACCCTCTGTTAAGCGACCACCTCTCATTTGAGACCGGATTTGTTGGCACAGATGCATTTTACTATGTAAACGACCTCTCTTAAACGACTTCCTCTAAAACGCGACTTACGACCGCCATTTTGTTGGTTTTTACGACCGTTGTTGTCGTCTGCATAGACTTCGAGCAAAGGGAAACAACCACGGTCAAGGGCCTGAAAGCGGAGTCGCTTCCCTTGTTGTAGAAAAGATGGCGGAAAGCGTAGGAAAAGCACGAAAACCACTGACTTTGAAAAAGAAAACCACTGACTTTGGACGAGAGTGGAGGTGATTAACAGAAGTCGGCGAAGTGAAACTGTAATACATCGATTGCACAATCCTATGGAGTTGGAAAGACCCAAATCCAGTTTTAATATGTCATTGTATGTGTGCATGAAGAAGAGAGTATGAACTGTGCTGAACTTTTTCTTTCTACGGCTGCCAGTGAAAACCTCCGTCATACGACCCCTCCAATTTACGACCGATTTTTCCGGACATTCCGGAGGTTTGTCTGTAGTAACAAAATCTGAAATTCGGGTAAAATTTTGGGGGTGCGCCTTATAGTCAAAAAAATACGTTAACTCTAGGCTGACCCTATCCCTCTCCCAAAATGAAAAGGCAGAATGTTGCTTCTCAGTGACAATTTTCAATGTGAGAATTTCAGAGTATGTGTGTGTGTGTGTGTCTGAAGAACAAGATAGCATTTTTTTTGGGGGGAGGGGGGGGGGGTCGGAAAAAGGTGAAACTGTTAAGAAAAACTAAATTGAAAAAAGAAAAGGGAGGGAAGAAGGGGAAGAGATGGTTAGGAGGAGAGGAAAATAATGAAAATGAAATAGTGAACGATAATCTGCAGAGAATCACACTTAACACTTTCAACACACACACTTCAAGTAAAATAAAAAAGGATCTAAAACAAAGAAGAACGGTGTGTGTTCGGGGGAGGATTCATGGCGTAATATCAAGTACCATATTTGTCGGACTATAAGGCCATACTTTTCTCTCAGACTGAGGCCCTTGCACCTTGTAATACGACTAATAAAATAGTAAGAAAATATGATAACAAAATCTGGATTTTGTGTAAAGTTTGGGGGGTGCGCCTTATAATCAGGTACGCCTTGTAGTCCGTAAAGTACGGTAGATGAAGAAAAGCATACAACAAATTTGAGAAACTTTGTGATATTCTATCAGTTAAAACAGCATGTTGTCGGTGAACGTCAGAAACCTTGTAACTCGATTTTTGGGTTTTTTGAATTAGATACAAAGTCAGCTCTCTAATTTTTACAGCCACATTCCACCAAAAGCTCGTATCTCTAACGACTTTCAATCTGGGGTAATTGAGGTTGTGCAAATTCAAGAAAAACTCGTAAGTCCCAAATTCAGATCTACGTTAAGGACAAAAACATTGAATCTTCGTATTAAACACACACAAAAAGTAATTTTAACAAAATGCAGGACTGAACTCGCAATGTCTTGAACAACATATTCATCATAGTTAATAACTTGTGGTAAATGCAGTTAATTTTTAAAAGTTTATTTCATTTTTCTCAAAAAACTACCAAAATTGAGCTACGAGGTTTCTGACTTTCACCGACGATGTGATCATTGATGTAACATTCTTTCAACAGACATACCAAAAAAAAAGTCAAAACATTTTTTGGAAAATTTCATAAACATTGACAGACAATAAAAAAAAATCAAAGATCTTTTGTTGTTGAAAAATTGACAACAGTTTAAAAGAACACCAGGATGGAAGAATCTGAGTAAATTTTTTTCAAAACTATGTAATAATATGATTGCCCGCCTCTTTCATACTATGCACAATGATATGATGATGACGAACCATTTCATGCTTCTAAACCATACCAATATCCGCATAACATGTCCTGATATAAACTTATTGAAAAAAATAAAACAGACAAAAACCGCAGCATATCAGAAGAGTGCGTGTGCTGTCAAAAACAAACAAGTCTATTCATCATACAAAACATACATATTCAAGAGCACAGCATTACAATTTGAAATGCATATAAATTCAGCTGTTTGAGTGATATGACTTAATTATTATGACAACATCATGATTCACACAAAAAAGGCTCTTTAAACAAAAACACCCCATTTACAGATATTGTGGGGATGGGGGGGAGGGGGAGAGGGAGAGACTTACATATCGCAAAACAAATACCAACATCGTTATATCAGACCCTAAATCAAACATTTGTAAGTTGTCATTGAAGAATCGACCCAAGCACGCTGTACTACTTAAACGACCTGAGTTAAGTCAAGTCATGTTATTTGTAGCCCTGGGTCTGTATTCACGTTGAGATAGCATGCTAACTTAGAAGCTCTTCCAGAAGTCCTATTAAATCCTATAGGACATTGGAAGAGCTTCTAAGTTAGCATCATGCTAAGTCTCATGCTATCTCAACGTGAATACAGGCCCTGGTCGCAACTAAAACCATAAAAATTATCAAGGATGTCACCGCGTTCATTAAAACACAATCTAATCACGTGAACGACCCGAGGCATGATGATGATATGTGTGAGCATAAGTGCATAAAAGAAATATGAAAACATGTGTTGCACTACCAACTTGTAGCGATATGATGATAAGACACTCGTTTCAAATGTGTCAAGGCAATGGCGTAATGCTGAAATTATTTATTGCTCACGAAGTCGGCTGCACATGATTAAAACAAGAGGCAAAGCCTTCGTCTAAAGCACAAGATTGCTAATAAATGTTAATGTACAAATGAAACTATCGTTAAAGGATACAATTAAAAAAGTAAATTAAAAAAGTGCCCGTGCCGAGAATCGGACCTGGAACCATTGGCATGAGAGACAGAAGCTCTACTAATGAGCTATCGAGGCTTTCACTGTGGAATACTTTCTTAACTCATGTTGCCTGTTGAATACTCCTCTCTAACCCACTAATCTAAAATGTTATCTGTTTACAGTGTTGTTTTAAGTATTTAATTATCAAAATCATTAATGTTTGAAAGCTTGCATAGACATCTATATCTGTACAGAGTTTGAACAATGTACGCCTTCTATTTCCCGAGAAAATGCCAATGTTAAAGTTTGGAGATTAGACCACGGATGCAACACACACACACACACACACACACAACCGAACAACTATCATACTATAGACTCACTGAAATTAACACGAGTGAGCCAAAAAGAGAGAGATCCCCAATCTACTGCCATTTTCTACTACTGATTCATTCTACAGTAGAACCTCCCTTATAAGACCTTCAAAAATCATCCAAAATGAGGTCTTATAAAGGAGGGGTCTTATAAGGGGGGCAATTTTAATACTTACAAAGAAGGGCAATGCCTCAGAGAAGTAGGTCTTATATGGGATGGAGTCTTATAATGGGAGGCCTTATAAGGGAGGTTCCACTGTATTCCGAGTAAACTTATTCACCTTTGATGACGACGATTTAAACCAAATAAGGTACATGTGAATAAATGCATGTTGATACAGTATGACAAAATGGTGGACAAACAAAGAAGTGCAGTGAATGAACAGAGCGAAAATATAACAATATGGAGTGCAAAATAAAGCATACCGGTATCTAATCATCAGTACACAATGCAGGGGGGGGGGAGGAGGGGGGGAGAGGGCACGTTTGACAATTTGTCTACATACTTCATTAATAAATTATATGGAAGCATAATTCTTGTTAACCCTTTCACCGCCAGCCATTATTCAGCAACAAAATACTATTAAACTTGATTGGGTAGAGAGAAAAATCTGCAATATTAGGAATTCCTCTGTGACATGTATAACATTAGGCCTATCCTTACCTCCCAAAATTAAGATAATAGGGTCTTTGGATAACAGGCCCTGATTTCATGCCTTTTAGTGACATGGGTGTTAAACCATTCAGGTGCATAAATGCGACATTGGCGGTGAAAGGGTTAAACACCACACACACGCACGCGTGCACGCACACACACACATTGATATCCAAATATGAAAAGACTAACTTGATATTGTAAATGAATTAACGTTAAAATATCTAAAAGAGTAAACATTCTCCAGAAACTTAACTCATTCCGCCCTGCGCCCGACAATTTGTCGGGCGCCCTAGTGTAAGTACCACAATTTGTCGGGCGCCCTAGTGTAAGTACCACAATTTGTCGGGCGCCCTAGTGTAAGTACCAGCGCCTTACACCCGACAAATTGTCGGGCAGAGACCTCCATTTACTTTCCTTATCAATCTAAGAAACTGTTAATGAGTAAAATACGCTTATTCTGAAACTAGTTGCGTCGGAATGACGGCTAGACTTGTTGCATGATTTCAAACAATTTGCAAGTATTTCATAGTCATTTTTTTGTATAATAAAACTGGTACTTCTCTCAGAACCTGCAGCCTGGGAGTCCTGCCCGCGGGTCAAATGGGCAGATTGGAAAGGGTTAAAATATCAGATCAACTGTAACTCATCATGTCATACGCTAAAATTTCAACCCACGCGTTCTTGAGGGAAGAAAACTGCCGTAAAAATGTTCCGGACGTAAAAAGCTTTAGAGAGTAAGACAAAGTGTATAAAATTCATATATTAAGAAATCTGGCTCAATTGGTTTTGATTGGCCATCTTTAAAAATTAAGAGGCCTGAGATGACGGGGCCTAGAATGTACTAATTGCATAAGAAATGACGAGTCTAAATATTCATTTTTAAAAAATCATTTTCAACCCCACCCCCCCAAAAAACCCACACCCATCTATATTAAAGGACAGAATGAACCTACTGCAGTCAACCAAATTGTATGGAAATCACAATGAGTACGAAAGAAAAAAAATGCACAGATAAAACCGTTTTATTAGTAGTAATTTTTTTTAATGATAAAACAAACTTCTACCTAAAGCAAGCAATGGAAAGCAAAGTTTAAAAAGGTAACTATACTGGCCTTGATTAGGTTGAGATCTTAAAGGGCCACCCTGACGGATGAGATTTTGTAAGAAACGCGTCGAGATCACCCTTTACAGAGATTGCAACACTCACTTTGCTCTGGTTTCCTAGAAATCAAACCGTCAAATCGACGATTCCTCCTTGGCGGAGGTGCTGGAAGTCAAATTCTTTCACCCAAAGAGAAGGCGTTTGCCGTCTCCTTTTTAATGGCCGCCTGAGTTTAGACCAAATCGTTTGCACAAAATGTTCGCAATACAAGCCTTTTTATATACTTATTTTTTAAAAGTTTATACAGTTTATCTAAAGGAGTTTCGCTCACAACAAAGGAAATATCTCCATTTTGTTTATTACTGCACTACAAAAAAAAAAAAGCTTCAACCACAATGGGATTGGCCTCCACCCACCCCATCCAAAATGGCTACTCTCTCCAGCATCTCCGCCAAGCAAGAATCACCGTTTTGACGGTTTTATATCTAGGAAACCAGAGCAAAGTGATTGTTCCAATCCTTGAAAAGACTGTCTTTCTCGTGATCTTGACGCGTTTCTTGCAAAAACTCATCCGTCAGGGTGCCCCTTTAACTACCCCACAACGGACACTAATAAACATTCCTGATTCAAACATTGCCATCGCATCAAGGGTTTTTCTCTCCCCTTGTTCTAACAGGAAAAAAAGAGGGGAAACACAAGAAATGCGCACGAAACATTTTCAACAACAGGACGAAAAAGAATGGTGTACAACGGAAAATATGCATGTATTCTGCTCACAATGCTGCTTTCTTCTAATATTGTCTCATTTGTTTAGAGCAAAACGGAAGGAACACACACACAAATATTATAACAACTTTTCTGGAAAAGGAGAGGCGGGAGGTGGAGGGGAGGGGGGTTAATGGAGACCACCCTCAGAAGAAAATTAAAGCAGATGGGAGAAGGGGTGGGGAGGCGAGGGGGTTAGGGCAAAGAGTTCACAACCAAAATGAAGTAAATTGCAGCACACACACATAACGACTTCATAAGTTATTTCATCAACGATAACATATCCTGGCTTTGGTCTTCACGTTCATGCACGTACCGGCATTACAAATGGCTACATTTCAGGAATCAAAATGTGTCGCCACACGGGGGTGTTGTGAGATTGGGTCGAAAGGGAGAACTCAGAATGGGAAATAGGAAGAAAAGGCAGATCTAGAAAAAGTAGAAAAATAAACAAAACATGTAAAAAATAATTGTGTGAAAAACGCTTCTTGGTACAATCCTTTCTCTCTACAAAGGTAAACGACAAACAGATATCCTAAAAAGAAAGCTTATCTTTCAATCACAGCCCGGTGGGAGTCTACAGAACAGCACGCACTCAGTCAACCATCTCCTGGTTACAAGTTCACAGAGAGTCAGACAGATATACATGTCACTCCACTATTCATCCTCTTTTTTTTCTTCTTTTCTCTCTTTACAATCTGCTTTCTTAAACACTTGTTTCAATCATATAAAAAAATAACGTAGCATAAACAACTTCCGTTACTACTGGGCTCTCTTATAATGATCACTCACAGAAACACAAACAGCACCTTCAAACTGAAAGAGGGAAATTCCCCAAAACATTCTCTCTCTCTCCCCCAAGGACAGATTGGAAGAATAGGCTTGGCCTAAAATCTCAATCCTTATAAGTTTTTCAGTCTTCAGCCTCTCTCTCTAAAACACATCTGTCTCTCTCTCTCTCAGTGTCTCAATCTCACAGATCTCAAGTCAGGATCTCACAATACACAAGCATTCTATATAATCATAATGGCGTTAAAAAAAATAAAAAAAATCTTAAACCACCCACCCACATATAATTTTTTTATTAAAATGACATGATATTAAAAATAAAACGAAGTTTCAACAAGGCAGGATCATTTATAGCATAAAATTAATGATTAAAGCACAAAGAGCCAGTCTGCTGTCTGACAAAACAAAACGCATCTCCCACATAGATTTGATAGAACATAAAAGCTCAAACGAGAAATTTGCTTCAAAGTTCAAAAATGAGAAATACCCTTACACGTCAGCAGCTTTTCAGACTACCGGTATTGTCTGAGATCCTAGGAAAGATCCGAACCATATATTAGAGAAAGAAAAACATAAGGTTTGTAAGTATGGGGATATCTCCCAGGCAGACAAGTCATTTGCGGCGTTGTCATCATGTGCCACATTGGGGTGTGAATAGGACAAGCTTAGGTTCGTGACGATTTTGAAGGTAGTGTGTGTGAGTGAACGAGTGTGTATGTGTGTGTATATGCATGCATGAATCATTGTGTGTGTGTGTGTCTTCTGACAGTGTGTGTGCGCACGCGCATGTGTGCATAAATGCATAGGTAACAGAGAGAGTGCCAGCGTATATATGCCTATTTTTGCATGTGAGAGCAGCGAACAACATACCCATGCGCTTCTACGCCTCCACACGTACGTGCACAAGTAGTCAAGTTTCACCAGATTTCTTAGCTTGCTGAAACATTCCTGAATGATGACGTCACTACCACACTTTCCCTTTACTTCACGCTACTTACCAATTGCTCAAATTTCAACCCAGCCCTCCAAAATAGCAGTCGTAGTTAACCCTATGCCTCCCGATCAATCGAACCGAGAATCGATCCTATTGCATAAGAGAAGGGGAGTAACTCCGAACGTCACACCAAATCTTTTATCTAAAAAAATCACCCAGAATAAAGTTGAACTCACATTTCATTTCTGAAAGATGCATATTGAATAGCAATGATGATATTTTCATTCGAAAGCTAACACAATGTCACACAACAAACCATGAATTAGAAGAAAAAATCCGTAATGGCGCTCCGAGCATCTCGCCGAGTCAATACTGCACACGTCACGTGGAAAGAAGAAAAAAATTTGGGGTCACTTCGAAAAATCCGTTCAAAAAGACTATTGGGTGCTTTCCCTTGCTGTAAAGACCAAAATACGGATCAGTGTCAGGAACAGGAAGAACTAACCTAGTATATTGCATTGTGGGTAGGGAGAAAGTGAAAGTGAACGTACTAGACCTGGCGTTCAGCGGGCGCAATCGGCGTCATCGGCCACCAGGGAAGGAAAACAAAATCAGGCGGATTTCGGTTCTGCAGCCTTGACAGAGTTAAGGGCCAGCCACACGTCAGCTAAAATCGCACGACTGTATGATACTGTACGATACGATTCGATCACGTGATCTCGAAGCGCGAATCACATTTTGTTCTTGGAGACCACGTGATCGAATCGTATCGCACAGTCGTACGTCCACTAAAATCGCACGACTGTATGATACGATTCGATCACGTGATCTCGAAGCGCGATCGCATTTGTTCTTGGAGACCACGTGATCGAATCGTATCGTACAGTCGTGCGATTTTAGCTGACGTGTGGCTGGCCCTTTAGACACAACTGACTAACACACACGTACACAACTGACACACACACACATAAAAAGAATAATGTAATGCTTATTCAATGTCCATCTGGAAATAAAATTTTGACTTTGACACACACATTTTTCTTCTAGACCAAGGTCACTGAAACCGACCAGCGCCAGTACCATGAAGTTCCCTTTGTTTCTGTTACGCTTCCCTGTAACACTTCCTCGGACGAACATCCAGCCCAGCTTTCCACAACTAGCAGACAAAAATGTGTTTCACTGCATTGCCGAGATGACGCCGATCGATAATATATATGATTATAGGGGTCTAGGGCAAACCGTGTTCGCAGAATTTCAAGACAAACAAAACAGACAGACACTACCATATAGATAGAGATACGATTCCATCACAACATCCAGTCTGATCTCATCAGAGTCCCCAGCACCAGCAGTTTATCTAGGAGTCTTTTTTTCCTTCACACACAAAACTCAACTGTAGTTGGAACAAAAACCCACACACTTTGTGAGGTTTCAAACATGCAGGAGGAAGAAAAAAAGGAAGAGAAAAAACCCAGCTATCTCCAAGTCTTTTGCACAGTCCTGAGACGAGATAGGGGTTTTCAGAACTTTGTTGTTGTTGTTTTTGTGGGTCTGTTGTTTGCTAGGTGGGTTTTTTCCCTGTTCATTGGTGGAGATTTCAGTGTGTGCGCACACACTTGCACACAATCACATACACATTCACACACACTGGTTTTGAGAACATTCAGGAAATGATTGTTAAGCGTTCTTTGGTGGACACACTTTTGTGCATAGAAGTTTGTCTCTTTTGCCAGTCGATTGTAAAAGGCGAAAAAAAAGTCTCAATTTGCCACACACACACATGCAAATAGTGTTCCAATTTGTGAAGAGTTGAGAAAACGACTGGAACTTTTTTTGGTGGCGACGTTTTCATGGCTGAAGTTGGTATTACAGTAATTGTTGTTTTCATACTGTGACGAGTTGTATTTGACACACACGCAAATATTGTTCCAATTTGTGAAGAGTCCAGAAAACGACTGGAGATTTTTTTGGTGGTGGCATTTTCATGGCTGAAGTTGGTATTACAGTAATTGTTGTCATACACAGTTGTAGAAGCTTGTCGTTTTTGCCAGTCGATTATGAAAGACAGTCACCATTTCACACACACGCACACGCACACACACACACACACACACACATATTGTTCCAATTTGTGAAGTCCAGGAAATGACTCAAGCTGCTTAGCTGATGGCATTTTCATTTGCTGCACTGGTATTACAGATACTGTCATCATACAAAGACGGGTGTGGCATCGGGAGGCAGGTTCCATCGGCAGTTGGTACTGTCAAACTGAAACCAAAAAACACACCGAAATTTGTTGGACTCTTTCATAATAAAGGACACGCCAAACACATATGGTTCAGTTCAACACTTCAGAGTTTAATCGCCATGTCTCTGTCTGACTGTGTGGGTGAGTAAGTACACAAGAGCACTGTGGCAGCCCTGAAAGTGGAGAGTGAAAAAATAAATTGGCGAGTTTATAATTCACTTCACCCGCCAAATGCGAGTGGGCAAAAAACAACGTTCTTTCTCGCGCGAGATTCCTTTCCCAATCCATGTTTTCCCACGCACCGGAAAGTAGGCTACGCAATTTGCGTGCTCGCCAGCCAGTGCATGTTCGAAATGAAACGTTCTTCGGCTTCAACTTCAAGTTCAAAGGCATCGCAGCCATCACCCAAAAAGGGTAAGAGTTTGAAACACGAACTTTTCTACCAAAATGAAAGAAAGAATTTTCGTGGTTTTGGTTTGGCTGGTAAAAAAAAAAAGTTACCAGCCAAAGGCTGGTGGACAACATTTTCCACGTACAAAACCTGACCAATCCGCTCTATGAAGAGCTGCTTTTTGTTTTCTCTTTATCAGGCATGAAAGTGGATGGAGATCAAAAAAGAGGAACAAATTTCGTCCGAGAAATCCTTCCACCCGGATTTTCACCTCACAGTTTTGTTGAGCGGGGATGGTGACAAACATTCCCCCAAAAATTATTTTCAACCCAAACAACTTTCAAGCTTCACACAATTACATTCTTTTCAGCCGAGCACAAATCCTTCCACCCGGATTTTCACATATCGTCCGACGTTTTGTTGACTTGCAGGGCTTTTTTTCGCACAAACCTACCTCGCGTCTCAAATTTTCTTCAGCGAGGAGGGGGTCCGGACATTTCGTCGGCTCAACTAGCCTTCCACATGCATTTTCAACTAACATCGCTACTTTTCGTGAGCGAGAGATACTCATCTCGCCTTCCTTCGCACAACTTTGAAGCGAGTGAGCTAAAGCGACTTCCAGTTAACCAGTTAGAGAATCGCCAAATACAGACTTGTACATGTACGAATAAGGCAAGATCGCTCATTTACGCAGATTTTTTTTTTTTCCAACGCAAGTTTTCACAAATTTACGCGGATTTTCCGCGAAAAGCGGAACTCTTTCATGCCTGCTTTATATATATATTTACCCAAATATGATCACATTTCATTATACATCATGTATGTATATTGCTGTTGAAGAGGTAAGAAAGAATGAAAGCAGGAACTGTGGAAGGAATGAAGAGAAGGAATAAAAATTATTGAATACAAAAAAAACAAAAACAAACACACACGCACAGAAAGATAGAGCACTTCAAAGCAACAGTTGTATCTTTGCATAAAAGTGAACTGTGCACACAGACAGAGAACATGCACACACACACACAAATGAAGTATACACTGTCATAGACCCACCACATACCCCACTCCGCACCCATACTCATCCCTCGCCCAGACATACATGAAACATGCAACAAGCACTTGCACATGTATGCACGCTATCTCATTTTGTCTAATATCACGATAATGCGGATAGACGTTAACCCTTTCGCCGCCAGCCATTTTTAAGCCAAAATATACCACTAAACTTAACTGGGTAGAGAAAGCAAATTATCTACAATATTGTGAAATCCTCCGTGACATGTATAACATTAGGCCTATCCTTACCTCCCAAAATTAAGAAAATAGAGTCTTTGGATAACAGGTCCTGATTTGATGCCTTTTAGTGACATGGGTGTTAAACCATTGTGGTGCATAAAATGCGACATTGGCGGTGAAAGTGTTAAACTCAAGAATGAACACACATACACACACACAAACACACACACACACATGCGTGCATGTGCAGTTCCCCCCGTGGGGATACTGGTGGTCTTTCGTACAAACAGTTCCCCCACCTTCTGGAAGTTCTGTGCTTGTAACTTCCTCTAATCTGTCCCTCTCTTTCACTCTGCCCTTTCCCTCTCTTTCACTCTGCCCTTTCCCTCTCTTTCACTCTGCCCTTCTCTTTCTGCCCTTTCACTTTGCTTGCTGTCATCTACTATCTACTATCTTTCTGCCTTACTGGTCCATTCTCCTGCCTTTGTTCTAGAAACTCTTACAAAGATTTTCTCCAGCCAAAAAAAGAAAGAAAAAGGGGACATGCTGGGCCTAGCTATTTCTTAGTTAGGCGCATAACGGCAGCATGATGCATCAGCGCTCATATGACAGGAAACTGTCTGAACGATCAACAAAGAAAGAAAGAAAGAAATCAATCAGTTAATCAATCTTCTTCTTCTTCTGCATTCCCAGACAAAAGGTACATATGAGTCCGTTTAGTTTTCACTGGTCTCCCAGCTGCGCACAGCCGACACATTCCGATTTCGGAGGAGCTCAAAGTAGAAAAGTTATTTGGAAGATTTGTTTTTAGAAAAAAGGCAGGAGAATGGGCCAATAAGTCAGAAAGATACTAGATGACGGAAAGCAAAGGGAAAAGGCAGATTCAAAGAGAGTGGCAGAGGAGAGGAAGTTACAAGCACAGAACTTCCAGAAGGTGGGGGAACTATTTTTACGAAAGACCCCCCCCACCCCGGCATCCCCACGGGGAGAGACCGGTGGAGGGGGAGGGGTCGTCCAGCTCTCCATATGGAGGCACGAAGCATCCACCCACTGCCCCGGTTAACCAATCAAGCCCAACTGACCCCGTTAAATTCGTCTTTTACTCTGCTCTCCACCAGGTGGGGCGCCCAGCTGGTGCCGGACATGGGGAAGAACTCCGGATCCACCATCTCTATAGGGCTGACCTGTGTGACACGGGAAAAACAGTACACCAGTTCCATACATTGTACCGTATTTTTCGGATCATTAGGCGCTACGGTGTATAAGGCGAATAGGGCAATTTTCAAGAAAAATCTGAAAAAATTAAAGCAAAAGGCGCCCTCATTTATAAGGCGATACACACCTCGCAAAAGAAAGTCGAAGTCTGAAGCCTGTACGCGTCCTGTAAACGCTTACCGACCACCATTACTGCTGTAATAAACGAGAGTTGGCTCCCTTCTCAAATAATCGAACATCCGTTTTTGTGACTAATGGTTGTTGTGTCTGGACTTTCGCGAAAACTGGTAGAATTATGGCATTTAAAGCTATACAACGATGCTTTTTACATCCAATGAAGGGCTATGGCATCTGTTGGACGGTATCTCAGATGATAATAGGGATTTTGAAGCATTTTAACGTGAGTATTCGTCGTTTTGGAGACTCGTTACCACTTTCGATGTCTAGACTCACAATAGACTGTACTGAGTACGGCAATCGTTGCCTCTCTTCTCACGATTTTGTTCAGTAATAGTGCGCCCTCGTTTATTAGGCGCATAGGTCGGAATTGGAGAACAAAATATCGCCTTATAACCCAAAAATTACGGTATGTCTGTCTGTTGCTTTCCACTACGATTGCCAGATAGCAGAGGGGGGCAGCTGCTATTCTGGCGGGTTGGGCTAAGATTTGTTTCAAGCGGAGATGCCTTGCCCAGGGTAAATCCCCACTCTCTTGGCAAAAAGAGATTAGATGACTGCTGGCATTAGGGAAGGTCCCCAAAGGCCAACCAATCCCTTTGGCTGCAGCACTAGAGCCAGAGCAAAGGCCCCCTAGTTTGAGAGTCAGTCTTCCACGAAAGACTAAGCTGCACCGTGATTTTCCAATGCTGTAGAAAACCATTTATTGAACAGCTCTCATTTACTACTGGCTCCTAATACAGACCTGTTTACCCTATTTTGCAATTTCTGAAACAAAAAATAGTAATTTTGAAAAAAAACTGTAATCCAACGCGCGGCCAATTCTTTTTTTCCAGAAAACCTGATTAACAAGAAAACTATTTGTAAATACACAATTATAGTAAAAACATTTTTTAAACCATGTATTGGCCTTTTCTTTGGTGTCTCTCTCTCCATAAGATTTTGGATCATTTGACCTAGAACTCTCACCACACGGTCGCTTTGACGCCATCTTGAAACAGAATGAAAATAAATTTGTTTCGTAAAAATTACAGCAAAATCGTAAAGGTAAACAGGTCTGTTAATATCAACCAGTGATGAAAGCCATTTGAGTGAAGGGCCCGAACATCACAGTGCTCACGTGAACAATGAAAGAGAAAGCACCAACCAACCAAAATATCCACCTCTTCTTTTGTCCCTTAAGGCCTTCACACACTAGCATCAGGCGTCAATTGTTTCTCAGAGCAACGCCTTGACGCGTTGACGCCTGCATCACAGCACACATTGTAGCGAGGCAGTGGTGTTCTCACACACGACTCTTGTCGCTTCGCCTCCTGCTCCTCATACAGAGTGATCAGACGCTTTATTTCGGGTTTGAGCAAGTCTGCCATTTTTTTTTCTTCAATCAAGAGTTATGGTCCTTCCGTCCGTTGTGATTGGATAGTTTCACGATCTCTGCGATCTTGAGCATCAAAATTAGAGCCGGTTCTATTCTCGAGCAACAAAAAATCGCGCAGCTACGCATCAAAAATCCTGCCGCGCCGCGAATCTCTCAGCGGCGAATCAAACTGCGCCTTGCAGCAAAAAATCACTGAGATCTTGAGATCTTGACGCTAGTGTGCGAAGCCCTTTAGTTTAATCAGGCATCAGAATAGTCTGAAGTCCAATCCTCTGAAAACTGCAGTAAAAGGATCATCAAGGCCATGGATTGAAGAGGGAAAACACTGAAATGAGTTCCCAACATCACCTAAAAGGCCTAAATAGTGATAAATCGCTTTAAAATGCTATTTAACACAAAGGATAACAATACATAAAAAGGCAAAACCTCTGACAAGAGAAGCCAATCCTCTGTCAGAAATTCTTAATCCTCTGAAATCCTCTGACGATTCTGATGCCTGTTTAATCCTGAATGAACAGTCTGTTCAAAGCAAGCCAATGAAAAATTCTGTGACCATTTTTTGTTGTTTGTACATGAACAATTCAGAACCCATGCTTTGGTTACCTTTTTCTCGACGAGGTCTGTAAAGTTGATGTCCCTAAAAAACGGCAGATCCCCCAGAGTGTACAGGTCCCTCAGCCTCCGCTGAGGACTCTTGGTCAGTAGCTGAAAGACAAAACAAAAACCTAAGAGATTATCATGAGAGTGTAGAGTGGCACAGTGGTAGCGCGTTCGCCTTGTGTCAAGTAAACCCGAGTTCAAACCTGGGTGCAGGGGATTTTTCCTCTCACTTTGCACAAGGCCTTACGGTCTGAATGTGGAGTCTTTCGGATGAGACGATAAACCGAGGTCCCGTGTGCCCATACACTTAGCACACGTTAATCCCAGACGCAACGAAAAAGTTGTCATTTGGTCAAAATTTACCCCCCTCCCCTTTTCCTTCCTCATCAGTCAGAAAAATCACATGCAAAAAAAAAAAAAAAAAAAAAAAATTGGTGGCGCTCCAGGTGGGATTAAAGTTCCTAATACCTAATGATGCCTTCAAAGTATTTGGTTGTTAACAAACAAGGGCATCACCAAGCAGCAGACAGTCCTTTGCCTGTCATACCCCCCACCTCTCCCATCTTAGCCCTTGCCCTCTTTGCGTCCTTTGGGTGATACACCTCCACACAAAATTTGAAGCTATTCCATGCAGTGCTTCACCAAATATAACAGTGTGAAGAAAAACGGAGACATATCTTCCGCTCGGCAACACCCCACCCCACCCCAAGGGGGATAATTTATGCCCCAATGTCTTCTACTTTTGGTAGACCCGAGTTGGGCAGAGGACAGAAAACGGGGGTTTTCCGCAGTGCACATGCTAGATGTACACATTTCGCTGGCACATAACATATTGACAAACTTCATTTGGAAGCTACAATATACAATACGAATTGGTAAAACCCAGACATGATTCATATTGTTGCGACTCCTTTGTGTGTGTGTGTGTGTGCGTGTGCGTGTGCGTGTGCATGCATGTGTGTGTGTGTGTCTGTATGTGTACTTGCATGTGTGTGTGTGTTTGTGTGAGAAAGAAAGAGAGGGTTGCATCGTGTGTATTTTACTTTCTAATGATTTATTATTTGTTTGCCTTTAATTTTCTTGTTCTCAATGTAAAGCGCACTGAGCTCATGTGAGAAAGAGCGCTATATAAATTCACATTATTATTATAACAAACAGCCAGAACCTTTGACCACTTCATAAAAAAAAGAAGTTATGTTGCACTTGAATTATATCAAAGCAGGCATTTTACTGCCAGACAATTCATCTCCTGTAGGAATAGCTCACTAAGAACGAATACAGGCTCACTCATTTAAGTCGTTTTACAAAACCAACTGTCCAGAAACTGAATCAATATTTACGACACATTTCATCTTCAGAGCACGTCACTGTCAGTGCATCATCATCATCTTATTTTCCTTTTTTTTTTGGAGTAGGGGGGGGGGGGGGGGGGGGCGCTAGAGGAAGCGTTTGACTTGGGAAATACAGCTATCAGTTTCGTTCATACCAGTTTCATTCATACCAGGCTGCAGGAATCACCCTCCTCTTATCGACTTTTCACTGCCGTAAGCTGTTTTACATGCGCAAAGAGCACAGCTCACACTTGTTTTTAAGTCCCCCAACCGAAGGACTCAGCGTTTCAGTTCGATTTTTCATGTCAAAACTGGCAAGAAAGGGGCGAAGCTGGGAATCGAACCCGAGACACTCAGGGCACTGAGATGGTAGGCGAAGGCCTAAACCATCCTGCCACCGTCCTTACCCTGTGAATGATGTCCTGCACGTCCTCTCCAAAGTGAACCAGAGACAATCATGCACCGAGTTGGCAGGCGAAGGCCTAAACCATCCTGCCACCTCCCTTACCCTGTGAATGATGGCCTGCACGTCCTCTCCAAAGTGAACCAGAGACAATCATGCACTGAGTTGGCAGGCGAAGGCCTAAACCATCCTGCCACCTCCCTTACCCTGTGAATGATGGCCTGCACGTCCTCTCCAAAGTGAACCAGAGACAATCATGCACTGAGTTGGCAGGCGAAGGCCTAAACCATCCTGCCACCTCCCTTACCCTGTGAATGATGGCCTGCACGTCCTCTCCAAAGTGAACCAGAGACAATCATGCACTGAGTTGGCAGGCGAAGGCCTAAACCATCCTGCCACCTCCCTTACCCTGTGAATGATGGCCTGCACGTCCTCTCCAAAGTGAACCAGAGACAATCATGCACTGAGTTGGCAGGCGAAGGCCTAAACCATCCTGCCACCTCCCTTACCCTGTGAATGATGGCCTGCACGTCCTCTCCAAAGTGAACCAGAGACAATCATGCACTGAGTTGGCAGGCGAAGGCCTAAACCATCCTGCCACCTCCCTTACCCTGTGAATGATGGCCTGCACGTCCTCTCCAAAGTGAACCAGAGACAATCATGCACTGAGTTGGCAGACGAAGGCCTAAGCCATCCTGCCACCGTCCCTTACCCTGTGAATGATATCCTGCACGTCCTCTCCAAAGTTCCCCGGCAGGAGGTAGTCGCACTCAAACACCCTGGTGGCCATGTTGGTGTGGTTGTCTGTCGCGTCCACTGGATACTGCAACAGCAATACAGTGGAACCTCCCTTATAAGACTTCCCATTATAAGACTCCCTCCCACATACAAGGGTTAAACCTGACAATTTTCAAAAAAAGGAAATGGGAAACGCCCCCCACGAAGCTGAGCACTTTTAATCAATTTAAAGCAATTTGGATGCATAATCGGGGCTCTTATACACCGCCAATTGGGTTTTCGATTACAGCAAAGCTGTTTTTTCCCCAGTTTTTATTATTTCGTTGTTGTTGAAAATTTTCAAAAAAAAGGATTTCCTTCCTGAAAAGGAAGCAGTTTAAGCCATGCACATAAGACCTACTTCTCTTGAGACATTGCCCTTCTTTGTAAGTATTACAATTACCTCCCTTAAAGACCCCTCCCTTATAAGACCTCATTTTGGATGATTTTTTAAGGTCTTATAAGGGAGGTTCCACTGTAATAGGAATTGTTCGGAAATAATTAAGGGGAGTAATTTCATGGTGTGTTGGGAGTGATCTTGCCTAATTCAATCGGTCAAACAGGGGAAGTCACTCTACCATCAGCTCTCGTAGCCTATCGACTCGTGTGTTTGAGCAGACATACAGCACTTAGAACACCGTGCGTCATTCTAAAAAATTATGTCATTTATATTTTTACGTCACATTTTGCAAGTTTTATCAGTTTGTGGCCACTGGCCACCCCTCATTTTTCCAAAAAAATGTTTGCAAGTCGCTGACTCGCATCCTGCGGTTTCAAGCTTCGACGCCATTGTTGCATTGTTACTATGGTATTTGACCGAGTAATGGAAGTAAACAACTCTAATTTTCATGAAGTGCTCTCCCCTAGTTTTTTCCGAAAATCGTCTATTGGGGGGGAAAAACCAACATAGCGCTCACTCTGCTAGTTCTCACAGCACGAGTTTTGAAAAATAATTATAACCCTTTTTTTTTCTCAATCCACATATCTCTCTAGTCAACGCTTTCGGAAGTCGAAGTGTGGCTGCCCAAGTGGCGGGGTAATCAAAAACGGTCACACACGTAATGTTCTCATCCCTAGCTGATACATTTGTACCATAGTGTTCAATGTTCAACTTAGGACGCTGATTTGACTGCCAGGGGGCAATCAAACCAGTAGGGGCTTAGCGCATGATATTCTTAGTTGGGCATAGTGAGAGAGAGAGAGAGGGAGATGTTCTTAGTTGAGCGTAGTGAGAGACAGAGGGAGGGAGAGATCTCCCTCCCTCTCTCTCTCACTACGCCCAACTAAGAATATCACGTGCTAAGCCCCTACTGGGTAAAATCAGCGTCCTAAGTTGCTCATTGCTTCGACTGCTGGGATGATCCCTGGAGTCATTAAGCCAGTGAACGACAACAACATTGTTCTCTGCATTTTCCTAGAGTTGTTTTTTTCTCCAGTTACTCTTCTAAACATTTCACAAAACTTATTAGATATTAAGGAACACAAAAGGATGCAATAATAGATGTGTGGCAGCATGTCATCAGATCCTATTACTTGAAATTAAAGAGTAGTGTGGCACAGAGGTAACGCGTTCGCCTCGTATACAATAAACCCGAGTTCGAACCTGGGTACAGGGGATTTTTTCCTCTCACTCTGCACTAGAACTTACGGTCTGAACATGGAGTCTTCCAGATGAGACGATAAACCAAGGTCCCGTGTGCCCATGCACAAAAGACTAAGCTCTACCATGATGTTCCAACACTGTAGAAAATCATTTATTGTACAGCTCTCATTTACTGTTGGCCCCTGTGCTTACTCAAATGGCTTTTGTCACTTAATACATTTACATGGGTGCTACCGGGAAATTAAAAAAATCCTGCAAGGGGGAGGCCCCGGCGGAGTACAGGGGCAACGCACACACATTTACTGCTCTTTTTTCACCCCTCTAGACAATTACAAATGCCTTTGAATATAGCAAATGCTCATATAGGCCCTTTTTATTGCACAGGTGTGTGTGTGTGTAAGAAAATTGTTACTTCTCAAATTCTTATAATCCGGCGACGCCGGCTCTAGGCAGTTTAAAAATCCTGCAATTCAGGACATCCTGCAAGAAGGAGCATCCATGTATTCACAAGGAAACACACCACGGTTCTCTGCAGTACCTTTCCTAGCAGCATGGTGTACATGAGGATACCCAGGGACCACCAGTCTGCGGCATGGTCGTAGGGGTAGACCGTCAACACCTCTGGAGCTGGAACCAACACACACAAAGAAATAAAGTACAATGAAATGGAAAAAAAACCCACCCAAACAAGTGAGAATGATTTCAACGGTCAGTCTTCTTTGCCAATCCATAGCATAGAACTAGAAGTAGTGCGAAGTCTAATAAACAAACTATGCTTGAATCATTGAAGCAACTCATCATTGAAGCAACTCAGCAGAAAGAGATAATGGAAAAAATCAGAAACAGCTAGGAAGGTGGCAGAGTGGTTAGGACGTTCGCCTGCCAAATCAATGCCCGAGTGACCTGGGCTCCAATTCCAGCCTCGCCCCCCTTTCTTTCCAGTTCGACATCCTTTGGATGTGTACTTAACCATTTCGCTGCCAACGTCGCATTTTTGCACCACAATGATTTAACACCCATGTCACTCACTATAAGGCATCAAACCAGGGCCTGTATTCACGTTGAGATAGCATGAGACTTAGCATGATGCTAACTTAGAAGCTCTTCCAAAAGTCCTATTAAATCCTATAGGACATTGGAAGAGCTTCTAAGTTAGCATCATGCTAAGTATCATGCTATCTCAACGTGAATACAGGCCCTGGGCCTGTTATCTGAAGACCCTATTTTCTTAATTTTGGGAGGTAAGAATAGGCTTTACTTTGTGCATGTCACAGAGGAATCCCCAATATTGAAGATGATTATTTTTTCTCTACCAGGTAAGCATAATGGATTTTATTTGCTGAGAAATGGCTGGCGGCGAAAGGGTTAAAGCAAGTCTAACCCATGCGCTTTACGCTCGTAAAAGACCCTTGGCAGTCAAACATCGATAAGAGAACTCAGTCTGAGAAGGAAGAAATCCCACTGCCTGGTAAAAGTTAAATGAACTTCTTCTTTCTTCTTGTTCTGCGTTCCCAGGCCATATGGCCATAATGGGTAAGGTACGTATGTGTCCGGTTTTCAGTTTTCACTGGTTTCCCCGCTACGCATAGCTGACACATTCCGATTTCGGAGGAGCTCAAAGGAGAAACATTATTTTGAAGATTTTTTTGTGGAAAAAAAAGCAGAAGAATGGGCCAATAAGTCAGAAAGATAGTAGAGAAAGACCTACCCAAGCATTGTTATATCAGAGCACACTTCCTAATCTGTACCCAAGTGACAATAGAATACTAGACCTACCCATGTACTGCAAAGTACCGCACACGGTACGGGTCTGGGACCCCCCTTGAAGCCATTTCGCCAGCCCAAAGTCTGTTATTTGCAGGTGACCTGGATGCAAAAAACAAAATGATGACATTAATACAGAACTTGCTAGACTTTGCACTATGAGAAACATACTGTGGGTCTGGGACGGTATTCATGTCGAGATAGCATGAGACTTAGCATGATGCTAACTTAGAAGCTCTTTCAAAAGTCCTATTAAATCCTATAGGACATTGGAAGAGCTTCTAAGTTAGCATCATGCTAAGTCTCATGCTATCTCGACATGAATACCGTCCCAGGTCAATAAAATGGATTCATCCGAATCATTTTCTTCTTCTGTGCTTCCAAGACATAACGCAGGGGTGCTAGATGGACGGGGTCCATAAACATGAAACTAGAATTATTGAAAACCCCAAAAACCTGAAATGAAAGATTGTGAAAACAAAAAACCTGAAATGAAAGATCATGAAAACCCCCAAAACCTGAAATGAAAGATTGTGAAACCCCCAAAACCTGAAATGAAAGATCGTGAAAACCAAAAACCTGAAATGAAAGATCGTGAAAACCAAAAACCTGAAAAAGATAGATCGTGAAAACCAAAAACCTGAAATGAAAGATCGTGAAAACCAAAAACCTCAAACGAAAGATTGTGAAAACCAAAAACCTGAAATGAAAGATCGTGAAAACCAAAATGAAAGATCGTGAAAACCAAAAATGAAAGATTGTGAAAACCAAAAACCAAAAATGAAAGATTGTGAAAACCAAAAACCTGAAATGAAAGATCGTGAAAACCAAAAATGAAAGATCGTGAAAACCAAAAATGAAAGATTGTGAAAACCAAAAATGAAAGATCGTGAAAACCAAAAACCTGAAATGAAAGATCGTGAAAACCAAAAACCTGAAATGAAAGATCGTGAAAACCAAAAACCTGAAATGAAAGATCGTGAAAACCAAAAACCTGAAATGAAAGATCGTGAAAACCAAAAACCTGAAATGAAAGATTGTGAAAACCAAAAACCTGAAATGAAAGATCGTGAAAACCAAAAATGAAAGATCGTGAAAACCAAAAATGAAAGATCGTGAAAACCAAAAACCTGAAATGAAAGATCGTGAAAACCAAAAACCTGAAATGAAAGATCGTGAAAACCAAAAACCTGAAACGAAAGATTGTGAAAACCAAAAACCTGAAATGAAAGATCGTGAAAACCAAAAACTTGAAAAGAAAGATCGTGAAAACCAAAAATGAAAGATTGTGAAAACCAAAAATGAAAGATTGTGAAAACCAAAAATGAAAGATCGTGAAAACCAAAAATGAAAGATCGTGAAAACCAAAAATGAAAGATCGTGAAAACCAAAAACCTGAAATGAAAGATCGTGAAAACCAAAAACCTCAAATGAATCGTGAAAACCAAAAACCTGAAAAGAAAGATCGTGAAAACCAAAAACCTGAAATGAAAGATCGTGAAAACCAAAAATGAAAGATCATGAAAACCAAAAATGAAAGATCGTGAAAACCAAAAACGAAAGATCGTGAAAACCAAAAAGCTGAAATGAAATATCGTAAAAACCAAAAAAACTGAAATGAAAGATCGTGAAAAACAAACCAGAAACTTCCTACAAAAATTGTTGAATGTAAACTGACCGAATGAACAAGTCATGATCAGTCAGTCAGTCTATTATAGTCCCGTCAACAGCTATGGTCATCTCAGGACTGTCACCACGTACAACAAAGCACACAATATCAATGAATCTTAACAACGTTCAACAACCTGGAACAAGTCATGATAATGTGCTCACAAACACTCATACACACACCACAAACATGCTCACACTATCCCTTTTAACATCCATTCTTAGTAAGTCGATCACTAGTCAGTCAATCGGTCACAGAACCCTGGACAAACACACACTTGCTCTTCTCTACTCAAACATCGCACTCATGTAAAATAGTTTTCTCACTGTCTAAAAAAACCACAAAAAACTACGGACTATAAGGTGATAATTTTTTTATAAACTGAGACCCCCGCGCTTTACAATGTGACTGATAATATAGCAAGAAACTATAGTAACAAAATCTGAATTTTGTATAAAATTTGGGGGGTGCGCCTTATAATAAGGTTCGCCTTGTAGTCCGTCAAATACAGTACAACAAAAACCATAAAAGGTAAAAGAAACAAATCTAAACATTGTATACTTAGTGACTTACCGTTTCCATCAAGCAAGATATTTTCCATCTGAAACATGCACAAATTTTTAAAAATGTTAACAAGATAGCAATTTACAAAAGCAACATATCGCCGTCTGCATGCAAAAGAGACATAACTCAAAATTGGTCATCTTCGATGTGTTGAACTTACCGGTTGATCTAGACAAGCTGCATCATCTAACAAAGCTGTAAAACAACAAATTGCAAAGATAAAACACTGATTGTGACGCTAAATTAACAAACAAAAAGATGTAATTTGACCTGAAATGACCAAAATGTTGAGTTTTCCATTCCTCGTGTGAAGTGACGTCTTTCGACTTACGTCTCTTTTGCATACGGGCGACGATATAATATGATGAAACATTGAAGAAGAAGAATAAAAAAACAAGAAAAATTCTAAGGGCAATAAATAAGACAATGCAAACAAACTCAAAATGGGAAGCAAGGTCATACGAAAATGGAACGCAGCTAAGAAACATTTGTCACAAAAATTATACTAAAAAGGAATACCAGATTTGACAGATTTTAAGGCAATACTTTTTGTCCCAAACTTAAGCTCCCTGTGCCTCATAATATGACAAATAATTTTGTAAGAAAATTTTACAACAAAATCTACATTTTGTGTAAAATTTGGGGGGTACGCCTTATAGTCCAAGAAATATGGCAAGTCTTTCAGTTCCATTCATCAGTGTTCCCCATGCTTCCAAAATCTGAAGGGTCATCATGACCCTTTGCAAATTTTTGAGGGTAAAAATAAAAGCCATAAAAATGGACAATATGACTGCAGAAGAGCTTGCCATCACCATGCTGAAGCCAGTCAAATTCTTCACACCAACTTGACTTGAATTTGCGAGTTACTTTCTTCTTTTCATCACTACTGACAGTTGAAGTAGAACTTGAAGGGCCTGGAACTGGTTCGAGGGTTTTTGTTACCTCACTTAAAACTTCAGAGTCTTTGGAAGAACTTCGCGTCGAAGTTTTAGCAATCCGGCGAAGCAGCGCCATTTTTTGGCTTCCAAGAAACGCGCGGGCTAGGCTTGGCAGCAGTGCACGTGCGAGCAGCGCACGTGCGAGCAGCATGGGTGGCGAGAAACAAAGGGAAATTACTCTGTGGTTCATGATAGTTTTTGTCGTCTGCTTCAAGCATGGCATAGTAGTGAAAGAATAGGCCCAGTATATTTTGTTGATCGTTTCCCGCAAGCCGAAATGGCTTCAACATTCTGATTGCGGCGAACACGTTTGAGAGAAAAACTGTACGTCACAATGACGTATTGACTGAAAAATGTATACGTCAAACTTGAAACTTTGTACGTAATTTACGTACAGATCTGCGTAATCGGGAACACCGATTTATCTAAAAGAACAGATTACTGTACGTCTCAAAGCAATGTTGAACTGTAAGTGTGACCAATGAACACAGAAATCTGCACATACCTTCAAATCTCGGTAGATCACTCCGTTATTATGCAAATAATCTGAAAGAAAACAAAGCATTGCTCTTGTTATAAGACATGAACATGAACACGAGAAAGCACATCAAAATTGCTCAGATGATGATTTAAAAGAAAGTTGAGAGAAAAAAGTGAAGGTGATACAGAAATAAATGTGAATTCTTAACAAGCATTGATTCTTGATTAATTCTTGACAGTGCAAACCCGGCCAGACTTACATTTAATATGTTGCAACCAACCAGTCCAATAGGTTGCATTAGTATTATATTAGTTAAAGGGACAGTACTCTTGTTTTGCTGCTTGATAAATACCTAGAGTACTTAGTTCCTTTTGATTGCTGACAGCATTTCAATGATTGGTGAATGGATCAACAAAATTCTTAACAAAATCACTAACAACCATAGCGATTGTCGGAAAGGAAGCTTCGTTTTTCTCTTGCCAACCCCTCTACCAAATTCGATTAAAATCCGTCCAGTAGTTTTTGAGAAACATGATACACAGACAGAAATACACACAAACATACAGACCAAAAACAATACCCATCACAGACTCTGTCTAGCCGGGTAAAAAAAAAGAATAAAAAAAAAAAAAAAAATTCACCAGTTCTCTGATAAACAGTGGTGATTTACCATCTTATTTGAACAAGGCAGTAGGTGTGTCATAGGCTAGTGATTTGAAATCAGGATCTGAAGAGCAGGCTTAATAAGTTAACCCTTTCACTGCTAAGGCCGGGTTCACATTAGACACGTAAGCTCCATACGGAAAACATTAAATAAGAGGAGGAAAGAAGGATAAAGGTTTACGCATCATATAGGGAAAATTCGGACACGTGCGCAAATCTTTTCCCTTCTTTGTTTCACTTATTTATGGATTGCGCACAGGTTTCCGCATGGAATATGTGTGCACACGGCCTAAAGCTACGCCTTGGCATGAGGCTGTGTCAGACCAGTTGACATAAGCTAGAGCACTAAGGCTACATCAAAATGTTGTTATGTTCTGCATGGTTGTGCAGGGATTGCCATGACAAGCTCCTAGCATAACATCATCAGTCTAAAATCCTCCCAAGTCGGAGTGTGGCTGCCCATGTGGCGGGGTATTCAAAAACGGTCACACACGTAATGTTCTCATCCCTAGCTGGTGCATTTGTGACATAGTGTTCCAAGTGCTTCGGCTGTTGGGATGATCCCTGGAGTCTTTAAGCCAGGGTAAAACAACAACTGCCAAGGCTGTCTTTTGGCACCACAATGATTCATAACACCCATGTCACTAAAAAGCATGAAACAATCAGGGTCCGTTATCCAATGACCTTAATGTTCTTCATTTTGGGAGGTAAGGAAAGGCCTTATTTTACACATGTCACAGAGAAATGCCCAATATTGCAGACAAAGTCTCGCTGCCCAGAGATTCAACTATCGTATGTCAAAACTGGTCAACTTCGATGTGTTGGACTTACCGGTTGATCAAGGCAAGACCCATCATCTAACAAAGCTATAAGCTATTTTGTTACAAAGAATTATTGTGTTAAGGGAAATTAATTGTTGTTACATACTTTGTTTACTTAATTGTGAGTGTGTGGAGAGGGGGGGGGGGGTAGGTGGGAGTATGTGTGACAAACTTAATTGGTCTTTGTAAATAACATGTGCTTTTATGCATGTATTTTATGTCTTAGTTTATAATATAATGTCTCGTCAGTTTAAGATTTAAGTGCACAGTAAAAAAAAGATTTTCTTCGAACTTTGAATTTGAATTTGAATAAGAAAGCAATTTGCAAAAATAAACCACTGAAGGTGACGCAAAACGAAACAAAAAGAAAGACGTAGCTTGACCTGAAATGACCGAAATATTGAGTTTTCCATTCCTCAGTGAACCGACGTCTTGCGACTTAGGTCTATATGTTTTGCGTACCGCGAGCTGTTCTCTACCCAGGTTAAGCTTGATGGAAATGCTTGGCTGGAAAAAAAGTCTGGTGGTGAAAGAGTTAACTCATTCCATGCTGGCCAGTTGCTTCCCTTTGTAAGCGTTCTGTACTGGCCGATTTGCATAGGTTGCAGAATTTTTTTTTTCTAAATAATGGTAACAGATACAAATGTGACATTTAGGCAATATGTACACAATATACAGTACTAAGACCTGCAACAGTTGCAAAGCATCCACTTGATTAGTTTTGATTTGTGATATTTTAAAATAAATGCATGTTTTGTCAAGCCAGGCACACTCATAATAGCGAAAATATAATTTTAAGGTCCCAAAATAACCGGCAGCCAGCCAATCAGTGTCAGAGGCATGAATGAAACGTAGTAGTAGCCCTCTGAGCCACTTTGAAGCACGCATGACTGTTAACCTATTAACTATGAATTTTTAAAGTTCACATGCAATATCCCGTTACATTAGTAACGAGGCGTTGTGCGCATGCCCTGCGACGAGAGCGCAGGTTAGTATAGAAAGAGTTAAGAGATGGCTTGAAGGAAGGAAAGGAGGCAAACAAAGAAAGAAAGGAATGAAGCAAAGAAAGGAAGAAGGAAAGAAGGAATAAGAATAAATGAATGCATAAATAAAATTTCTAAAAAAAACACCCAGCTTAAAAAGCGGGTATAACAGAAAACGAAAAGAAATTTCAGACAATTCACAGTATTTTGGGGTCCCAATCTAATCCTCCTTATGGCAACAATTTTTTTCATCTAAATATATTGGCTATCTCAAAATAAAATGCCACTCCCTTCACTTTTGATTTACCAGATTTTGTACTGTAAATCAACGAACGAAAAAAAATCAATAAATTTACAAATGGAACAAATAAATAAATGAATGAACGAATAAGTAAATAAATTAAACTATCGACAACATTTTGTTGTTGTTGTTGTGTTGTCAGCAAAAAAATAATAAAATTAACAAATACATGAATGAACAAGAAGGAACAAGTGATTGAATGAATGAATGAACAACTACCTAGAACCATGGCCATTTCAGCTATGTACATCTTGACCAAGATCTCTGGGAAAGCACCGTGAAACGTCCATAGAGAGAACATCTCTCCAAAGGGCACGTAATCCAACACTGAAATCATAGCATTATCTTCATCATAACTGTTGTTGTCATAAGTATCAACATCTCCCCAAAATGGTACGCAATGACACTAAAACGCATCCACATCATCATTGTCATTATCACTGTTACCGTTATCATAGTCATCATCATCATCATCGTGTTGTCGTCTCATCATCATCATCGTTGTTGTCGTCATCATCATCATGAGTATCAACATCTCCCCAAAATGGTACGTAATGACACTAAAACGCATCCACATCATCATTGTCATTATCACTGTCACCATTATCATAGTCATCATCATCATCATCGTTGTTGTCGTCATCATCATCATCATCGTTGTTGTCGTCATCATCATCATGAGTATCAACATCTCCCCAAAATGGTACGTAATGACACTAAAACGCATCCACATCATCATTGTCATTATCACTGTTACCGTTATCATAGTCATCATCATCATCATCGGTGTTGTCGTCATCATCATCATCAGTTGTTGTCGTCATCATCATCATGAGTATCAACATCTCCCCAAAATGGTACGTAATGACACTAAAACGCATCCACATCATCATTGTCATTATCACTGTCACCATTATCATAGTCATCATCATCATCATCATCGTTGTTGTCGTCATCATCATCATCATCGTCGTTGTCGTCATCATCATCATGAGTATCAACATCTCCCCAAAATGGTACGCAATGACACTAAAACGCATCCACATCATCATTGTCATTATCACTGTTACCGTTATCATAGTCATCATCATCATCATCGGTGTTGTCGTCATCATCATCATCATCGTTGTTGTCGTCATCATCATCATGAGTATCAACATCTCCCCAAAATGGTACGTAATGACACTAAAACGCATCCACATCATCATTGTCATTATCACTGTCACCATTATCATAGTCATCATCATCATCATCATTGTTGTCGTCATCATCATCATCATCGTTGTTGTCGTCATCATCATCATGAGTATCAACATCTCCCCAAAATGGTACGTAATGACACTAAAACGCATCCACATCATCATTGTCATTATCACTGTTACCGTTATCATAGTCATCATCATCATCATCGGTGTTGTCGTCATCATCATCATCATCGTTGTTGTCGTCATCATCATCATGAGTATCAACATCTCCCCAAAATGGTACGTAATGACACTAAAACGCATCCACATCATCATTGTCATTATCACTGTCACCATTATCATAGTCATCATCATCATCATCGTTGTTGTCGTCATCATCATCATCATCGTCGTTGTCGTCATCATCATCATGAGTATCAACATCTCCCCAAAATGGTACGCAATGACACTAAAACGCATCCACATCATCATTGTCATTATCACCGTCATCATCGTCATCATCATCATGATCATATTCATCATCATAGACTGTGAAACGTCTGTAGTGCAATAAATGTTACATGGAGAGATCCACTTAGTTCTGGCACTCCTATTCTTTAAATAATAGACGATTTGGGGGAACATAGAATGTGTCTTTTTACCACAAAATCAGATTGTCCCCCATGAAAAAAGTAGGACAAACGCGTCCTACCAATTAACGAAAGGTCACTCGTGCAAACCGCAAAATTATGTTATGTCCCTTGGTTATTTGCGAACATTTCCTAATGGAATGTTAGAACGTATTGATCTATTCTGTATCTTTAATATCCACATAAGCCAACCGTCCCAAGATGCTTAGACTACACTCAAAGTGAACCTCAATCACACCTGCAAACAGAGCAAGATGTGTTTGAAGCCAAGACACACACAGAGTCTTACCTATGTACAAGCTGCGTCGGGACTGCCAGTATTCGTAGGTCTTGACAATGAAGGGATGCTCCCCTGCCATTTGCTGTTGGGACAAGACACAAAAATGTTATTTTCGGTTCACAATGAACCATATTAATTTCCCCCTGGCACTTGCTGTTGGGACAAGACACGGAAATCAGAAGCAGAGTTGATACTTTCACTATGTTATTTTCGATTAGCAATGAACCATATTAATTTCCCCCTGCCATTTGCTGTTTGGACAAGACACGGAAATCAGAAGCAGAGTTGATATTTTCACCATGTTATTTTCGGTTCACAATGAACCATATTAATTTCCCCCTGGCACTTGCTGTTGGGACAAGACACGGAAATCAGAAGCAGAGTTGATACTTTCACTATGTTATTTTCGATTAGCAATGAACCATATTAATTTCCCCCTGCCATTTGCTGTTTGGACAAGACACGGAAATCAGAAGCAGAGTTGATATTTTCACCATGTTATTTTCGGTTCACAATGAACCATATTAATTTCCCCCTGGCACTTGCTGTTGGGACAAGACACGGAAATCAGAAGCAGAGTTGATACTTTCACTATGTTATTTTCGATTAGCAATGAACCATATTAATTTCCCCCTGCCATTTGCTGTTGGGACAAGACACGGAAATCAGAAGCAGAGTTGATACTTTCACTATGTTATTTTCGGTTCACAATGAACCATATTAATTTCCCCCTGGCACTTGCTGTTGGGACAAGACACGGAAATCAGAAGCAGAGTTGATACTTTCACTATGTTATTTTCGGTTCACAATGAACCATATTAATTTCCCCCTGGCACTTGCTGTTGGGACAAGACACGGAAATCAGAAGCAGAGTTGATACTTTCACCATGTTATTTTCGATTAGCAACGAACCATTTTAATTTCCCCCTGGCACTTGCTGTTGGGACAAGACACGGAAATCAGAAGCAGAGTTGATACTTTCACTATGTTATTTTCGGTTCACAATGAACCATATTAATTTCCCCCTGGCACTTGCTGTTGGGACAAGACACGGAAATCAGAAGCAGAGTTGATACTTTCACTATGTTATTTTCGATTAACAATGAACCATTTTAATTTCCCCCTGTTAGAAGAGACACCAACCAGAATCAAAGGCATTTTCAGAATTTAAAACACAAACATTTTTTATGGATATACTATTTTCTCTATGTTAAGTAACCCTTTTGCATTAATGACATCCCTTGGCAGTTTCTGTTGTTTCTATTCTTAAGGCTCCAGCCTGAATCCTGCTAGCATTTCAGGCATGAAACCGGATTTTCATTAAAATATTGCGCTCTCCAGGTGAGAGCAACCGAATTTCACAGACGCCTCTTTGACTATGTTGTTACTGCTGTTGTCGTTGTTTTCGTTCCCCAGCTTAAGCGCTCTGGGGGCACACCCAGTGCCGTGTGAACATTTCGCATGGCCTTGGGTGGGAAGATTACATGTGTGGCTGCTTTTAAAGGGCCCCGCCACATGGGCGGCCATACTCCGACTTCAGGGGATGTGACTATAAAGTACCTAATAATACCTAATAATAGTTATACAACAAAGTACTGCTGGGGGTAATGAAGAAATTGTCTTTATCAAAGAAAACCATATTTTTGCAGGAAATATGTTATCTTAATCGAAGTAAACGGCTACTCAACCAAATGTTTGTATATGGATAGTCGAATAAAAAACTAATTCAGCGTTTCATTGCTGAAAAATCTGTATTATTAAACATTCGGGACGTTCCTGGTGTTGCACTGCCTCTGGGCATTGCCTCCAGGATCGTTCCCACCATCATTATATCTACTAATGTCCCATATGTGTCTGCTCCAGACCGGAGGGCGTTAATCAGATTTTCATTCATTCATTCATTGCTGAAATTAGTGAATGCAAAGAATTGAAGACTTCTATGTTTGCTTGCTTGTTCGACGTTGATGTTTCTTTTATTGATAGGTAAAATTACTGCAAAAGGATAATCAATGTCACACTAACCTGAATGGTGGCCTCATCTTTGCATTGTTTCACTGCATTCTCCTTAATTATCTGTTGTTTGTCTAGCACCTGGAAAGAAAAGGGGAAAAAAAAGAACGACACAAAAATGAAAATAACGCTTTCATGCAAAAAAAACAAGCACACACACATGATGTGCATGCACAGAAAAGCAAACGCACACATACTTCTTTCTTTTTGATGGTTGTGATCTGGGGAGTAGTTCATAGCGGCTACGTTGACAACGTCAGACGTCAGACACGACGTCTGAACTATCCACGTCTGAACTATCCGAGCAGTTTAGTCACGATTCATAGGACAGACGTCAGCTTTACGACTTAATACGTCAGAACTTCTTCGGAATTCCCCAGTGATGCTAACATGTGCGCATGCGCTAGACTTTCTTCCGCACGACGCAGAGGAAAGCAGCCAGTGTGCGAGCCCGCTATAGGCTTATTATTGTTGAGAGGCAGTGTGTGTGTGTGTCACTCACTGTGTGTGTGTTGGAAAGAATGTAGGCCTTTTGCCTAGCAGTGTAGCCTAGTTAGTATCATTTCCACACTATCTGAGTTCATGTGTCAATCATAGGATGTGGTAGGCCTAGGCCTATAAGCTTAAATAATTAAATAACAAATTTGTGTAGGATGTGTGAGTGATAATAGACTAGTAGTGGAACTGAATTATGTACAGCCAACAAAATAATGAAAAGTTCAAATGACCTCTCTCTCTCTCTCTCTCTGTCTCTCACACACAACACACACACATGCGCGCATGCACACACGCATTCACACACACACGCTAACCCTCGAGACATGGGAGTCCGCCATGAAGCAATCTCATTGTGGTGCACGCTTTCAACGTAGGCCTACTGACGGCTTGGTTTTTGTCATGCTGTAGCATGAATCATCTTCAAAAACAACTTGTTAAGTGTTGCACGAGTTTTTCCTATCGCAGATATGTACTTTCATGCCAACATACACACCCATTTTAGCAATAAACCGAATGCATCGCCGCCTTTGCATCTCCCAATCTCGACCGTAGGTCAGACGTACAGCTCGTAGTCTGCCGAATTCGCTGGACTAAATTTCAGCCCTTTAGTTCGCCGGTACACCCAGGCGTATACCCCAGTTAGGCCCCATGAATGGTAACTTTGCCTGGAAAGTTCAGACGTTTCCGTTTAGTGCAGACGTTCGCGCGTGCATACGCCCCATGAATTGAAGCCCTGAAGATGTTACGGTTGTTGTCTATATTGTTGCCTTTAGGTCCTACAGCATAAATATAAGACTTAAAGTTAAAGAATCAAACTGTCTCTTAAGAATGTAATCAGGGGGAGGGGGAGAGAGAGACTTGCTGTCAGTTCTTTCTTTTTTCATTTTAAACAAACAGAAATGTTGTGTTTTGTTGTCTGTACTTTGCTTGTATGAGATCACATTGTAATGTTTCTTCACGAAATAATAAAGGATTTTGTTACTTTGAC
This sequence comes from Phymorhynchus buccinoides, assembly GCA_017654935.2. Lineage (NCBI taxonomy): Eukaryota > Metazoa > Mollusca > Gastropoda > Neogastropoda > Raphitomidae > Phymorhynchus > Phymorhynchus buccinoides. The sequence continues at coordinate 25,381,363 of CM065702.1, forward strand.
TTTGCCTTAGCTTTCACATAGCGCCCCACCCACCACCACCACCCACCCCCACACACACACGCCCGCACACACACACACACACACACACACCTTCATGGCATAGAACATCTTGTCGTCCTCCCTCTGCACTTTGAGCACATTGCCAAACGCTCCCTGAGCAATCACCTCCAACACCTGCAACACACACATTTCAATTCATGTTGTTGATTTCGTTCCCCAGCTTAAACGCTCTGGGGGCACACCCAGTGCCATGTGAACGTTTCGCATGGCCTTGGGTAGGAAGATTACTATGGCTGCTTTTAAAGAGCCCCGCCACATGGGCGGCCATACTCCGACTTCAGGGGACTTCGCTCCATTCATGGAGCCACCCACACATTCACTCCATGGGGTGGAGTGACAACAACCAACAATTCTTTACAGCGTGTAGGGAGAACTGCCACTGGTGAAGACAGCTTCCATTGGGCACAGCCGCATCATTTTAATATTGGCCATGGGTCAGTTTCACTTGCATCACATGTACCTGTAGACACAGTGCATAGCCAAGGACCCTTGGCTGTTCAATTTATGTAAAAACACAACAACAACCAAACCACTCTGCCAGTGATACCTACTACTACTACTACCTCTCTAGACAAGACTTGAGGAGTGGACACTCCAAACTTGGGCATCATGTGTTCACAAAGCTTCACATTGAAGACTGTTTAGTGTGGCTCTGTGGTGCCGCTGACATGACAGTAGCAGTGCCCGGGCGGAATCGCGACTGTTAAAACAGCGACGATCAAAACAGCGACATCAAAACAGTGACTAGTTCAAAACAGCGACAGTCGTAATAGTGATAGCGTCAAAACAGCGATCTCCGAAATAGCGACAATCAAAACAGCGACGATTTTGATTCAAAACATCGACAGTCAAAGTAGCGACCATCAGAATAGCGACAATCCAACAAAAAATCGATAACATTTTTAGAAGTGTGTGTGTGTGTGAGAGAGAGTGTGTGTGTGTGTTAGGGTTTGCATGCGCACGAGTTTGTGTGTGTATGTAAAGTGTGTGTGCGTGCGTGCGTGTGTGTGTGTGTGATCTTTCTAGCCATTTTTCACGAGCAGCACGTTTCATTAAAACATTTTTTTCTCTCAATTGTTGAGGGTTATTATTTTTCACTCAGGAATGTTGTGCAACTGAACAGATTGTGCAAAACATTTATAATGCAGATTTTGATGAAATGTGTGAACAGATTGTGTGAAACATACAAACAGATTTTGATGAAACATATGAACAGATTTTGATCAAACATGTGAACAGATTTCCACGAAACACGTGAACAGATTTTGACGAAACATAGTGGAACAGATAGGGTGCTAGGCTGGGTGATATGGCATGGACTGAGGAATTTTTATTAATTCTACTATCTATTGTATCTATATACTTACCATTCCACTACAAAGTGCATATTTGTACAAGATTAGCTTGGAAGACAGAAAATAAAACAAGAGTGTCTTACTACAACTCCCAATCCACGTAACTTCCAGTTAAGCAGAATAGATAGATGTATTTATAAAATTTTAAAAAACACAACAAAACCCACCTCAAAGTCAAGGTCCTCAATCTCTCCCCTCAAAGGAAAATGCGGCAAGAACAAGGCCTCAGTGACAGGGATCTTGTGATCGACTTTGTCCAGCCCCTTCCCCGCCTTCCCCCCTCCATTGCGCTGCTTGGAGTCGGCCAGCCGCTGGGAGCTTCGAGACTTCTCCCGCACGAAGCTGGCGTTAGGGGACAGGTTCTGCAAACAACATGGAGATCCAATCTACTATTAACATTTGAATGTGTAAATCACTAGATGTGGTCTTCTTCTGTGTTCTCAGGCCATTTACATTACAATGCGCTAAGGATCCCAGGAGGGGACCCTAAAAACTCGAGTACCGCGTAAATGTCAGACTTTCGCTCGCGATGCCGGTCAAGATACGCGCTTCGTCTATTTATTCCGCTAGGTAGTATTAAAATTTTTGCTTTTGAAAGTTGATTTTAAAGGCAAAATGTTGCTCACGTGTCAATTGGCATTATTTTGAAGCTGTGTGTCCTGGTCCGACTTGACTGCTTTCCCTTCTTCCTCTTATAATGATTTTTTTACTGCGACTTTCGACGAAGCCTTAATAGCCTGATAGGTTAGGATGCGAATAGCAAATCTGTAGGTCGTGTAGGTCGTGGGTTCGAGTCTGCCCCTCACCACAAATTTTTTTTTTTTGGGGGGGGAGGCTTTTCATCATTTTTTTTAAAAGGAGAGGGGAGTGGGCGGAAGGGAGGGGGGCGCAGCCCAGGGAGGGGAAAGCTGGGGGTGGGCGGAGGGGGGGGGGGACACGGGGAGGGGGAAAGCAGGATAGGGGAAACCCCAAGCGAAGCTAGGAAGGAGAAGAGGGAGGCGAGTACCTTCTGGAAGTTTGGAAAGGTGGGGGTGGGCGGAGGGGGGGGGGACACGGGGAGGGGGAAATCAGGATAGGGGAAACCCGAAGCGAAGCTAGGAAGCGCAGATGCTTCATGCTGCTATGCGGAGCACGGGTAAGTGGGCGGAAGGGAGGGGTGCTGCCGTGCGGAGCACAGGTTTATCTAGTATGGCCACAATAGTTGAATTTCGTATGTGCATGGGTGCAACACCCAAAAAATTTTAAAAAATGAAAGGCTGGGGTCCAGGAACCCATGGCCCCGGCAGGGTACAGGGGCAGAGCCCCCCGTCAGACCATTCAGGGGGGCAAGTTAAGAGATATATATAACCAGACAGACAGACAGTTCAAATGATAGACAGAGATAGTTTGAGTCTGATAAGCCTTGTAAAATTATTACATTGCCTTTCAACTTCCAAGTCGGAACAACTAAGTTCAAAACGCCCCCCAAATCGCTTGTGGTCAATTTTTTTGAGGGGGATGAATTTTTTAAAAACTGAAGTTCAGTTTCTGGTAAAATACAAAATACTGAAATCAGAGTAAAAATGAAAGAGTAACACCCATGCGTTTCTCTGGTCTCCTCACTGCTTTGGTTTAAGCAAACATTCTGATTTCGGAGGAGCTCAGAGCCAGAGGAGAAAATTATTTGGAGGATTCTATTTTTTTAAGAAAAAAAGTCAGGAGAATGGGCCAATGAATAAGGTAGGTCCTTGGTTCTAAGCATGCAATACGTAACTAATACCAGAAACAAACGTCGAGACACAGAAACAACAATGTTCAGTAATATTGCAACAACATGGTAGGCAGGGCATCAACATCAGCAATAAGAACAAGCAAAACAGAAAACCAACTGACCAAATAAACTAGCAAACAAATAAATAAATGAAAAAACACTTCTTCCACCCCAATTTACTTCTTCTAGTTCTACTACCATTACTACTCCATGGCTCCCAGGGACCACCATTTGGGGGTCTATGAAGCACTAAAATTCTAAAGGACCCTCTAAAAGAATGTGCAGGTGGTTCCAGGGATGCACTAGAAACATTCTTTTTTAGCATTCACTATGCCACTGGGACCCTCTATCCTGCCTGTAGGACCCTCTATACTGTAAGTGAAGGAGTCCCTGGGACCCCTTGTTTTTTTGCGGGACGATTGGGAGCCCTGCTACTCCTACTACTATTACTGCTACTACCACTATCACCACCCACCACTACACCACACCACCACTACTACTACTACTACCACTATCACCACCCACCACACCACTACTACTACTACTACTGCTACCACTATCACCACCCACCACTACACCACACCACCACTACTACTACTACTACTACTACCACCACCCACCACCACCCACCACACTACTACTACTACTACTACTACTACCACTATCACCACCCACCACTACACCACACCACTACTACTACTACTACTGCTACCACTATCACCACCCACCACTACACCACACCACCACTACTACTACTACTACTGCTACCACTATCACCACCCACCACTATCACCACCCACCACACCAACACTACTACTACTACCACTATCACCACCCACCACACACCACTACTACTACTACTATTACTGCTACTACCACTATCACCACCCACCACTACACCACACCACCACTACTACTACTACTACTATTACTGCTACTACCACTATCACCACCCACCACTACACGTACACCACTACTACTACTACTACTACTACTACCACTATCACTTCCCACTTTACACCACACTACCACTTTACTACTACTACCACTATTGGTCCACCCACCACACAACACTTTACTACTACTACTATTACTGCTACTACCACTATCATTTTTACCACTTATGACACCACCACTACTTTTCCTACTACTACACTGGCGTCTACACGTGAGACCTTGCGCACTTGAGTGGGCACACCACACCATTCTGCACTGCTATATTTGCTTATACTAGCACTTTTTTCACCCACCACTACACTTACTAGTACCACTACTGTTATACTACTATTACTGCTACTTTACCACCTGGACCACCCACCACTACACGTAGACCACACACCACCACCACTACTACTACTACTTTTCTCTTCTTTGCACTTTCAGGTGTCTACTTCTTTCTGCCTTATTCAGTTATTGGTCCATTCTCCTGCATTTTTTTCTTCAAAACCCTTCCACGTTTTTCCTTTTTACAATTTATGACACGCCAGGTAAGATACATTTATTGTACACTGGCGTCCACACGTGAGACCTTGCGCACTTGAGTGACCACCTGTTGTCCATTCTGCAGTGCATATTTGCTTATATAGCCTTTTTTATACTATTTTAACTTACTAGTATGTATTTGTTATCCTTTTTTACTGTTTTTTTAGAGGATCCGATAACAGAGTAGAGGTAGGCAGCTCAACGTTTCCACACTGTGTGGACACATGACAGATAGGGACACAATGGTGGAGACAACATGTTATGAATTGTACTGTATGACAGAAACAGTTTACAGGTTGTTGAACGTTGGTAAGATACACATGAGTGTTTTGTAATAAGTGGTCACACTTTACGCGGTGACAGTCCTGAGATACAGGTAGGCAGTTGACAAACACTATAACACTCTGACACAGACAGAAACAGAAACAAATAAATCAGACTACAAACACACTACACACTCTGACACAGACAGAAAAGAGACAGAAACAGACTACAGGTAGGCAGACAACAAACACACTCACACTCTGACACAGACAGAAACAGACATACAGGTAGGCAGACAACAAACACACTCACACTCTGACACAGACAGAAACAGAAACACAGGTAGACAGACAACAAACACTCACACTCTGACACAGACAGAAACAGAAACACAGGTAGACAGACAACAAACACTCACACTCTGACACAGACAGAAACAGAAACACAGGTAGACAGACAACAAACACTCACACTCTGACACAGACAGAAACAGAAACACAGGTAGACAGACAACAAACACTCACACTCTGACACAGACAGAAACAGAAACACAGGTAGACAGACAACAAACACTCACACTCTGACACAGACAGAAACAGAAACACTGGGTAGACAGACAACAAACACACTCACACTCTGACACAGACAGAAACAGAAACACTGGGTAGACAGACAACAAACACACTCACACTCTGACACAGACAGAAACAGAAACACTGGGTAGACAGACAACAAACACACTCACACTCTGACACAGACAGAAACAGAAACACTGGGTAGACAGACAACAAACACACTCACACTCTGACACAGACAGAAACAGAAACACTGGGTAGACAGACAACAAACACACAGCCACACTCTGACACAGACAGAAACAGAAACACTGGGTAGACATAGAAATTCATACAAGCTGGGAAAACACAAAGAGAATCACAAAGAAAGACAAGGGACAGGGACTGGGACACACAAAGACTGATATCTATAGAAAGACAAACAATGCCTAAACACACAATAAAATCACATACTAGATACACACAATGTACACACGTCTCTTTATTCTTCCAAGTTCAAGTTCGCCTCATCAATCTGTTAAAAGTCAAAGGTGTACTTTAACACGCCCCCCCCCCCCCCCCCCCCCCCCCCCCCCCCCCCATGTTCACGACTCTTGACCTCAAAAGTCTGGGCAGTGGGTGGATGCCTCATGCCTCCATATGGGGAGCTGGACAACCCCTGCCCCCTCCATGAGTCTCTCCTCGTGGGGATACCGGTTTTTTTCTCTCGTAAAAATAGTTCCACCACCTTCTTAAAGTTCTGTGCTCGTAACTTCCCTGTAATCTGCCACTCTCTTTGACTCTGCCTTTTCCCTTTGCTTTCTATCATCTACTACAATGGAATCCTGATAACTCAAAAATGGATGACTCAAAAACACTGGATAACTCATAACTTTTTGGTCCCAGTTTAACAATCTTTATGATAAAATATTTTCTTAACTCAAAATGTATCTCAAAATAAAATTTCAGTTCCTTCAATTTTGACTTATGCGAATTTTACTGTATCTTTCCGACTTATTGAGTATTCAGTTATTGGCCCATTCTCCTGCCTTTTTTCCCCAAAAAAAATCTTCCAAATCATTTTTCTCCTCTGAGCTCCTGCGAAATTGGAATGTCAGCTGTACGCAGCGGGGAGACCAGTGAAAACTGAAAAAACGGACACATATGTACCATACCCATTATGGCCATATGGCCTGGGAACGCAGAAAAAGAAGATCTCAAAGTCTTGTTCTTTCCGTTTCATGACAATAACCCAAGGCTGATCCTAACCCTATCCCTTTCCCGAGAACACCAGAATGTTGCTTCTCAGTAATGGGGAGGGGGGGGGGGGGGGGGGGGGGGGGGGGGGGTCTTAAGTACAATTTTGCCTATTAAACTTCTTTCCCTACTCCCAGTTCCACCATTGCTACCTTACCATTGTAATGTTCAGCTACTTCACACCTAACTGCGACCTTGCTCCTTCCCATTAGTTCCGCTTGGCTGCCCCCCTCCCCCTCCCACTACCCCCTAGTTCAGCTATTGTTGGCTCTAAGCTGCACTCCAAGAACCCTTGGTATTGGTCCTTGAGAGTTATACATGAGCCGTGGGAATCCCACATACCATCCCCTTCGACTAAAAACCAATAACCGCTGACTGGTTTCCCCAAAAACCTTGATCAATAGGGCATTTGCCACGAGTGTTCGTTCTCTATACTAGACTACTAATTTGCCCGCGCTCGTTCTGCCCGAGTTACGTTGACCTTCTAATTTAACCTTCTAAATTCAATTACCGTATTTTACGGACTACAAGGCGCACCTGATTATAAGGCGCACCCCCCAAACTTTACACAAAATTCTGATTTTGAATGTATAGTTTCTTACTATATTATCAGTCACATTATAAGGCGCAGGGGTCTCAGTCTGGGAAAAAAGTATCGCCTTATAGTCCGTAAAATACGGTAAGTGAAATCCAAGGTCCTGGCACGCGGCAAATGCCCTATTGATCACTCTGAAAAAAAAGTAACATATGAGGTAATGGTTGAAATACATGATTTATTTCAGTTTTACTGGATCTTTTATTGTTATCATGATAATCATAATGACTAAAATCCCCAGAACATGGAGTGTGGCTGCCCACGTGGTGGGGTAATAACAAACGGTCACACACGTAATGTTCTCATCCATAGCTGATGCATACAAAATGTGTTACTTTGGACCATAGTGTTCAAGTGATCTGGCTGTTGGGATGATCCCTGCAGTCATGACTTTTAGCCAGGGTAGGTCAACAACAACAACTAAAACTGTAAAAAAGTGAAAGAAGAAAATGAGGGGTTGGGTTGGGATAGGTATTATTATTATTATTATTATTATTATTATTATTAGGTACTTTATAGTCACAGAGGCGTCTCTGTGAAATTCAGGTTGGAAAGTGCGTCGCGTCGCGCCACTGATGGGCGGGGGGGGGGGGGGGGTAAATTTTTACCAAATGACAACTTTTTCGTTGCCACTGGGTTTAACGTATGCTAAGTGCATGGGCACACGGGACCTCGGTTTATCGTCTCATCCGAAAGACTCCACGTTCAGACCGTTAAGGCCTAGTGCAGAATGAGAGGAAAAAAATCCCCTGTACCCAGGTTCGAACTCGGGTTTACTTGACACGAAGTGAACGTGCTACCACTGTGCCACTCTACACCACAGGGTGAGAGGAGTTATACGAAGAGTGAGAAATAAAAGGGGGGGAAGCAGAGAGAGAGAGAGAGAGCAGACAAAAGGAGCTTCAAGTTAAGGCAGAGAGAGACAGGGGTTGGAGAAGATAGGCTGGGGAAAAAAAAGAGATCTACACAGATCGTCTTCAGACTTTATGCGTCATATGACCCCTGACTACAGAAAATGAGGGGTCATGATTTAAAATGATGGGCCACTAATGTGTTACTAAAACATAAAACATAAATTTCAGTACAATGCCGCAATACAATATGCCTACACGCATGCGCGCGTCCACGCACACACACATATGTGTATTAATTCTATTATTATTATACACAGTAAGTGTATGACCAGAACAGAACTTTAATTCATTGCCTTAAAACACAAGGTAATATTTGGCATACATATTAATAAGAGAGACAGACACAGACACACAGACAGAACTAGATGTTTAAGTGTACTGTGACAGTGTAGCCCACAAGTTTACAGTCAAGTAGTCTAGTTGTAGATCTAGAAAAAGAAAAAGACCACGCAAGTTTTTGTGTACAAAACAAACTTAGTTAGACTGAATGATGTAATGCTATGACGTATTTGTGGTAAAAGAAAAAAAAATCAGAATGAAACAAATCTCTCTCTCTCTCTGCAAGTGGACTTGTTTCTTTTTCTTCCGGTTAAGTACCCACAATCAACAGTTTGATTTTTATGGTACTATTTCGGTCGAGGTTCGAAGTCGGAGAGCAGGGGGAAAAAAAGAGAGAGAGAAAGAGAGCGAAAGAAAGACAGAAAAACCTACC
>CM065702.1:25398305-25418763 GCA_017654935.2 Phymorhynchus buccinoides
TGAAAGAAAAGTTAAAAATAGACTCAGGCAATGCAAGCACGTACGCAAACGTCACACACATTTTTATTTGACACACATATCACATGCACACGGTTCTCATTTGACAAAGAAATAAATCTGAAATATTACCATAGCATCAACCTTGAGTGCGGGAGTGTTTTGCCTCGACATACACGCATTTGGTAACATATTTCAATGACAAAATAATATTATAATAAAAACGCCATTGAAAAAATTAAAACGATTGTTGGTTTGATGATATCATGGTCCTCTTATACTGTAAAGTTAAAAATCTGTTTTCACTTTTGAAAGTGTAGTTCTTAACAGAAGCAAGCAAAGGTCAGACAGAAAGACATGTCAGACAGAAAAAACAATGAACTCTTTGGCGCAGGTTAAAATCCTTTGATTTCAATGACAAGCAGGAGCAATTCCAAAATTAAATTATTATTATTATTCTGCATTCCCAAGCCATATGGCATTAGCATTTGCCGTGATTTCGTATCTGCAGTGTGCGCTGCGCCATTTTGTCAGCCGAGCTATGTTTGTATGTGCAAACTGTGACTGAAAATGAACTGCCAGTGCGTTACTTTGTTATGTTTTTGAGTTGTGTTGTGCAGAATCCAGTATTTAGTAGGTCTGTTATGGCGAAGATTAGGTCTGTACTGTTATGTGTAGTTTGTGTGCGAGTGCAACACGGGCCGTCAAAGTTGCCGTGGCTTTCGATCACGAGTTCGTCTGCTCGTCTTCTCAGGTTCGTTTTTCTTTTTCAGTCTCTTGCAGCTTAGACACTGAATGCGGTTTTATCTTCATTTTTTTTCCAGAATTCTAATAAAATTCAGGGGGTGAGGCTTAGACAACGGTGCGCTTTGTAGTCCTGAAAATATGGCAGACTAAGTTAAAAACGCCCCAAATCGCTTGTGGTGAAACTTTGTTGTTGTTGGATGAATTCAAAAACAAAACCTGCAGTTCAGTTTCTGGTCAAATTAAAAATACTGAAATCAGTGCAAAAATGAAAGAGTAGCACCCATGCCAGTTCATAGATCTTTTTTTCCTTTTCAGTAAAGTTATCGACAACCGAAACAATCAGACAGACAGACAAAAAAGGCAAACTGACAAAGACAAAAATGTAGGCTTTTTGACAGACGTAGCAAGATCTGTCCACCCTTACTTCCAATCTGGCTCCAGAAATGTTTTCGCTCCTCCGTGTTGTCCTTTTTGTGGAAGAGTTCCAGAGAAATGGCCTCCACCAGGGCGGTCTGCAGCTGAGGGGCCTCCACACTCCTCTGCAAGTCAAGGATAGCTTTGTTAAATAACTAAAGTCAGGGTTCCCAGGGCTTTCAGCTATCCCCAAGTAAGGACCTTGTAAGGACCTGTAGGCGTAAGGATAATCTCCATCTTTTACTTTAGCCAACGATCTTGAATTAAGGAACACTTTCCCAGCATTGTGAACAATGTCTAAGCCGATAGAAAAACTATGGCTGACACAGATATATAAATAGTTTTCTCGCAAAACGACACCAGGATAAAGAACGAGATTTCAGTCTAATTTTTCTTGACAAATCACGGTGCATTGTTCGTCTGCTAAGCGGTCAGTTGAAACGGGAAGGTTGGGTAGGTGAAGTAGATGCTGAGCGATGTTTCTCAAGTATAAAATCGCTGCTTCTGCCAGGGCTCCCCATTCTGTGCGTCTGTGCGTCAAATGTGCGTGACAGACGCATTAAAACTTCGTACTGGGGGTGAAACAACGCACTATAATTACTACTGGAGGGTTATGAGACGCACTATAAATCTGCCCAGTGGGTGAGCCCGTCTCCCATTTCACCCTATCTTTCTCTCTCTCTTTCTCTCTCTCTACCCCCCCCCCCCCCCCCCTCCATTCGCTCACATAACCCTGGTCCGTCTTCCATAAATAGACAGGACAATCATTGGGTTAGAAAAGAAAAAAAAACTCCATCACTTAACACCTCAGAGGCATTAGCACAAGGTGAAGGTCAGGTCATGACAGTACTTTATCATTCTAGACTGGTTACAAGTTCAATGACCTTTGACACATCCCCAGAGTCTAGCCTACCACCCCTGCCATGTACCCATCATTATACAGTCCCCTTCCCTTTTACTTCGCCACTCTTCCTCTTAATTACCTTTATCAAAAAGTTTGTTTTTGTCTGCTTGCTTGCACCCCCCCCCCCTCCCTTTCCCCACTCCCCCCTATCTCTTATGAGCTCTATCCTCTCTTCTTACCCTCCGCCCCCCTCCCCCACCTCTCTCTCTCTCTCTCTCTATCGACAATAATTTATCATGGTCCAAGCACATTTCTGCCATCTGTAAAAATATAGCGAAGAAAGTATTCCAACTAAACAGAATAAAGCACTTCCTCGACATCCATACTCGAAAACTCTTTTTTAATGCATACATTCAGCCTGAAATAGATTATGCTTCTACTTGTTGGGATCTTGCTAGCGAAAACTGCTTAAAGCCACTGAAAAGACTCTACAAACGTGCTCTAAAAATTGTTCTTCTTAAGCCATCTTCACTTCAAAATAGCGATTATAAGGAACTAGGCATTCTTCCATTAGACTACAAATTTTACCTCAACAAAGCTATTTTCATGTACAAAATTGTGAATAAACTGACACCGGCCTATCTATGCAAACGATTTCCTATTACTAACATTCGTAGCAAAAATATAATTTATATTCCTCGCCCTAGAACAAACCTGTTTATGACCTCCCTTACATACTCCGGTAGCAAATTATGGAATGAATTAGAAAATTGCAATAAAAACCTAATAAGTGTCTCATCCTTTAAAAGAACATATCACAAACACCTCTTAGAAAAGTTTTAAGCTATTAACTTCCTAGAAATATTCGCTGTTTGTTTAGAAATAATAATGACTTTACGTAAATATAATGTTTCTCTATAACGTGGGGTTATTAGTGTATTGTATTCTATCATTGGACCATGAGCGTATTTGCACCTGTGTGTTCGAACACACCACGAGAGACTAGGTATGCATGTTTTGGTATAGTTATAGGATATGCTGTATGTTTTGTGTGTGTGCGAGTACGTGAACGAGCTCTTCGTTTGAGCTTGAATTTTTTTCGCATGTTCTTCAATTTACTGTGAACATGCCTGTTGTTATTTTCTATTCTTGTTATGCATTTTTTACTTTCTTTTGTTTTCCTTTTCTTCTTATTTGGCTTTTCTTTTTCCCCTCGAGGGCATGGTGTAAAGAAGCTTGAGCTTATCCGTTTACCCTCATTAAACATTCGTATTCGTATTCGTATTCGTATTCTCTCTCTCTCTGTAGACATAAATACAGGTTGGTGTGTGAAGGGTTGTGGGACCAAGAGTAAGGCGAAAGACAGAGAAAGAGAGAGAGAGAGAGAGAGAGAGAGAATTAAAATGTGTGTGTGTGTGTGTGTGTGTGTGTGTGTGTGTGTGCTATTGAATGTGCAACATAAATTGTCATGCCTTGCTTGAAATTTTATAATTTTGTTGTTTCATCCTCAATGCCTCAAAAGAGGGCAAAGGATTAAAGTTCGTGATTCTTGAATGATGTGTGTGAGTGTGGCTGTGTGTGACTGTGTTGGTAACATTTGTGTGTCGGAAATGCCAGGCATGTAATGCTTCATACTGCCTGTGCATACAATACTTTACATTTTTTTGACAGTACCCACATGTCTTTATGCTTATTTTGTTTTGATTTTTCACCCTCTATAAGTTCACCCTGCGGGTGAAGAGACCCTCTATAGCTGCTTCCTGGGGGTGAAAATACCCTCTATGGTCAAACAAAATGGGGAGCCCTGTTCTGCGATCCATTTTGAGTATGGTCTTGCTGATCAGGGCAGTTATTGGCAGGTGTCAGGACTTGTAAGGACCTTGAAGTGAATGTAAGCACTTGAAAGGCCTTACTTGGAGATTTCAATTTGTCAAGACTTATAAGGACTGGTAAGGCCCCTATGAACCCTAGGCTGCATACGATTTGACCCCAATACGATGCGATTGTGACCATGTCTGTGAGGACTTCATGATTCACGTGAAATACTTCTGTCTTCTTCTTCTTCGATCGCTCAGACAGTTCCCTGTCAATTATGAGCGTAGATGCATCATGCTGTCATTATGCGCCTAAGTAAGAAATAATTAGGCTCAGCAAGTCCGACTTTGGCTGGAGGAAATCTTTTTTAAATGTTTTTTTTTTAAAGGCAGGAGAATGGACCGGTTAGGCAGAAAGATAGTAGATGACAGTAAGCAAAGGGAAAAGGCAGAGTCAAAGAGAGTGACAGATGAGAGGAAGCTACAAGCACAGAACTTCCAGAAGGTGGGGGAACTATTTATACAAAAGACCCCCTGGTATCCCCACAGGGGGGACGTCTGTCTAAAAATAGCATTACTACTTTCGTCCACCATACTCATGTAGACCGCAATACACGATTCAAATAAAACGTCTGATACAAACAAACAATATTTTATCCGATTCATGTATGGGAGACTACAAACATAGTGAACATAACTAGTACATGGATGTAACTCCCCAAAATAAAAAAAACCTGAAAGGCAGGGTACAGCAGGCTCAGAGCCCCGTCGGACGATTCAGGGGGGCAACGTAAGAGAGAGAGAGATAACGAGACAGACAGACAGTTCAAATGATAGACAGAGACAGTTTGAGTCCAATAAGCCTTGTAAAATTATTACATTGCCTTTCTAAACTTCCAAGATAGAACAACCAACTGATAAACAAGTTCAAAACGCCCCAAATCGCTTGGGGTCAATTTAAAAAAATTTTTTTTCATGAATTAAAAAAACCTGATGTTCAGTTTCTGGTAAGATTAAAAATACTGAAATCAGTGTAAAAATGAAAGAGTAGCACCCATGCTAGTAGGATTTCATCAGATTTATTTACTATTCAGACAGTAGAATTTCACATCAATCATGCCTCACAAATGTCAAAATCAGATTGTAGTGAATCGTATGCAGTGTGGCTAGGCCTCAACAGCCCGTTCTTTCCAGATATAGCTACCCCCTGACACGAACTATGCCGCATAATGCGCAATCCACCAGTTGCAGGCTGCAGGGCCTCCACACTCCTCTGCAAATCAAAGATAGTTTTACTTCTTCTTCTTCTTCGATCACCCAGACAGTTCCCTGTCAAATATGAGCGCAGATGCGTCATGCTGCCGTTATGCGCCTAGGTAAAAAATAGTTAGGCCCAGCATGTCCGACTTTGGCTGGAGGAAATCTTTTTGAAAGTGTTTCTTGGAAAAAGGCAGGAGAATGGACCGGAAAGGCAGCCACCAGAGGAGACACTGCACTGCTGCTGAGTCATCTCGGTGGAGTTCAGTGGAGCCTGTTCTGAGTCAACATACACAGGACACCACCTTCTAAGCCACCTACAGATGACAATAATGTTTTAGTAGCGGAACCAGCGCGAGTGTCACGCGCCACGTGGTATTCGGAATGAGCGGCGTGGGAGCAACGCCACTGTACGGCCCAGAAGATGGGACAGCTAAAAAAAAATGTTTTAGTCGTGGAGCCAGTGTGAGTGAGGTCCTCCCCCCTGGGGAGGGGGCGCCACCACGTTTGTCCATCGACAGCTCCCCAGATCATACACGACTTTGACCCGAACGCACCAAGGGCATAAACTGGATTGGTAGTAATCCCACACACACACACTCACACTTCTACAATGTAGAGTGGCACAGTGGTATCGCGTTCGCTTCGTGTCAAGTAAACCCGAGTTCGAACCTGGGTACAGGGGATTTTTTCCTCTCATTCTGCACTAGGCCTTAACGGTCTGAACGTGGAGTCTTTCGGATGAGACGATAAACCGAGGTCCCATGTGCCCATGCACTTAGCATACGTTAAACCCAGTGGCAACGAAAAAGTTGTCATTTGGTCCAAATTTACACCCCCCCCCCCCCCCCCCCCCCCCCTCCCTCATCAGTGACAAAAATCGCATGCAAAAAAATAAATTAAAAAAATTGGGTGGCGCGCCTCTGGCAGCGACGCGCTCTCCAGGTGGGAGCAACCCGAATTTCACAGAGACGCCTCTGTGACTATAAAGTACCTAATAACCTAATAATAATAATAATAATAATAATAATAACCTTCAACAGTTCTCGCAGCGGAACAAAGGTTTTCTGGTCGACGATCTTGGAGGTCCCCCAGTGCTTCTTCAGAAACTCTTTGCTCACCAACGTCTACAATTTGAAAAACGAAGAAGAAAAATAAATTTAAAAAAAACAACCAAAGAAATGAAAAACAAACGTAAAAAAAAAAGAGAACAAAATAAGAATTTTGTTGTTGTCTACATCATAGAACAAATCATTGCAAAGTTTCTTAACTGATATCAAAAATGTCCATGTTGACCACACCCACAAAACAAACAAACAAAATCTCTGCAAGGTATTCCATGTTAACTACCATATTGGTTTGGACAAGGCGATACTTTTCCCCCAGATTCAGACGCCCTGCGCCTTATTATATGACTAATAAAATAGTAAGAAAATATAACAAAATCTGAATGTGGGGTAAAATTTGGGGGCTGCGCCTTTTTTCGCCTTACAGTCCGAAAAAATATAATTTTACGCAAAATGTCAAAGAGCGTCTTGTGACGATGATGTCATGATTTTTGACGTTACGACTCTAGAATGCTGTTTATCACTTTAGATCAGTCAGGAGACCATTTTACCAGACTAAGTTTAAGAAGTTTCTTTTCTATTAAATTTATATAAAATAATGAAAAAACATTTGTCTCAATTTTTCTTCAGCAGTGAAGTAGTTAGTGGTCAAATAAACAATTTCACATCTGCCCCCTTCCACATCAGGATAGGCATCGCCTAAAATCTTTATCCTTGTTAAATTAAGTCCCCCCCCCCCCCCCCCCCCCCCCGTGGGGATACCAGGGGGTCTTTTGTATAAATAATTCCCCCACCTTCTGGAAGTTCTGTGCTTGTAACTTCCTCTAATCTGTCACTCTCTTTGACTCTGCCTTTTCCCTTTGCTTTCTGTCATCTACTATCTTTCCGCCTTTACCGGTCCATTCACCTGCCTTTTTTCACGAAACGCTTTCAAGAACATTTCCTCCAGCCGAAGACTTGCTGGGCCTAACTATTTCTTAGTTGGGCGCATAACGGCAGCATGACGCATCTGCGCTCATAATTGACAGGAAACTGTCTGAGCGATCGAAGAAGAAGTTAAATTAAGTTTTTTAGTGTTCAGTGTTCTCTCACCTTGTCTTTACGACGGCACGTCGCGAGAAGCAGAAACCTGTCCGGGGGGCATTCCTCCCCCCAGCCTTTCTCCAGCTCCGCTCGCAAGTGAGGCCACACCAATTCCGTGAGCTCCTCCGAGCTCACTTTCTCGATCAGATCGACGAGCGTTTGCGTACACAGGGGGCGGATGTAGCTCTTCTTTTCCGCGAGTGACGTAAGCTCGGTTACCACTGAGCGGAGATGGTCAGACTGTGAGGAAAACAGAAAGAAGCAAGTGTTCATCCCCTAAATTGTGACAAATGTGCAAGTTGTAAGAGTGCTTTTTTTAAAATTCAGAATGGCATGTAAACATATACGAAAAGAGATTTTTTTCTCTCATTACACTGTACAGATACAAATTTAAAAAAGAACCAGCCAATGATAAGACTTGTAAGCAAAGCTCACCTTCAGTTTTCTCTCTGATTGGATCAGACTGCCGTAGGCAATCACCTTTCCCATCAGCTTGTTGCCGATTTCCTGAAGAGAGAGGAAAAAAAAAGAAGCAACAATCAAACTCTTTAGGTTTTTATTCCAAACGTTTCTGCCAGCTAATTTGAAAGAGCACTTCTGATTCAAAACTAAGACAATGATTGAATGAATGAGAGACAGACAGAAAGACAGATGGAGAAAGAGAGAGAGCGAGACAGAGGGATACAAAGTGAAAAAGAGAGAGGGTGTGTATGTGAGTCGCTTTGTGTGTATAAGTGGTGTGTGTGTGTGTGTGTGTGTGTGTGTGTGTGTGTGTGTGTGTGTGTATGTGAGTCGCTTTGTGTGTATAAGTGGTGTGTGTGTGTGTGAGTGTGTGTCTGTGTGTGTGTGTGTGTATGTGAGTCGCTTTGTGTGTATAAGTGGTGTGTGTGTGTGAGTGTGTGTCTGTGTGTGTGTGTGTGTGTATGTGAGTCGCTTTGTGTGTATAAGTGGTGTGTGTGTGTCTGTGTGTGTGTGTGTGTCTGTGTGTGTGTCTGTGAGTGTGAGTGTGTGTCTGTGTGTGTGTGTGTGTATGTGAGTCGCTTTGTGTGTATAAGTGTGTGTGTGTGTGATTGTGTGTCTGTGTGTGTGTGTGTGTGTGTGTATGTGAGTCGCTTTGTGTGTATAAGTGGTGTGTGTGTGTGTGTGTGTGTGTGTGTGTGTGTGTGTGTGTGTGTGTGTGTGTGTGTTGTGTGTGTGTGTGTGTGTGTGTGATTGTCTGTGTGTGACTGTGTGTGTGTGTGTGTGTGTGTGTGTGTGTGTGTGTGTGTGTGTGTGTGTGTGTGTGTGTGTGTGTGTGTGTGATTGTCTGTGTGTGTGTGTGTGTGTGTGTGTGTGTGTGTGTGTGTGTGTGTGTGTGTGTGTGTGTGTGAGTGTGTGTATACATGTGTGATTGTGTGTGTGTGACTGTGTGTGTATGTGTGTAGGGGGGAGGCGGGATACATGTGTCTGTGTTGTGTCTATCTCAGTGCATGTCCGTCTTAGCTGAGACAAAGAAGGAAGAGACAAGCAATGAGGACAGAAAGGTAAAAAGGAAACAGACAGAAATAAAGAGAGAAACTGACAGATTTTACTTTATAATTATATGCAGATTCCGGTTATGCACACAGGTTTCCGCATATTCGTGTGCACACACCCTAAAAAAAAAAACATTTTCCAACATGCAGAACTGTATCTAATTATTATCAAAATATCACCCCTGTGAATGTGATTAAAAGTTCAGATTACATCAAAGATAAAGTTAACATATTTCTAATTCAGTCATTGACATAATTTCACATCTTTTTGTTGCGAGTACATGGGTACTTACCGACTTTGGATCGTGAGCGGACACTTTCAGTTCTTCGGCGATAGTTTCCAGTACAGCTTTCACCTTGACATCTTTCACCGCTCGAAGTAGCTGAAAGTGAAAGCAACAAAAAGTCTTGTCATACATTTTGGCTTTTAAAAACATTGCATGTACAGACTGTTCAAAGCAACACACACACACGTAGACACAGATCCATGGGCAGACACATGCAGGGCTCCCAATCGTCCTGCAAAACAAGGGGTCCCAGGGACTCCCTTCACTTACAGCATAGAGGGTCCTAGATTAGGTATTAGATTAGGTATTAGGTACTTTATAGTCACAGAGGCGTCTCTGTGAAATTCGGGTGGGGGTGGGGGGGGGGGGGGGGGGGGGGGGGGGAATTTTGACCAAATGACAACTTTTTCGTTGCCACTGGGTTTAACGTATGCTAAGTGCATGGGCACATGGGACCTCGGTTTATCGTCTCATCCGAAAGACTCCACGTTCAGACCGTTAAGGCCTAGTGCAGAATGAGAGGAAAAAATCCCCTGTACCCAGGTTCAAACAGGGTCCCAGTGGCATTGCCAATGCTAAAAATAATTTTTATAGTGCATCCCTGGGACCACCTACACATTCTTTTACTAGTTTTAGAGGGTCCTTTAGAATTTTAGTGCTTCATAGACCCCCAAATGGGGGTCCCTGGGAGCCCTGCACATGTGCGCGTGGTCACACACACACATGTATGTGCTCACATACACAGGTACACATTAAGTTACTGAGTAACACACATAAACACAAAATTTATTATCAATACATGTAATAAACTAAACAGTGTTCGGGTTTACCTTAGTGAGAGCAACTGCATATCCGACTCGAGCAAACTTGCGAGTGGACGACAATCCTCGGACCAGTCGCTGGACACAGTAGTCCTTCTGCGATGACGCCGCGTCTGCATCCTAGAAAAGAAACAATGTGTCAGCGGTCGGCTCAAACTTGCAGAATTATACAATTTATACATAGGCAATCATATACATTTAGAGTCGCTGCTCGTAATCCAACGTGTTTGTGAGTGCGCTGGTTCGAACCCAGCTGTTCACGGTGTTGTAATTGTATCCTTGGGAAAGATACTTTACTCCTATTTACCTGGTCCTTCAGATGAGACCTAAAACCTGAGGTCCCGTGTGCGCATGTTAAAGCCCATTCCATTATTCGGTACGAGTAGGCCATGCGAGCCGGTGGAATGGATAACACAAACTCACAAAGCATGCATCCTGTGTGCCAAAAGCAGTCTAAATGAAGACTTTGAGCGTGGGGCAGGATAAACATCCCCAATCAGAAGAAGAAGAATTGGTGATTAATCCCCACTCCCACCCCCTTCAATATATCAAAATCATTGTTATGGTTAATAAAAACAGAAACACTAATAATAAATTACACAAAGATCGGCAACCTAACTTTACAAGTAAAACTAAAAGTGAAAAGTTGAAGTAGGTCAACAGAGTTGACCCTCCAGCAAGTAACCATAATGTGAGATACTCAGATAGAGATGTGTGTGCTTCACCAGTGATAATATTGTATCAAACAGGTCAGGTCAGGTAGATTAAGACGACTAGGCCTCGCGGCCTCTCAATCGTCTTTTATTTTTTGTATTTTCCTTTTTTGGGGGGTTGGCACAGCTGTGACGGTTTTGGTAGACTATTACTATTAGGGGAGAGAGAGAGAGAGAGAGAGAGAGAGAGAGAGAGAGAGAGAGAGAGAGAGAGAGAGAGAGAGAGAGAGAGAGAGAGAGAGAGAGAGAGAGAGACTCAGAGAGAGAGAGAGAGAGAGAGAGAGAGAGAGAGAGAGAGAGCGAACGAACGAACGAACGAACGAACGAACGAACGAACGAACGAATGTTTTTTATTGAGGAAAAGTGGAATAAGCACAATAACCAGCTTTTTTTCATCCGGCCCTCAGAACCAAAAGAAAATAAATTTAAAAAATACAAATAGACAAAAAAGACATAGCAAAATACAAGAAAAAAAACTCAACCTTCAATCAAGGTCGCAAACGGACGCACCGTGCAAGGCATATAAATAAAATAAATTACATCAATTAACGAGACTGAGACAAGGACAGACAGACAGACAGACAGACAGACAGATACAGAGAGAGGGAGGTCAAAATAAAAGAACAGAATAAAATGGAAGAAATGAAGCAATATATGCAGGAAAAATAATGCATAGTAAATACAATGTACATAAAAGAAGACTTAACACATAAGCATGTATTATAACAAATGAGATATTTAAAAAAGGATATTAAGTAGACATTCTTGGATATTATGAGCTAGAGTATTCCTTCATGAGTATTTGATGATATCTTTTTTTGAATGTGTTTAAGCAAACATGAACGTTAAATTGGGAAGAAATGACGTTCCAAAGGAGACCTCCTGCATATATTGTAAGCTAGATTTGAATAAATCTAATTTGGGAAGAGGTAACATCAGTCTATGAGGAAGATGTTTCATGTTGAATTGAAATTTTTCTTGTAAAGAAGGAGGAGCATAGCCTGACATAATTTTGAACATAAATATTGTCTTATTATATCTTAATTTAAAATGAAGAGGGAGAATGTCTAATGATACATAATCGGATTGAGTAAGACTCGATGATTTTAGTAAGACTAATTTCAGTGCTCGTCTATAGAGACTATGCAGTGGCTTTAGGGTTTGCTCACTTGCTGAATCCCAGAGTGTAGACGAATAGTTTATGTGAGAATCAATGTATGCATGGAAGAAAATTTTGCGTGAATCTGTGTTTAGAAAGTGTTTTATTTTGCATAGAAGATATATTTTCTTGGAAATTGTTTTACAAAGAGTTTGTACATGGTTAGACCAAGATAAATTATCATCAATTAAGACCCCTAGTACTTTATGTGAGTTCACTTCTTCAATATCATTACCATTTATGTGCAAGGGGAGAGAACAGGAAAAAAGTTGTCGTTTTTGCCTAGTGGTGACAAACATGAATTTAGTTTTGTTAGGATTTAGACTCATGTGGTTTAGTTCAGACCATTCTGTTAACTGATTGATACTTTCTTGCAATGCATGAACTATGTTTTCTACCTTGGAGTTGCTTGTATGGAGAGTAGTATCATCCGCGAACATGTCACAGAGAGCTTGAAAATTGAGAGGCAAATCATTAATATAAATTGAAAAGAGGATCGGGCCAAGGATTGACCCTTGAGGAATTCCATATTTTAAAGGGAGGAGAGAGGATTTTTTACCATTAGTGAAAACAAGTTGGTATCTTTCATCTAAGAATGACGACATTAATTCTCTGGTATTACTAGAGAGGCCGTATAATGTTAGCTTTTTTAAGAGCAACACATGATCAATCACGTCAAAAGCTTTAGCAAAGTCTATGAAAAGGACACCAGTAATTAAGTTATTGTTTATATTGGATAGCCATTTATCGATTAAATTTGTAAGTGGAGAATGGCAGGAATGGTGTTTCCTAAAACCGGATTGTTTAGGATGGAGCAAAAGAGAGAGAGAGAGAGAGAGAGAGAGAGAGAGAGAGAGAGAGAGAGAGAGAGAGAGAGAGAGAGAGAGAGAGAGAGAGAGAGAGAGAGAGAGAGAGAGAGAGAGAGAGGCAGATAGACTCATGGACTGAGAGAGTCACTGACTCAGAGTGGTCAACATATTCATTATATTGACTGTTGGCCATGAACGGCTGAAGAGAAGAAGAATTTCAAGAAAAACTTCAAAAAGAAGAATTTTAACCTTCGATTTGTTCTCCACAATCAGATCGCACAGTTTTTGAGCAGCTCCGACGCGAGCACCATCATTGCCTTCTGCTAGTGTCCAAAATACATCCAGTATCACTTTGTCGATTTTGTGAAACTTCTTTTGTTTATCACCCGGTCCCTCGTTTTGCTGTTGCGAAGCCATTTTTCCGTCCATGTGGTTTTACAGCTGTATCAAGGGAGAACACTCTGATTGTCCACGATGAAAACGTCTACTAAATAAAAACTACCACAATTAAAATATATAAACCGCGTTGAAGATTTTACTACACTTCGTCATGTGTAACGGATTCCTGTAAAGATCTTTTGCAGCTTTGCCATATGTTTGATAAATCTGCACAGGCACACATGCATGCGCTTGAGTCCTTTGGTATTAAGGTACTTTAGCATGCGGTTATGCACGCCTGTGAGCACACACACACCGCACACGCATGCACGCTCGCAAACACACATGCACGTGCACGCACAGAGGCACACACGCACACGCAGTCACACACACACAACAGTGTCAGTCACAGAATTGTAAAGTGTGACAGCATCTGGCAGGTCTACACACACACACACATATATACACACACACATACAGAGTGACTTTACCCTCACCACCGGATTGGGGATTTTGGGGAAGACGGGGCAAAAAGCCCACCCCAATTATCTCATGAAATGAAGCAAATTTCAGTCTCATTTTGCCCATGAGACGAGCGTTAATGTCTAGCATTCGTCTCATGGGCAAATTTGACTGAAATTTTCTTTATTTCATGAGATAATTGGGGTGGGCTTCTTACCCGCCCATGCGCTTTTTACCCCGTCTTCCCCTAGGCGTTGCTTGGGATCGCAGAAGAAAAATAAAAAGAAGGTAGAGATGTAGGCATCTTACTTTTGAAAGTTCCTTTCGATGTTCGTGATCTTGCTGATTTTTAATGAATATTTTTTCATTCGTTTTTAATTTAGCAATGGATCTGTTATCAACCTTTCCTTCTTCGCAGTAGGGGAAGACGGGGTAAAAAGCGCATGGGCGGGTAAGAAGCCCACCCCAATTATCTCATGAAATGAAGCAAATTTCAGTCTCATTTTGCCCATGAGACGAGCGTTAATGTCTAGCATTCGTCTCATAGGCAAATTTGACTGAAATTTTCTTTATTTCATGAGATAATTGGGGTGGGCTTCTTACCCGCCCATGCGCTTTTTACCCCGTCTTCCCCTACAGCCTTGCTGTGTTGCATTGTGAGCCTAGAGGATGACGTTAGAGAGAGAGAGAGAGAGAGAGAGAGAGAGAGAGAGAGAGAGAGAGAGAGAGAGAGAGAGAGAGAGAGAGAGAGAGAGAGAGAGAGAGAGAGAGAGAGAGAGAGATGGTCTGTGTCTGTATGTGCACGCAAGAGGACATGGTGCAAGCTATGAAAGGTAACATAACAAAGAAACAGGGATAGACACGTGAGGGAACGTTGAACAACCTTGGGTTCATTTCTAGTTTTCTTTCTCCTTTTTCTTTTTTTAAAGACAATGTTGTAA
The DNA here is from genome assembly GCA_017654935.2 of Phymorhynchus buccinoides. Classification (NCBI taxonomy): domain Eukaryota; kingdom Metazoa; phylum Mollusca; class Gastropoda; order Neogastropoda; family Raphitomidae; genus Phymorhynchus; species Phymorhynchus buccinoides. The sequence goes on from CM065702.1 coordinate 25,412,613, forward strand.
GTCTCCTTTTGATGGTTTTGTTATCAACTTTACTCAAAAATGATATGAAGAGAATTTGAATTTGATGAAATTTTGTGCATGTTATTATTCATGCTATCATCCGAGGAACAACCCATAAAGTTTTAAAATTAACGTGTACTGTCGATCCAACACATAAAACTGTTTTTATTTGTTTGTTTCTTTGTGTTTCTTTTGATTTGTTTATACATGTAGTACCCATCAGCTTTGCTGAGTCATAAACACCTTTTGATGAAATTTCAAACTTTTTTTTAAAGCGAAAAATAAATCACAAATACATATACATATGCACATACACACACACTCACTCGCATGTATGCAGATACTTAGTGAATCACATAAATGACACACACACAATCAGTGAATCACATAAATGAGGGAATACACACACACACACACACCTTCACACACATGCACATAAATGGTGAAGCATATAAATCACAAACACACACACACACTTAGCAAGACTCATTTGCTTTATTTCTACTCGTAAGATCTAAACATCATGACACGAGCGAAAAGCTAGTATTTACATGCAACCACACAAATTTGACCAGCACGTTGTATTTCAAACTCGACACTTCCACATGATCACTGATAATCCACAAAATCATCAAAGTACGTGTCAGTGAACCATTGTATTCTAAGTCACATCTTATGTTAAATATAATTACAAACATCAACAAAAGTTAAAGACCCACCACATCACATGTCAAAATCACGGGTTCTCCCTCTTATAGCTGGTAAGAAATCTTAAGAAATCTTCCTAGCATAAGAGGGAATGTGACACATGACGTGGGGGGGGGGGGGGGGGGGGGTGTCTTTAAGAAACACTGGTTCAGTTTGCTCTTTTTCCCCCATGATTTAGCAAAACATCCCTAATTTTATTGCTCGGTAAACAAACTTTGGGATGCCCGAGAGAAGAAAATGCAGATGCATGTCAAACTACGCATCCGGTCGTGATTTGTGCTCATTTTTGGTGCCTAAATCTAAACATGCATTTCCGGAAAATTAGGCCTGAAAATAGAACAAATAAAGCAAAATGTACCAGTGGTCCTAAACTTTGTATGTACGCAGTGTTTTGTCAGAGTTTACAAGCGCACGAACAACAGCGATAAGACTACATAGTCAACAAGATACTTCACTTTAAGCATGCTACAGAAGAAAAATGGGATGGGGAGTGGGGGGGGGAGGGGATGGCAAAGCACAAACATTGTGGAAAAAAAAAGCCTCTTAACATTTCTTAGAAGTGATCTATTGTAAAAAAAAAAGTAGAACTGTGGAGTGGAGGGATGAGAGAGGGAAATCAAATATGTTACAACAAAATAAAATTTAAATAAATATAAAAATAAAGTACACAGACAGAACGTTAGAAAGAAAAACAAGCAGTTAGTTTTCCCAAGGTTTTTATGTTTTATTACATTTTCCTCTGGGGAAGCTTAATAAAGTAATAATGAAGTATTTATTATAAACAAAACAATATCAATGATATTCTTTTTCAAACACAACTGATCTGACGTTATTCCAGTTCAAAAACATTTAACCCTTTCACCACCAGCCATTTATCAGCCAAAAAATACTATTAAACAACTGGGTAGAAAAAATAAAGTATTTGCAATATTGTGAATTCCTCTGTGACATGTATAACATTAGGCCTATCCTTACCTCCCCAAATTATGAGGGTCTTTGGATAACAGGCCCTGACTTGATGCCTTTTAGTGACATGGGTGTTAAACCATTGTGGTGCTAAAATGCGACATTGGCGGTGAAAGGGTTAAAGGACAAAATCTCTATACACACGCTTACACATACTGCACAAGAGTTAAATCTTATTAAACATTACAGATTAAAATAATTATCAAGGAGTACTGCTACTTATTTACTGAATATGAGGCTCATTTTCTTTGGCTAAGAAAACACCAAAATCTTTATAGTAACAAACATTTTACAATATAAAATGATGTGCATGAATCAAATAAAGACTTCAAAGAAGAATAAAATAAGAATATACATGTAGTATGTTTTTTAATTACCTTTATCATTTTGAAAAGGGAAATAAATGATGCTAAGAATAATACCGAGACAGGTTAAACACTCACAGATGCGCGCACGCACACGACACACATTCTACACACACACACACACATATTCTACACACAGACACATTCTACACACACACACACACACACACACATTCTACACACACACACACACACATATTCTACACACACACACACACACATATTCTACACACACACACACACATTCTACACACACACGATAAACACAAAACCTTATGAACACACTCTCTGCAAAAACACAATGATAATTGACAAAACAAAACAAAGCCCGAAGCAATTTGTTCAACATAATTTCAAACTTTTAGTGAAACAAAGAGGAGATTCTGCAACAGCAATGATTGTTAAAATGTCATTATCAGTCAACTACACAAAACCTCCCCACCACAATTAACACACAAGAGAAAAATTATAAATACAAAATGATCAGATCTTTAACCCCTTGACTGCCACCAACGTATTACGTACTGACCTGATGACATCACTGATGACATCATCAGATGAAGAGGAATAACCCTGATATGTTGGCTTTTGCTCTAACACAGTCAAGAGAGTAATATTCCCAGACCATTTTGCCAGATTGGCTCTATCAGTTGTCTTTTTCATGGCACGATTTGCCCAATTAATTTTTCTTTAATTTTCTTTGGCAGTCAAGGGGTTAAAGAACAAAAGCAGCAAACTGAGGATTAAAAACAAAAATGTTTTGACAAATAACAAATGCCATAGAATTACAGGAACAGTGTAATGATTTCAATTATGTAATTCAGTGTAATGGCTTCGACCAAGGGTCGTTTGTACAAATAGTCCCCCCATTTTCTGACAGTTCCCCCAACTAAATAAAAAGTAATGTCCCATATGGCTTCGGCCGGGAGGATGTAAAGCTAAACTTTCGTTCTGACAGTTCTGTGCTTATAACTTCTTCTAATCTGTCACTCTCTTTGACTCTGCCTTTTTCCTTTGCTTACTGTCATCTACAATCTTTCTGCCATACCGGTCCATTCTCCTGCCTTTGTTCTAGAAATTCTGACAAAGATTTTCTCCAGTTTAAGACGGACATCCTGGGCCTATTTCTTAGTAAGGCGCAATAACGGCAGCATGAGGCGTCTGCACTCATAATGACAAGAAACTGTCTGAGCGATCGATGACGATAGCAACAACGACAACAAAGAAATATGGAAAAGATTGATGACAAGAAACTGTCTGAGCGATTGATGACGATAGCAACAACGACAACAAAGAAATATGGAAAAGATTGATGACTTTCACAGGTCAAAGAGACCGCGTGACCGGAAGTAAGGGGAGATCATGTGCTTCCGGTAAGGAGAGTTGCTGTCCTTTGCTACTTTCGTTTTTTTGTTGTTGCTATGGCATTGGTTTCCAAATTGAAGTGTCTTTGTTATTGTTGTGAGTGTTGGTCAGTATGGTTAGAATAGATAAAACTTTTTTTCTTTTTTTTTAATGACAAAGCATCAAGGTTATGTAGCAACAATAATTTATACTTAGACAGTTACAACAATCTTTCCCCTCTGTACTTCCTATGGCACAAAACTTACACAACCAAAAGGGACTGGCGCTGGAAAATAGGTCACCATGTCACACACCCTAGAGATAAAAGCTCAAATGCTACACTGAATATCTTTAATTAACTCACTCTTTACTGGCCGATTGCTTCCTTTTACAACCGTTCAATACAAATGTACGCTATAGCGTACATAGCCTTTAACCATTCACAATTCACAACTCCACGAAGCCATGCAACCCAAACCGGCATAGAAGTGTTCATTTACGGTCCCTTAATAGTTTTCAACCAATGATATCACTTTCCGTCTATTTTTAGTACTGCAATGAATGAAAACGAGTCACTACCCCTCTCTTCGTCTTCTTTGTTATGTTTTTTTAAAATCTGCTAATAATAAAAATTTTACTTTGGAATTATAACATATGCTAGCTTTTATTATTATAAGCAATACCGCAAATTTTCAAAACTGTGCGGTTAAGCATTATTTTTTTAATAATTTTTATGTAATAATTGCAAGCCTCCAGTATTGTTCCCACCATATTTGTATTTACAAATGTCCCATATGTGTCTGGTTCAGACCGAGAGGACGTAAAGCACCATTTTCGCCATAGTATAGAGAGAGTTAATTTGTTATCTTAAGATATAATTCAATACAACAATATAATGCTTGAAACTCAATACTGTTAATGTGTTATTGTTATAATCTTCCAAACTAAGCCCACAACATAATCAATCAAAATTGGGCAAAGGTTTGAAACAAGTTCCACAATACAAATAAATGGTATCCAATGGGCTTTATAAAGATTATTAAAAAAAATATTAGAATAACATGGATAACAGCGAGATTCTTGCTTAAAATTACATGAAATATTTAAAGTTGAACCAAAAAATAGCCCCAGAAAAACAACAAAAATGAGCTTATGCCAAATTCGCGTCATGACTCCTGGAAGCTTTATTTTTGGCAGTTATCATTAAAAACAAATCCTTGAACAACAGACTTGAAGCAGTGGTTATTTTGAGGTGTGTGGGGATGGGGGTGGGAGTTAGCTGTAGAGTGAAATCTCTCCATCAAAACATAGCCGTAACTAACTCTCACAGTGAGTAAACTAGATCGGTACAACAAAATGCACAACAGAAAACATGTTTAGCTAAAAGCGAGCTTTTGTACAAACCTGCTTTGATTCTAAGCTTTGAGTTACCATAGGTGTCAACCCAATTTTCCTTTTTTCAAAACTTCCCTTATTGAAAAATAATTTTCCCCTTATTTCAAGCCTAAAAACCGTATACATGTACATTTCAGAACATGCAAAACCATGAAAAAGTTGCCGTCAATACATTATATTCAGACATCGTTTTCATGCAGTTTTGTTATATATATTGAAAAATGGGCAGGGGAGCGTACCTTCTTTTCTCAAAGGACAGGTTTTCCCATTCTTTCGAGTCTCTCCCACTCTCAACTCGTGCCTTTTTGGCCACAGGGGGGTTCGTAGAACTGAAAGAATTAGCGTCCGCCATTTTCGATTCAAACAACGCTCACACGGAAGTTCTGAAGAAACCAATGCATGTGCAGATTACCAGAACAAATCGCTCTCTGCGCATGACTGATCATCTAGCCTACTGCTTTCGCTTTCCTGCTCGGCTGCTTGGCCGCGTTTTGTCGGCTGCTATCACAAAATTCTATCACTTCGCGGTTTGTCTCTGATTTCTGATCTGCCCGTATAAATCAGTTTTACCCGTATTGAAACTGTTATACGGCCGTACAGACCCAAAATCATGGTTTTCCCATACAGCAATACGGGAAAACCGTATAGGTTGACACCTATGAGTTACTAAATGGTCGACTTATGGCGAGTATTTAACCACCAGGGGGCAGTCAATCCACTAGGGGCTTATCACGCGATTTTCTTTGTTGAGCGTAGTGAGAGAGAGAGAGAGGGTGGGACTCCTCCCTCTCTCTCTCTCTTTCTTTATCCCCAACTAAGAACATAGAGAGGATTAGCCCCACTCGAGCGTTATGCTCCCTGGTAGTAACACCCACCCCCCCGCTAAGTCGCTCATTGTAACAGATACAACTGCTTCACCAAGGCTGTCTATCCCCCTTTATAGCAATTTTCAGGGTCAAAATTCTCCCAAAAAACAGGGACAAGATTTCCAGGGACAAATATGCAACATCATCATCTTTTGTACAAACAGTTCCCCACACCTTCTGGAAGCTCTGTGCTTGTACCTTCCTCTAATCTGTCACTCTTTTTGACTCTGCCTTTTTCCATTTCCTTACTGTCGTCTACCATCTTTCTGCCTTACTGGTCCATTCTCCTGCCTTTGTTCTAGAAACTCTTACAAAGATTTTCTCCAGCCCGAAGATGGACATGCTGGGCCTACAGACAAACCCCTATTTTACGACCCTCTGTTAAGTGACCACCTCATTTGAGACCGGATTTGTTGGCATGGATGCATTTTACTATGTAAACGACCTCTCTTAAACGACTTCCTCTAAAACGCGACTTACGACCGCCATTTTGTTGGTTTTTACAAC
>CM065702.1:25419263-25426763 GCA_017654935.2 Phymorhynchus buccinoides
GCTCCTATGTTTTATAATTTTTTTGATTATTTTTTTTTCTGCAAACAATAAAGTCATTAATCTACGAGTGGAATAAATTGAGCGCTACGATTCTCTTGTGATGCTGACTTCTTTGTAAGATGTTCTGTAATTCTGCAAAAATTCTAAATGGCATCTCGACCTTATTTTTCGGACTATGAGGCGATACTTTTTTTTCCCCAGACTGAGACCCCTGCGCCTTATAATATGACTACTAAAATAGTAAGAAAATATAATAACAGAATCTGAATTTTGTGTAAAATTTGGGGGATGCGCCTTACACTATAGTCTGAAAAATACGGTATCTAGACGACACTGCCAGTTTAACCATAGATTCACTGTTATTAAATGAGGAAAGGAGGTGCTCTTTGTTGCAAAGCAAAATCTCAGAATCTTACCCTTGCGCAATCTTGGAGTGGGCCAGGCGTGAGCATGAAGCGCAGTAATTACTAATATAATAAAGCTGTTTTATTTGTAAAGCGCTCTGAAGATGATTTTTTTTCATCGAAGAGCGCTATAGAAGCTTTATTTATTATTATTTTTATTTTTATTTCATGCTATATCGTTTTATCGACAGATGCGACTGGCGGGCAGCCAACCTGACCTCGGCTCTTCTGTGGGAAAGACAGTGGCCATGGCGACAGAGCTGGGGAAGAAGGCAGGAGCGCAGGGCAAGGGGCAGAAAGCGTTTGTGGACACCGTTCAGCATGCTTTGGAGGAAGACTTGGTTACACGCAAGTAAGGGTTTTTGTTTGATTCGCTGAATATGGTAAGAAGAATATTAGCTCATTCAACACTGGCCGATTGCTTCCTTTCACGACCGTTCAACACGAGAGTACGCTATAGCGTACATAGTGTTTAAACATTCACATTTCACAACTCAGCGAACCCATGCAAACCAAACTGGTATAAAAGTATTCCTCTATGGTCCCTTAGTAGCTTTCAACCAACTAAATGATTTCTAGTGTATTTTTTATTAAGGACGGCAATGAATGACAATGAATGACAATGAGTCCCTACCCCCCCCCCCCCCCCCCCCTCTCTTTGTTTTCTTTGTCATGCTTTTTTTTCAAAACTTCATTAATCGGCTAGTAATCAAAATTTTACTTTGGAACTTTTAAAGGCGTTAGCTTTTATTGTTATAAATAATGCCACAAATTTTCAAAACTGTGCCATTAAGCATTCTTTTTAAAATAATTTTTATGTACTGAATGCAAACCCGCCTAGTGTTGAACGGTTGTGCAAGGTATGTACGCTATCGCGTACTCTCGTGTAGAAAGTTTACTGCATACATATCTGTATTGTTAAAAGTTCGGGACTTTACCGGTGGTGCATTGCCTCCAGGATCGACCCCACCATCTTTATATCTACTAGTGTCATTATTCATTACACACACACACACACACACACACACACACACACACACACACACAGAGAAATGAAGACATAGAGATGTATGCAGACACATGCACCTGCCTTCCTTTCATACTCCTGATCCACCCCTTCCTCTTCCTCTTATTTTCTCTTTCTTTGATAGCTATGATATTTCTTTTTCTTAGTATTATAATGCAATGTATTTTTGGTCTACTCTTCAGGAATTCCAAGCACAACATGGCTTTCTTTCACACTTTGGTCCAGAAATATCCGGTAAGTTTTGGCTTTGTCTCAGTGTTCTTAACTCATTTTGATCTTACAAAATCATGAGCTACTGGTGTAAAAACTGGACTATAAGTCTGTAGTTTAAAAAAAAGTTATTCAAAATATTTGTTGGTAGTCTATCATCAATTTATTTCGTCTTTATCTCATTCAACCTGTCCGGAATTAATAGATAGCTATTTGATATAAGCCGCATCCCTTAAATTGACAAAATATTACTTTATTTATTCACATATAAGCCGCACCAGTTTATAAGCCGCAGAGAAAATTGAATGTGCACAAACCAACACAAATATAGAAATTCTGGATGATATTGACACAGAACATAGGTATTTAATGTTCTCAGACATTTTTAAACATGAGATTTGAATCTATTGATTACCAAAACCAGTTTTGAGTCTAAAGAAGCCCAATTTCAAAATAGGCTGAAGAATCTGAGCGCAGTAAAACAGATTTAATTATACTGATAAATGGGGAATTCCCGCACAGATAAGCCGCATCAGTCTATAAGCGTCGCATGGGCCAAAGTTGAGGGGAAAAGTAGCGGCTTATAGTCTGCATTTTACGGTAGTTATTTTGTTTATTTGCACAAGTTTATTGTGGTTAGAATTTCTGGTGTTCTTGAAAATATTATGTTCCCTTCTTTGTATTAAAATGTTAGGAAATTTCAAGGTGTTTATTTTTCTATCCTTTGCATGTTGTTTGTAGTTTGAAAAAAGGGTTATTCAGAATATTTGTTGGTAGTCTATCATCAATTTATTTCGTCTTTAACTCATTCAAGCCGGTCTTCCGGCCATATATGTCCGGAATTAATAGATAGACTGTCAATTTGATGCATTTGCTTCAAGGGAAGTAAATCTGTGTGCACACCATACCTTGGTCACTTCTAATCTCGCTTTGCTCACCAAATTTTTAGACCACAATTTTGCCTCTGACTTTGCTTTTGTAGTGGTTTGCCTCTAAGTTGAAGTGAGCAAACCAATCAAAGTGTAGAGAGTTTCGTCTATATAAAGTCTATATACAAAAAAAAAGTCTGATCTACCACTTCCCTATGTCTGAAACCTGAAAAACAGTGTGTGTGTGTGTTTGTGTGTTATTGCTTTTGTTGAATAAATTTAAACAGAACGATACTTTTGACACAGTACTTCTACAGTTATGCAAATGTATGCATGTTTGCACTCCATTTTTCAAACTTTCCTGTTTGAGTACCCTTCTTCCTCCCTCTCTCACTCACTTTTTTCTATTTTGTGTCTTAGTTTAAAAATCACATTCTTTTTTCTCTATTTTTGGATTTCAAATACACGAAGCCCAATTTCAGAGTAACCGGTGTGAGTATATTATAACAGCTTATGACTGTTACACACACTTCTCTTACATCATTGCATTCTTCTCTTACAGTTTCCAGTCTATTTGTATTCCCACTACTGATTCTTTTTACAGTTTGTGTGTGTGTACTGAATTTTACAGTGTGTGTGTGTGTGTGTGCATGTGTCTGTGAGAGCGCGCGCGCGCATGTGTGTATATATACACGCGTATGTATCTAAAAATGTTTATATTTAATCTTGTATTATCTTAATGTATGTATACTTGATTATATTTAATCTTGTATATCTTAATGTATGTATAATGTTTATATTTAATCTTGTATTATCTATTATCTTAATGTACTGCCGTTCAGTTTTTATAATTGAATGTTTTTCTGTACTGTTATCTTAGCATATGTGGGAACTATGTTGATATCGCGCATGTTGTATGTAGTGTTTGTATCTTAGCATGTCTGGAAATGATTGGATCGATTTACTGTGTTTGATTCTGCATACTATTTTCTTTTATGTTGTTTTGCATGCTTTCCAGATCTCATAAATGTTGTGTTTTCATGTGATTGAATCGCAGGCGTTGCCACAATTTAATTCCTCAGTCTTGAGACAATAAAGTTCTTTGAAGTTTGATGACCGGTGGTTTCTATGTCCTGTGTGAACAGAGCGTGTTCTGGCCACTGGTGACTTCGGTGGTCAAATCCCTCAAGAACCCAGACACCAAAGTCCACTCCAAGGTCAGTCCCTCACGCGCTTTGTCCCTTCGCTTGTCGCCCGTGAGGATACCGGGGGGGTCTTTTGTATAAATAGTTCCCCCACCTTCTGGAAGTTCTGTGCTTGTAGCTTCCTCTCATCTGTCACTGTTTGACTCTGCCTTTTCCCTTTGCTTACTGTCATCTACTACTATCTTTCTACCTTACCGGTCCATTCTCCTGCCTTTTTTCACGAAACACTTTCAAAATGATTTCCTCCAGCAGAAGTCAGACTTGCTGGGCCTAACTATTTCTTAGTTAGGCGCATAACGGCAGCATGATGCATCTATGCTCATAATTGACAGGAAACTGCTGCTTTTACATGCCGACCCTTGTCTGCTTTGGTAGTGGTATGAAAACACAGAAGAATAGGAATTGTTCGGAGATAATTAAGGGGAGTAATTCCATGGTGTGTGGGAGTGGTCTCGCCTAATTCAATCGGTCAGACAGGGGAAGTTACTCCACTTTCAGGTAGATCCCCAGCCCTCGCCTCGTGTGTCTGAGGAGACACACAGCATGTAGGACGCACAGGCATGGTAGACCTCCACGAATCGTGGAGAATCCGCGAAACAGTTTGAAACAAAATTATTAAAAAATGCATTGAAATGGCATAAAAAAGTGAAAAATTCACTCATTTATTGAATTTTCTTCGGCCCCCTGGACCCCCGGCCATTCTCCTTGAAAACCACTTTGCCCCCACTACCATGCCTGAACGCAGTGCGTCATTCTAAATTTGATGTAATTTATATTTTTACGTCACAGTTTGCAAGTTCTATCACTTTGTAGCAACTGGCCACCCCTTATTTTTCTAAAACAAAATGTTTGCAAGTTGCTGACTGGCATCCTGCGGTTTCAAGCTTCGAGGCCATTGTTGCATTGCTGCAATGGTATTTGAGTGAGTAATGGAGGTAAACAACTCTAATTTTCACGAAGTGCCCTCCCTTAGTTTTTTTCTGAAAATCGTCTATTGACATGTGACCCAGCACCACAAAAGGGACATTAAGTCGCTGGGCTAGTTTCTCACAACAGGCTTGGAAGGTCAAAAAATCTATTTTTTTTGGCGGGGGTCAATTTTGAGTTATGGATATTTTTGTGTTCTCTAACATCGTATCTTTCATATTTATAAAGGACAATCTTTTATATGGTCTGTAAATGGGTCTTATAAGTGCTTTAAAACGAGTAGGTCAGTGCATTTTCTTCAGGGGATGAAGCTTCTCCCATGTCTTCGCCTTTACCCCTTAAACTTTGCAACTAGGGGTAAACATACCCGTTATAATTAAAAACATGGGGTAAGCGTACCCCTTAAAGACCCACCAGATCACGTGTCAAAATCACGGGTTTCACGTGTTTTCCCTCTTATAGCTGGAAAGGAATCTTGTTTTGACCAGGTCTGACGCCCATACAAATGCCCCCAAATTCAAACCGAAACATTTTAAAGAGCAGCCTCAATTTGAAGTTGGGGAAATTTGTATGTGGGTCACATCTACCCAGGAAAAAAAACAAGGAACTTAACCGCCAGCCATATTTGAGCCAAAACTTTCAATCAAATTTACCTGGGTAGAGAACAAAATCCATCTGCAGTATTGGGGATTCTTCTGTGGCATATAAGGTCTATCCTTTAATCGTGGTGCATCAGTGTATCTTTAAGTGGGGAAAAGATCAGAAGCCATTGACTGTGTGTGGTACATGTTTCAGACACAGGCCTGTTCCGTGCTTGCGCAGCTTCTGAGACTGAACAAGGTAAATGGATATGTATGTGTGTGCACATGTGGTAGTTTTGTATGTGTGTGTGTGTGTGTGTGTGTGTGCACCGTGGTAGTAATAATGATTGTGTGTGTGTGTGTGTGCACCGTGGTAGTAATAATGATGTGTGTGTGTGTGTGTGTGCACCGTGGTAGTAATAATGATTGTGTGTGTGTGTGTGCACCGTGGTAGTAATAATGATTGTGTGTGTGTGTGTGTGTGCACCGTGGTAGTAATAATGATTGTGTGTGTGTGTGTGTGTGCACCGTGGTAGTAATAATGATTGTGTGTGTGTGTGTGCACCGTGGTAGTAATAATGATTGTGTGTGTGTGTGTGTGCACCGTGGTAGTAATAATGATTGTGTGTGTGTGTGTGTGCCGTGGTAGTAATAATGATTGTGTGTGTGTGTGTGTACCGTGGTAGTAATAATGATTGTGTGTGTGTGTGTGTGCACCGTGGTAGTAATAATGATTGTGTGTGTGTGTGTGTGTGCACCGTGGTAGTAATAATGATTGTGTGTGTGTGTGTGTGTGCACCGTGGTAGTAATAATGATTGTGTGTGTGTGTGTGTGTGCACCGTGGTAGTAATAATGATTGTGTGTGTGTGTGTGTACCGTGGTAGTAATAATGATGTGTGTGTGTGTGTGCACCGTGGTAGTAATAATGATTGTGTGTGTGTGTGTGTGTGCACCGTGTGGTAGTAATATGATTGTGTGTGTGTGTGTGTGTGTGTGCACCGTGGTAGTAATAATGATTGTGTGTGTGTGTGTGCACCGTGGTAGTAATAATGATTGTGTGTGTGTGTGTGTGTGCACCGTGGTAGTAATAATGATTGTGTGTGTGTGTGTGCACCGTGGTAGTAATAATGATTGTGTGTGTGTGTGTGTGTGCACCGTGGTAGTAATAATGATTGTGTGTGTGTGTGTGTACCGTGGTAGTAATAATGATGTGTGCGTGTGCGTGTGTGTGCGCGCCATGGTAGTAATAATGTGTGTGTGTGTGTGCGTGTGCATGTGTGGTTTTTACACAGTCATTTGTGCTTGCATGAGAGAATAAAGGCATGCACGTATATGTGACCCAGCACCACAAAAGGGACATTAAGTCGCTGGGCTAGTTAGTAGTTTCGACCAACAACAGGCTTGGAAAATCAGAAATCTCATTTTTGGTCACTTTTGAGTTATGGGCGATTTCTTGCTCTCTAACATCTTATCTTTCATATTTATAAAGGACGGTCTTTAATATGGTCTCTAAATGGTCTTATAAGCGCTTTAAAACGAGTAGGTCAATGCATTTTCTTCAGCTAGGCTAGACTTTTAGACTGTGTTTTCTCAAAATGGCCGACGCTCACCCTACTGACTTTAAAAGCTTATAACTATGGAACGGAAAAAGATACAAGAATGGTTCTTGTATCATTAGAAAGAGAATTGTCTGAAGTTTTCAAATGTATAATTTTCTCAGAATGGTCAGTTTGACACTTAATGTCCCTTTCGTGGTGCTGGCTCACATATACACGGAAGTTCCATGTGGAAACCTATACGCTAACCGCACAAAAAAATCAAAAAATGTGGAAGTAAGAAATATGAAGGAGTGTGCACATTACACGCGGAAGCTCATGATGCGCAAATCCCATCCTCTTATTTCTGATATAAAGTGGATGGGATTTCCATACAGAACTTGCGGACTGCGGATGTAACGTATGCAAGCCCTTAGCCCTTTCAACACCAGCCATCCATTTTTCAGCCAAAACTTTCCATTAAATTTACCTGGGTAGAGAAAAGATTCCGTGTGCAATATTGGGGATTCCTCTGTGACATCCATAAAATAGGGTCTATCCTTACCTCCCAAAATGAAGAACATAAGGTCACTGGATACCAGACCCTCATTTGCTGCTTTTTAGTGGCATGGGTGTTAAATCACTGTGGTGCCAAGAAGCGACAGTGGCGATGAAAGGGTTAAAGACACACTGACCCAACAAAATTAAGTCCCTTGATTTTTTTTTTCTGTCCATACAAAT
>CM065702.1:25431763-25434263 GCA_017654935.2 Phymorhynchus buccinoides
TGATGATGACGATTACAATAATGATGTTGATGATGATAATATTGATGATGATAATGAGGATGTTGACGATGATGATCACAATAATGATGTTGATGATGATAATATTGATGATGATGTCGATGATGACGATTACAATAATGTTGATGATGATAATATTGATGATGATAATGATGATGTCGATGACGATTACAATAATGATGTCGATGATAATGTTGATGATGATGATGATGATGTCGACGTTGACGATTACAATAATGATGTTGATGATGATAATATTGATGATGATAATGATGTTGATTATGATTACAATAATGATGTTGATGATAATGTGATGATGATGATGTCGACGTTGACGATTACAATAATGATGTTGATGATGATCGATGACGATGATGATAATGATGTCTGATGATGATTACAATAAATGATGATGATATGTCGATTGATGATGATGAGATGATGATTTGTTTTATTCAACAGGAGCTGCTGTCGTTGGAGCTGTTAAACCATCTGAGCCAGCTGAAGGGAGCATTCAACAAGGACACTCGCAAGATGCACAACAAGATCACCCAGCTGTTGGCCCAGTCTTCAAACAAGTGAGTATATATTATTAGTTATTTGAACTTTGGCATGGACGTTGCTTTTGTCCTTTAGTATAGCATAGTATAGTGTGGGACTGGCTCAAGCCTAAGCCTCGCGGCTTATAAACGTCCCTTCATTGTTTTGTTTGCTTAAAGCATGCCTTTTAAAATTATGATTGTAATTCAATCATCATGTTCAAGAAATAGTTGACTAAAATGTTCATCCTTGTCAAGGAGATTTTTGAAGGTATTTAGTGTTGTAGTGTGTTGGTGCTCTTTTTAGGTTAGGTGTTGGTAAATTCCAGAGGTTAGCAACTCGATTACTAAAACAATGTTTACGCTCTCAACGAAGATGAGATTAGCGTCCAATCAGTTGTGGACTCTTATGAACGATGTTCCTTAAGACTGGGTCTTCCAGGAGGAAAAGCAAGTCCTTTCTCTCTCTCTCGGGACCTTGATTTTTACCCCACCAGATGCTCCCCGTGGGGTTTCTGGGGAGTCTTTTGTATAAACAGTTCCCCCACCTTCTGGAAGTTCTGTGCTTGTAGCTTCCTCTAATCTGTCACTCTCTTTGACTCTGCCTTTTCCCTCTGCTTGCTGTCATCTACTATCTTTCTGCCTTTCCGGTCCATTCTCCTGACTTTTTTCAAGAAACACTTTCAAAAAGATTTCCCCCAGCCGAAGTATCGTTAATCGATGTTGGTGGAGGGGAGTTAATTAAAGAGAGTTCTCCCCCCTTTGTTCAATATCGATGAAGGAACAAATTTTTGTGTTTCGACAGGAACAAGAAAGGCAAGAAGAGGAAGAACACGGAATCGGAAGGAGAGGAGGGGGCAGGCTCACAAAAACAAGGGAGCAGCAACAACAACAGCAGCAAAACTGTGAAAAAGTCCAAAGCTTCAAAGAGGAATGGTTAATACCAGCATGCAGAAAAGAGAGGAGGGTGTGTGTGTGTGTGTGTGTGTGTGTGAAGGGTTAGGCCGGGTTCACATTAGACGCGTAAGTTCCGTACGGAAAACCCTAAATAAGTGGAAGAAAGAAGGATAAAAGTTTACGCATATAGGGGAAATTCGGACACGTGCGCAAATCTTTTCTGTTCTTTGTTTCACTTATTTATGGATTGCGCACGGGTTTCCGCATGGAATATCCGCTTATGTGTGTACACGGCCTTAGGGGGAGTAGGGGTTAGGGTGAGGGTTAGAGAGGGAGAGAGAGAGAGAGAGAGAATACACTGAACACTGAAGAACTTTATTTAACAAGGACAGAAAGATCTGTGACAAGAATAAAGATTTTAGGCGGGAGAGAGAGAGAGTTAAAGAGAGAGAGAGAGAGAGAGAACACTGAAGAACTTTATTTAACCTTTACCAGACTTCCTGGGTCGCCCACGACCCATTGACACACAAAATATGTTATATCTCTAAAACTATTTAAGCAATCTTCATGAAATTTCATGACTTTGTCAAAAACGTAAATGGCTTTAAGTGTGTTAAATTTCATTAATGTGTATGAAATATAAATGATGTAATATGACGCAACATTTTAACATACTTGTCCAGATGGCGCGGGTCTCCTACGACCCATACTTTAAAGAGCAGAAATATGTCACTGCAGTGCATTGAGTATGCGTCGTGGGAGACCCACGCCATTTGGAGAAGTATAAACACATGGTGACTCTTTGACAAGTATGGGTCCTGGAGGACCCGCATCATCTGGAGAGGGATAAACACTGTTAAAATGCATGTAAAAATCTGTGGGTACTGGGAGACCCGCATCATCTGAGAAGTATAATCACAAGTATAAATCACAAGGACAGAAAGATCTGTGACAAGGATAAAGATTTTAGGCGAGAGAGTTAGAGAGAAAGAGAGGGGTGGGGTGGGGGGAGAGTAACACTTTCTATGGTACAGGCATGAAAGAAT
>CM065702.1:25439263-25441763 GCA_017654935.2 Phymorhynchus buccinoides
AGCATTCGTCTCATGGGCAAATTTGACTAAGATTTTCTTTATTTCATGAGATAATTGGGGTGGGCTTCTTACCCGCCCATGCGCTTTTTACCCCGTCTTCCCCTATTTATCACCTTGCAAAGCTTGGTTGTGCTATTATTTATAGTTTCCGAGAAAATTACAATGTTAAAGGATTTGGGGAGAAGAGTGTATGTCAATGTGTAGTTAATTTACCCCTTTCAACGCCACTGTCGCCTCTTGGCACCACAATGATTTAACACCCATGTCACTAAAATGCATCAATAGAGGGTCTGGTATCCAGTGACCTTATGTTCTTCATTTTGGGAGGTAAGGACAGGCCCTATTTTATGCATGTCTCAAAGGAATCCCCAATATTGCAGACGAAATCTTTTTCTCTACCCAGGTAAGTTTAATGGTAAATTTTGGCTGAGGAATGGCTAGCGTTGAAAGGGTTTTAAGTGCACATGTTGTTAAAGTTTTGACCACAGACTACATACACACAGACACACAACCGAACAATGATGAGAACATAGACTCACTTCGTTAACACGAGTGAGCCAAAAAAGAAACACCCGAAGGTGCTGATATGCACCAGCCACGATGGCGATGCTGCTGCTGCTGCTGCCATCTAAATTAAAGACATTGATCTGCTTCTTCTTCGTTGATTACCCAATTTCCTGTCATATCGTATGAGTGGAAGTGCGTCATGCTGCCTTTATGCGCGTAATTAAGAAACATAGGTTAGCCCTATCGTCCAGCATGTCCATTTTCGGCTGGAGAAAATCTTTGTAAGAGTTTCTAGAAAAAAGGCAGGAGAATGGACCAGTAAGGCAGAAAGATGGCAGATGACAGTAAGCAAAGGAAAAAGGCAGAGTCTGGAGTGACAGACTCATAGAGGAAATTACAAGCACCGAAATTCCAGAAGGTTGGGTAACTATTTGTATGAAAGATCTCCCGGTATCCCCATGGGGGAGGTCTGCTTCTCAATCAATAAGTTGTCAGTGGTGCGTTAAAAAACCAAGACCCCAGTGTCCAGAAATGGGAGACATAATTCTGACGATGACGCTTTCAATAATAACAATGGTAATCTTAACTAACGACGTTCATCTGTTTATCAATCTTCTTCATATGCGTTCCCAGGCCATATGGCCATAATGGGTAAGGCACGTGTGTCCGGTTTTCAGTGGTCTCCCCGCTGCGTACAGCCGACACATGGTGATGATAGCAATGATGATAATGATGACGATAACGATAATAATCTGTTTCTCAATCTTGTTAGCCACGGGGTCTGATTCTTGATGGCGGTGATGATGATGATGACACTACTGGCAATGACGATACTGATGACAACGACGTTACTGACGACAATAATCTCAACTAACGACGTTGATCTGTTTCTCAATCTTGTTGGCCACCGTCTGTTTTTTGATGGTCTTGAGCGTGCGCACCAGAGCGCTGACAGAGGCTTCCTGACTCAGACGCTTCCACTTCTCCAGGCTGCGGATAGCCGCGCCCCGCAACCCCACGTCCTTCTGCTTCTGAGAGCCCAGGTCGATGACTGCACAAAGCAAAAGTGTGCCAGTCAGTCGTTTCCGACCATGATGACAATAATAATAGGGACGAAAATGGTAGAATTGGGAAACTCACCAGGGTTTGGGTTGGGTGATCAAAGTAGAAAAGGGGAAGAAGCAAGCTTTCCACTCGTAGAGCTTTCATCAGGCTGGGGGTTAGTGGGGAGAGAGACAGAGTTTTGGGTTGGCTGACAACAACAAAAAAACTGAATAGAGCTTAGAATGAAAAGCTTAGGGTTAATTGAGGTTAGGTAGTGTGAGTAGAAATCATGAATAAATGAGACAGTGAAAGCAAGCTTGACAGAATTAAGGCTTTCATCAGGATGGATGGTAGTGGTTTGAGGAAGCAGGGTCGGTGTGAACGCACACACAACTGCCTGGCTGGGCTGACAATAATAATTTATATTATAATAATAATTTTATTTCATATAGCGCTCATACTACCAACATACCAGTGCAAAGAAATAAAGTAATAACAAAAGTAACATGATTCTCACTCACAAAGACATCCACACTCATTCACCAGCACTGTCACTCTCTGATAACACCTCACCCTCGCAGAACATTAAAAACATGCATTAAAATCAACAAGATAGTCATACTACCAACATTCCAGTGCAAAGAAATAAAGTAACAGTGAAATAAACATGATTCTCACTCACAAAGACATCCACCCTGGTTCACCAGCACTGTCACTCTCTGAACGCACACTCACCCTGGGCTGAAAATAATAAAAATGTCAACAAGCAGCAGGAAGGATATAGCACCAATACATGCATACAGTACGGCCCATCTCTCTCTCTCTCTCTCTCTCTCTCATTCTCTCTCTCTCTCTAAAAACATGCTCTTAAAATCAACAAGATAGTCATCTCCAACATTCCTCTCTCAAAGAAATAAAGTAACTCTCTCTCACTCACAAAGACTCCACC
>CM065702.1:25449263-25454263 GCA_017654935.2 Phymorhynchus buccinoides
GCCAGCAGTAGCTCCTGACGGCGGCAGAATTTCCGTTGTTCCATGCTGCGCGTCAGTCGTTCCTTCAGCTTGGTCGTCTGGTGATGATTGCGATGTACCTTTGATTTAAACAATTAAATTTTTTTTTCAAAACATAGCAACAAAAAAGAATACATTCTGAGGAACAACAACAAGCTCAAAGCTTATACAGTGGAACCACCCTTATAAGACATCTGAATCGTTAAAAAATCGGGACTTTCCTGGAGTTGCACTGCCTCCGGGCATTGCCTCCAGGATCGTTCCCACCATCTTTATATCTACTAATGTCCCATATATGTGTCTGTTCCAGACCGGAGGACGTTAAACGGATTTTCATATAAGACCTTCAAAAATCATCCCAAATGAGGTCTTATAAGGGAGGGGTCTTATGAAGGAGGTCATTTTAATATACTTACAAAGAAGAGGAATGTCTCAGAGAAGTAGGTCTTATGTGGGAGGGGGTCTTACAATGGGAGGTCTTATAAGGGAGGTTCCACTGTACCGGGCTCTTTAAATTTACAATACACGATCAACTGACTACTAGATGGAGTCTGCATTGGAATAGATTTATAATAGTGATCCAAACTGAAAAACAATTCGTGATTATACATACATTACCCTTCTAGGGGAAGACGGGGTAAAAAGCGCATGGCCTCATTTTGCCCATGAGACGAGCGTTAATGTCTAGCATTCGTCTCATGGGCAAATTTGACTGAAATGTTCTTTATTTCATGAGATAATTGGGGTGGGCTTCTTACCCGCCCATGCGCTTTTTACCCCGTCTTCCCCTAATGCTGAAATAAAGAAAAGGGGAAAATTTGTAAAGAAATGAACTGGGGGAAGCTGTACCTGTAACAACAACAAAGAAAAAACCAAACGCTGTTACACAAAGGAAATTGAGCTGACACCACCATCACCATCAAAAGTTACTGAAACCAGTTCTGCAAGTGCGTTCATGCTGGGCCTAACTATTTCTTAGTTAGGCGCACAACAGCATCATGACGCATCTGCGCTCATATGACATGAAACAGTCTGAGCGATTGAAGAAGACGAAGAAGAAGAAGAAGAAGAAGAAGAAGAAGAAGAAGAAGAAGAAGAAGAAGAAGAAGAAGAAGAAGAAGAAGAAGAAGAATGCGTTCATGCGATATAGGCTAGATCAGAGATGTGTAGAAACAGAGGAAAAAGATTCTGCCCCAGTTATTGGCTTTGGGTAAAGGAGTATAAGTTCGTTCATCTCTGTCTGAATGTATGCCTGTCTGTTGTCTGTCCGAGCTACATCTTGTGAATGGCTGTTGTCTGTCCGAGCTATAATTTACCTTGTGAGTGGCCGGACAGAATCTCTTCAGATTCTGTACAGTAGTGTGTCTGTATTCTGTAAGAGTAGAAGGTCCCATGTAAAAATTATAACTGCAGTGACCATGACCTTGAAGCTTGACCTTCAAAAAACGGCAATGTCTTCTTGTGGCCATGTCTTTCACACCGCTGGGGTTAGGATGTTCAAACTTGGTGTATGGGTGCACTGGCTTATGGTGATCCGAACAATGGGTACTGATCAAGGTCAAGGTCAAGGTGAAGAACGGACTACACCCGGGACATAACAAATTGTTTGTCTTCGACATATATAGTGAGTCAGGGCTTGGAATGTGCGTCGTGGGAGCAACGATACTATGGTCCCACAACCCGGAAAGTAACACAGCTCCCCTAACAACAAAAAATAATTAAAAAATAAAAAGATCGTTATTTTTTATACAACTACAGCAGTTCCGTTGCACACAAAGCTGAGCTGTTTAGTTAGATGACTCAATCTAGAAATCTTACATAAAAACTACAACTAAGCATTAAAAAAAAATTGGCTGTATTTTCTTCGTAGAATTTTTAATACGTTTCTTCCATCAGATGCATAGTAAAAACATATTTGTGTTGAACAGTGCCATGCAACGTATTTACCAGAAAAAGGTCTTAAATAATACACTTATTATCGCAAACATAAATAAAAATGCTCATGAGTGAAAATATCACACTCTTTACTGAATATAACCAAAGACTGTATAGGGGAAGACAAGCATCCGGTCTCTTTTCCCTATATGAGTAGTGAGGACAGAAACACTGGTTATGTCCCTTTTAAACAGGACACATTTTACACGTCGATAGGCCAGTTGAATTCTCCGTTCAAGTTCCAGTCTGAGTTTTTGGATAGCCTCCACTGTGAATGGTGTACTGTCCCCACTAACGATAACTCTATCAGCCCGGTTCGCCGAGCCCTTTTAGAATCTTTGATATAACTACTTTTCTTACATACTATAGGCCTAGCATTATTCTTGACTGTTGTTTATGAAAAGTAATAAATGTGAAGTTGGCTTGAAAAAAACACCCCCAAAACTAAAAGTTCCTCCCGGAACAGCTGTGCAATAGGACATTTGCCACGAGTGTTCGTTCTCTATACTAGACTACTAACTTGCCCGCACTCGTTCTGCCCGAGTTACGCTGACCTTTCTAATTCAACTAGATCTAAATTCAACTGAGTGAATTTCAAGGTCGTCCTTGTCGTGTCCTCACGTGGCAAATGCCCTATTCACTCACTTTGTTCTTCATGTCGTCTGCGCGGAACATGGAGCGTCGCGTGTCTTCCGTGACCTGCAGTTTGCGTCGGAGGATTTCATTGGCTTCGTCCTGCAACTTCCGGGCGTAGGCCTCGTCTGCTGTCACCCAGTCTTTGAGCGGATTGTAAATTCGAGGCATGACCTGGTTAATTGAACACACGCACACACACACGCACACAAAAATGCGAAGAAAAACTCTTCGGAGAGCTGGACAACAGAGGGGTGTTCAGAGAAAAAGCCCCCCCCCTCCTCAATCAAGCGTTTCGGCCCTGAACTCCTTACACTCTAAGGGGGTCGGGCCGCACCCAGGTCGAGACTCTATATGCCCCTCCATTGTTACCCCCCCCCCCCCCATTTGTTTTTGCCACTGACGGAATCCGAACCAACCACACCCCCCCCCCCCCCCCACCCCCGCCCCGTGGGGATACCGGAAGGTTTTTCGTACAAATAGTTCCCCCATCTTCTGGAAGTTCTGTGCTTGTAGCTGCCTCTAATCTGTCACTCTCTTTGACTCTGCCTTTTTCCTTTGCTTACTGTCATCTACTATCTTTCTGCCTTACTTGGTCCATTCTCCTGCCCTTTGTTCTAGAAATTCTTACACAGATTTTCTCCAGCCGAAGGCGGACATGCTAGGCCTATTTCTTAGTTAGGCGCATAAAGGCAGTATGACGCATCTGCGCTCATATGGCGGGAAACTGAGCGATCGACGACGACGATGAAGAAGAAGAGCCCGCACCATCTGGAGCTAAAAACAAAACAAAGTGATGAGAGCTGAGCAGAGGAACACCCAGAGACTGTGACCCAAAAGCCTGAATATACAAAGAGTTCGCACTCCGCAGCTGACTGAAGCCGGGTTTGTTGTTTTTTACTCCCACCCTTTCAACAACACTACAGCTGGGGATCATTGTGAATTCGCACACTGCCTACAACAACACTAACACTTCCCACTTTCCACCTTCCAGGTGGGAAGTGAGAAAGTTGGCTTCATTCTTTGCAAGGTTTGTAGGCTGCGAAGTTATCACTCTTTGTAGCATTTAGGCTTTTTGCTGTCACCTGATATTTTAGCCGGTTGTAAATTCGCGGAATTAGGCTACGAGCATGATTTAAACACGTTTTAGTCAACGTCACACAATGTGCCACAACAAGCTTATAAAGGTCATTGTGTGTGTGCCCATTCGAATTTCCATAACATTTCTTAATAGGTAAACAGGTCGCAATAAGAAAATTTAGGTCTCAGATTCAATTTCAATTTCAATTTAATGATAACCCTTTGACCCCTCTTGGGGGCATGGAGGATGAACAGAATGCAAAACATGTGGCCACAAGCACAAAATACACATTGCATGTTCATTAAACAAAACTAAGCTGCAGTGTATTGTCAAACTTTTCCTGATTGAATTTTGCTATTTTCAATTGGAATTTTGGCAGGGACATAATCATAAGTTATCGTCACATATGGACAGAAATGTCAATAGGGGAAGACGGGGTAAAAAGCCCATGGGCGGGTAAGAAGCCCATGGAATTATCTCATGAAATAAAGCACATTTCAGTCACATTGTGCCCATGAGACGAATGTTAATGTTTAGCATTCGTCTCATGGGCAAAATTTGACTGAAATTTGCTTTATTTCAATAGATAATTGGCATGGGATTCTTACCCGCCCATGGTCTTTTTACCCCGTCTTCCCCTATTGCTGGTACCCACGTGTCGTCATATCCGGCCACAAGGAGCGCCATATTATGGGAGACCGCCATCTTAGTCAGTAACTTTTTTTGAAAAATGCCAGATCGATGCTGCGTATTTGGCTGTTCCAATTCGAAACTTATCTAAACTGTATTTATAACATCTGGATGTTTTCTTTACACATTTAGATAACATTTTCACTTTGTTTACACACAAATAAGGACTAAGATGGCGACACTTCCGTTGGAAGGGTCGAGATGCGCACGCAGGTGGGGGGGAGCCATCGCACACCTTTGCCCCAGGCTGACTCTTACCTCTAAAGCTAGATTCATGTAGTGAAGCACTTTGTCATAGCTCAGCACGTAGTTCTCAAACGTCGGGGCCGTCTCCTTGATTCCTCTCAGGATGTCTTCCAAAAGGTTGAAGGCGTCCTTAATCACCCCTCTCCACCTGGTGATGTTGTTCTCGTATTCCTGCACGCACCGTATCTCGTTCACGCCCGCTTCCGCCGAAAATGAGTGACAGTACATTCCCACGTGATCCTCCAAAGCCGATGTCAGTTTCTGCTTCAGTCTCTTCATCAAATCGGTGAATTGCCCGGCTCGTTCTAAAACCGCGTCCATATGAGGGATTTCACGAGGGTACAGAAACCCCGCTTCTTCTCTGAATTTCTCGTAATGGACTTTGAAATCGTGGGGA
>CM065702.1:25464263-25471763 GCA_017654935.2 Phymorhynchus buccinoides
AGGACGTAAAGCACCATTTTTCATTCCCAGGATGCAATGTCACTCTCTCGGCCAACAGGATTTGAAGACAGCTGGCGATGGGGAAGGTCCCCAAAGGCCAACCAACCCTTTTGGCTGCAGCATTAACAGCCAGTGCAAATGCCCCCCCCCCCCTCCCCCCACTTTTCCCTAGTTTGAGAGTCATTGTATGCTAGTCTGTCGTTTCCGACAATGACTGCCAGATAGCAGAGGGGACAGATACTACTCTTGCGGGCTGGGCGAGAATTTGTATATAATTGAGATACCTTGCCCAGGGTACATCCCCACTCTCTCGGCCAAAAGGGATTTGAGAACACGGCCGGCGTTGAGGAAGGTCCCCCCAAAGGCCAACCAACCCATCCCTTTGGCTGCAGCACCAGAGCCGGTGCAAGAGCCCCCCCTCGTTCGAGAGTCATAGTCTTCCACAAGAGACTAAACTGTACCATGATTTTCCATGACCGTAGAAAATAATCTATTGTACAGCTCTCATGTTACTGTTGGCCCCTACTGAGTCATAGTCTTCAAACAAAACACTAAGCTGTAGGCCTACCATTCATGCTCCAATACTAGAAAACCCCTTTTATTATTGCACAGCTCTCGTGTCACTGTTGGCCCTATGCTACAACGGAGTAAGAGACTCCCAATGGCGTGTCTTGAAGAAGACGTGGAACAAAGATGTACATCCTGATAGCTATACACACCTACATACTGCGTCTGCATGTTGTAAATAGGGGTGGAATAACAAGATCGCACATATAGATATAGGTCTATCTGTGCGTACAGATCTTGCAGAGGTTTTTTTTTCTTCTTCTCCAGAATTCTATGCTGGTCTGTCGTTTCCGACTATGACTGCCAAATACCAGAACACAAATGATTCATAAGGGTGGGGGGTCCGCCGGGGGTCCAGGAGCTGCATAGGTTCCGGGTTAAGCGGTAATGCTCTTTTGGGGATCCAGGGGGCGATGCCCCCGGAATAATTTTGCAATTTAGTGATAATTAAGGCAAAAATCGAGTCATTTTCTTACTTTTCACCCTTGTATAAGATACATATTTGAGTAGAGGGTGTGTGGGGGGTGTTGGTGTTCCGGAAACCCAGCCCCCACCCCGGGATCCGCCCGTGGTCTATGTGTTCCTGTCTCCATGGATCCCCGTCTCTATGTGTTCATGCTTCTATATGTGTCCCTGTCTCTATGACCGTGTCCCCGTTCTATATGACCCTGCTCTGTGTGTCCCTGTCTCTATGTGTCTCTGTTATATGTGACCCTGCTCTATGTGTCTCTGTCTCTGTGACTGTTTCCCCGTTCTATATGATCCTGCGAACGAAAAGTTTGCTTTACGTCCTCCCGGCCGAAGCCGAGAGAGAGAGAGAAAATTAGAGTTTTTACGCCTTCTGGGTCAAAGGACCATTTGGGGCATTTGAAATTATAAAGATTCCAGAAAAAAGTGGATTTTTTGAGTGAGGAAATATAATTTTTGAAATTATAATTTGTATGCTTTTAAGATTTAGTACAATATTTTAGAAAATAAGTTAGAAGTTTTAATATTTACGGCGCACAAGTCTAGAGTTTAAAATTTATGTTTGTGATAAAATATTTTGTTTGTAAAAAATATTTGGCTGTTTGCTTTAAGTCCGGCAGATTGGAGGAAGTCTATGATTAAAAAAACCCAGGGCTACAGTTAAAATTCATGCTTTACGCTCAACTGAGCTTTGTTTAAAAATCCATGTATTGTGCTCAAATGAGCTTTATTATTAAAATTCTTAAGAGGCAAAGGCCTGTATAAAAAAACCTGTACAGGTTTTATGACCAAGTGGTCGTAAAAATTTAATGGTTTAGAAGAACTGAAAACCAAAAAGTGTTATTAAAAATATTCCTTATGACTAAAACATAAGCAGTTTTTAGGCTGCCGTGTAGTCAAAGTGGTTTTTTGGGGGTTTTTAAAAGATGGTCTCTAACGTATTAAATCTTATCCCTTAGGACGTGACATAAATAATACAGGGATATCTTGTTAGTGTATATCCTTGATAGTTTTCACACTTATGTTAAAATAGGTTTTAAAATTTTGTAAAAAGTTAGTTTATAAATGACAAGACTTGTTTTATTTAAAAGTTACTATTAAAATTTTGTTTATTTATATGTATTTAGGTCATGGAACCTGACCACTAGTGGTTAGTTTTTTAAGTGGGGAACCCAGTCTCAATCAGTCAAAATCGATATTGTATTATATAATAGTGTTATTAACAAGTGGGGGGACACATCGCCAGAGGCCTCCATTACTTCATATTATTAATATAGATAATTTTGTTTGTTCCATCTGATCAAAAACCGGCCGAAGCCATGTGGGACATTTCTTTATATAAAGTTCTGGAAAGACCCTGCTCTGTGTCCCTGTCTATATGACTGTGTCCCCGTTCTATATGACCCTGCTCTATGTGTCCCCGTTCTATGTGACCCTGCTCTATGTGTCCCTGTCTCTATGACCGTGTCCCCGTTCTATATGACCATGCTCTATGTGTCCCCGTGTCCCTGTTTCTATATGACCCTGCTCTATGTGTCCCTGTCTCTATGACTGTGTCCCCGTTCTATATGACCCTGCTCTATGTGTCCCTGTCTCTATGACTGTGTCCCCGTTCTATGTGTCCCTGTCTGTATGTGTCTAGAAACAGGGACACATGAATAGAGACGGGTGCACATAATACGTCTCCGCGTATTTACTCTCCCGATGACTTTATCGATTATTAACACTCAATTTTATTGTCGCATGCCGTGAAATGAGTAATTAGATAAATAATTGAACAATCCTGATAGCGTTATTGACTCTCTGTCTGTCTGTGTCTGTCTGTCTGTCTCTCTCTCTCTCTCTCTTTTCTCCCCCTCTCCTCTCTCTCTCTTTCTCCACCCCTCTCTATCTCTCTCCCCCCCTCTCCTCTCTCTCTCTTTCTAACCCTCTCCTCTCTCTCTCTTTCTCCACCCCCCTCTTTCTCTCTCTTTCTCCCCCTCTCCTCTCTCTCTTTCTCCCCCTCTCTCTCTCTCTCTCTCTTTCTCCCCCTCTCCTCTCTCTCTCTTTCTCCACCTCCTCTCTCCTCTCTCTCTCTTTCCCCCCCTCTCTCCTCTCTCTCTCTCTTTCTCCTCTCTTCTCTCTTTCCCCCCCCCTCCCCCCTCTCTCTCTTGTGTTGTTTCTTGACCATATAACTAGGGGCTAGCGGCCCCCAAGAATTATAAACCATTATTGCCCCCCTCTTCCCTTCTCCCCCCCCCCTCCCCCGCCCTTGGTCATTTTCCAATGGTTACCTCCCGTCCCCTTTTTTTAAAATAAATTGTCCTTGTTGTTGTTGTTGTTGTTATTTTGTTTTGCTTTGTTCTTCTCTTGATTAGACTCTACTCTCACTCTCTTTCATTCTTACATATCTTTTCACACACTTTTCTCCGCGTCTGTACTCATTTCTCTCTGATATTTCCTATTCTTATTGTTAATGGGTTTGGGTTTTTTAAACACCAAAAAACGAATAAACGAATAAAAAATAAAAAATAAATAAAAAATCAACAACAAAATGAGTAAACTCATAAATAAAGTTTACTTATTCGTTCATGAATGTCACTTTTGATGAAAGAATACACTTTAAAGGTGGACCCTGGCGGATGAGTTTTTGCAAGAAACATGTCGAGATCACCAGGAAAACACCCTTTACAGAGATTGCAACACTCACTTTGCTCTGGTTTCCTAGAAATCAAACCGTCAAATCGGCGATTCCTCCTTGGCGGAGGTGCTGGAAGTTAAATTCTTTCACCCAAAGAGAAGGCGTGTGTCGTCTCTTTTCTAATGGCCGCCAAATCGTTTGCACGAAATTTTCGCAATACAAGCCTTTTTTTCTTTTTCTTTTTTTTAATACAGTTTATTGAAAGGAGTTTCGCTCACAACAAAGGGAATAGCTCCATTTTTTTTTTTACTGCACTACAAAAAAAGAAAACGCTTCAACCACAATGCGTGACCTCCACCCACCCCATCCAAAATGGCTACTCTCTCCGGCATCTCCGCCAAGGAGGAATCGCCGTTTTGACGGTTTAATTTCTAGGAAACCAAAGCAAAGTTTGAAAAGGCTGTCTTTCTGGTGATCTCGACGTGTTTCTGTCCAAACCTCATTTGTCAGGGTCCACCTTTGAACTTCAGTTTAACCGATGGATTTGCTATTTACCATTCTCTCTCTCTCTCTCTCTCTCTCTCTCTCTCTCTCTCTCTCTCTCTCTCTCTCTCTCTCTCTCTCTCTCTCTCTCTCTCACGCGCTCGCACACACACAAACACACACACTCACACACGCACACGCACACGCATACACACACACACACGTCATTTTATAATGTACCTATAATGACTACCTACAGCTAAAAAAAACTACCCACCTTTGCTCAAAACTCTACGTACGACGAATTCCAAAACCAGAACCACACAATGATCATCAGAAAGCAATCCAACGTACAAACACACTCACAAACACACACACACACATACACACACGTCATTTTATAATGCACCTATAATGACTACCTACAGCTAAAAAAAACTACCCACCTTTGCTCAAAACTCTACGTACGGCGAATTTCAAAACCAGAACCACACAATGTTCATCAGAAAGCAATCCAACGTACACACACTCACAAACACACACACACACACACACACACACACACACACACACACACAACACACACACACACACACACACACACACACACACACACACACACACACACACACACACGCGCACACACACACACACACACGCACACGCACGCACACGCACGCACACGCACGCACGCGCACACACACACACACACACACACACACACGTCATTTTATAATGTACCTATAATGACTACCTACAGCTTTAAAAAAATACCCACCTTTACTCAAAACTCTACGTACGGCGAATTCCAAAACCAGAACCACACAATAATCATCAGAAAGCAATCCAACGTACAAACACACTCACAAACACACACTAACGGTTCTGTCCTCAACAACCCGTTAACTTAAACTGCCAAACCAATACACCGTAATCTCTCTCTCTCTCTCTCTCTCTCTGTCTCTCTCTGTCTCTCGTCTCTCTCTTACCAATTTTGTCTCTCTCTCTCTCTCTCTCTCTTTCACTCAAGTCTCCAAAGATTATGTGAGGTCTCTGATTCCAGCCCCCCACCCCTACCCACAAACCGACCCCACCTTCTCTATACTCTCTCACTTCCACCCTTACCCTACCTACCCAACTCTACTTCTATGCGGAAAGAAACGGTCACGTAGCGTTGTGCCCCCGTCTCTAGGTATTACCAATTTTGTCTCATATGAGTCCCCCGTCTCTATGTATCACCAATTTCGTTTCCTAGGAGTCCCCCGTGAAAATGTGTCGCCAATTTCGTCTACTGTGAGTATGTGTCACCAATTTCATCTCTCATGAGTCTCCGCGAATATGTGTCACCAATGTCATCTCCTATGAGCCTCCCGTGAAAATGTGTCACCAATTTTGTCTCCTATGAGTCCCCCGTGAAAATGCGTTGCCAGTTTCATCTCCAATGAGTCCCCCGTTTTTTAATGTGTCACCACTTTTGTATCCTATGAGTCCCCCGCGAATACGTGTCCCCTGTATCCATATGACATTGTGTGTAGTCTATGTGTCCCCGTCTCTATGTGTCACCAATGTCGTCGTCTATGAGTCCCCCGTGAATATGTGTCCCCCGATTCTATCTTATGCTCTTGTGTCTATGTATCCCCGTTAAACATGTCTTTGTCGCCAAACCCAAGACACATAGCGTGACACATAGAGACGGGGACACAATGAGGGTGACACATAGAGACGGGGACAAAGTGAGGGTGACACATAGAGACGGGGACAAAATGAGGGTGACACATTAAAACGGGGACACAACGAGGGTGACACATAAAGACTGGAACAAAATGAGGGTGACACATAGAGACGGGGACAAAATGAGGATGACACATAGAGACGGGGACACAATGAAGGTGACACATAGAAACGGTGACACAATGAGGGTGACACATAGAGACGAGGACACAATGAGGGTCACACATAGAGACTGGAACAAAATGAGGGTGACACATAGAGACGGGGACACAATGAAGAGTGACACATAGAGACGGGGACACAATGAGGATGACACATAGATACGGGGACACAATGAGGGTGACACATAAAGACTGGAACAAAATGAGGGTGACACATAGAGACGGGGACACAATGAGGGTGACACATAGAGACGGGGACAAAATGAGGATGACACATAGAGACGGGGACACAATGAGGATGACACATAGAGACGGGGACACAATGAGGATGACACATAGAGACGGGGACAAAATGAGGGTGACACATAGAGACGGGGACACAATGAGGGTGACACATAGAGACGGGGACACAATGAGGGTGACACACAGATACGGGGACACAATGAGGGTGACACATAGAGACGGGGACACAATGAGGGTGACACATAGAGACGGGGGCACAATGAGGGTGACACATAGAGACGGGGACACAATGAGGGGGACACATAGAGACGGGGGCACAATGAGGGGGACACATAGAGACGGGGACACAATGAGAATGACACATAGAGACGGGGACACAATGAGGGGGACACATAGAGACGGGGACACAATGAGGGGGACACATAGAGACGGGGGCACAATGAGGGGGACACATAGAGACGGGGGCACAATGAGGGGGACACATAGAGACGGGGACACAATGAGAATGACACATAGAGACGGGGACACAATGAGGGTGACACACAGAGACGGGGACACAATGAGGGTGACACATAGAGACGGGGACAAAATGAGGGTGACACATAGAGACAGGGACAAAATGAGGGTGACACATAGAGACAGGGACACAATGAAGGCGACGCATAGAAACGGGGACAATGTACCATGTATTATATATAAGCATTTTTGCTTGTTGTAAGCTTACTCTTATATAATGTTGTCGCTGCTTTATTGCGTAATTTGGAATACCATTGTTGGACAAAGAGACGGGAACACATAGAGACGGGGAAACATAGAGACGGGGACACAATGAAGGTGGCACATAGAGACGGGGACACGTCGATATAATCCCAACAGAAACTCGGGTGGATGGCGATCAAGCGGGTACCCGTGTACACACCCGGGTGCGTATTATTGATAAGGGAAGAGAAATCGTTTCCCCTTTCAATCGCTCCGCTCTAATCTGCTACCGACCACAATGGCGATTGCCACTGCAAGTAGTTAGTATTAAGTCGTATGACAGTCCAGTCCGGAGCGTCACGACTCTCTGATGAACGGCTGTCAGAAGAATGACTGTCGGGTGAACGTCTGTCTGAAGAATGTCTGTCAGATGAACGGCTGTCTGAAGAACGGCTGTCAGAAGAACGGCTGTCAGAAGAATGACTGTCAGAGAACGGCTGTTAGAATCTAGGAAGACAGGCAGACATG
>CM065702.1:25479263-25494263 GCA_017654935.2 Phymorhynchus buccinoides
CTAAGAAACACCCTTCGTTTGCCGATACAGTACGCGTGGCGTTTTTTGTTCTTGCCAAACACCGAGCAAGCGGCGAACTATCCGGAACTAGTATAGGGGGTGGATACGTTTCTTGTTGTTGATTGGTCCATTAAAGTTTGTTTTGCCAAACACCGAGCAAGCGGCGGAACTATCCGGAACTAGTAGGGGGTGAATACGTCTCTTGTTGATTGGTCCATAGGGGGTGAAAGTTTGTTTTGCCAAACACCGAGCAAGCGGCGAACTATCCGGAACTAGTAGGGGGTGAATACGTTTCTTGTTGTTGATTGGTCCGTTAAAGCTTGTTTAAAATAAAATAAAAATTTGACCAATCAGACAAGGGCTTGTAATATTCTTCCGCAAACGAACGTTTTCTAAAGTGTTTCTTAGGCCCCGTTTGGCGTAAGCGTTATTCGCGCGGCGACCGTTATCTAGAGAAACTAGACCCAGTACAGTCAGGATATACATACGGGCACGAGATTAAGAAAGTATGATTTAGGCCGAAAAGTGGTCTAAAAAAAGCTGGGGCAAAAAAACACTCCTAAAACTGAAGCCTTCTTTTAAAGAAACACCAGGTCCGTGAGTGAAAATCACGGGTTTCACGTGTGTTTCCCTCTCTCGCTGGTAAGAAATGTTATTTTGACCAAGTGTGGCTCCCATACAAATGTCCCCATGCACGAAAACGAGACATCACTTTAAAGAGAAACCTCGATCGCATAATGAGGAAAGTCTGTATGTGGGCCACACCGACCCAGAAAAAAACCCTAGGGATTTAATCCAGCCGGGTCAGTGGGTCTTTAAAATATAAGGCTTTAACCCTTTCACCGCCAAAGTCGCATTTTAGCACATGTCACTAAAACTCAGTAAAAGGCATCAAATTGGGGTATATTATCCAAAAACCCTATTGTCTTAGTTTTGGGAAGTAAGGTACCTTATGCCACAGGAGAATCCCCAATACTGCAGATGGATTTTGTTCTCTACCCAAGTAAATTTAATGGGAGTTCTTGCCTGAAATATGGCTGGCGGTGAAAGGGTTAAATAGCATTAGAATAGAATACATAAACTTAGTTCTTTTACCCCCCACTCATATTAGTAAGTATTTCTATACTCAGTCTGGTATTTCAAAACATGACCTCTGAATCCATCAAAAAGCCTGAAATCAGCATATAGACTAAAAATTCTTATGCCTGAATTTATAACAAGTGGCGTTATTGTAATCGAAACTGAGAGCAGAAAAAAGGGCCACAGACTTGGGGACATTAAAAAAACACCAAAACAAATACGATGATCGAGGGAGATGTGGATGATTATGATGCAGATGATGCTGTGCTTCAGAGACGCGCTCTCCAGGTATGAGCAGCCCGAAATTCACGGAAACTCGTCTCTGTGCCCCCTCATTCTGCCTCCCCCTTCTCTCTCTCTCTCTCTCTCTCTCTCTCTCCCCCTCTCTCTCTCCCCAAACCTTGGCTCTCCCCAGAAAGATGACAGCCGTCTTGTTAGCGTAGTCCCTGGCCCCGTGGGCCGCACTGAAGCGCTCCTTGTTGGCCTTGCGGACGATGGCGGGCAGGTTGTTCCTGTCGAAGAGCTTCAGGTGGTCCTGAATGTCCTCCAACGTCCGGTACTTGTCCAGCGAGAAGCCTTCATCGGATGGGCAATCCCCGCTTACCACGCCGTACTGGAAGGCAAGGCAAGGCAAGGCAAGGTAAGGCAAGGCAAGGCAAGGCAAGGCAAGGCAAGGCAAGGCAAGGCAAGGCAAGGCAAGGCAAGGCAAGGCAAGGCAAGGCAAGGCAAGGCAAGGCAAGGCAAGGCAAGGCAAATGTTTTATTTCATACCTTCCCCGTGGGGATACCGGGGGGTCTTTCGTAAAAATAGTTCCCCCACCTTCTGGAAGTTCTGTGCTTGTAACTTCCTCTAATCTGCCACTCTCTTTGACTCTGCCTTTTTCCTTTGCTTT
Organism: Phymorhynchus buccinoides; assembly: GCA_017654935.2. NCBI lineage: Eukaryota > Metazoa > Mollusca > Gastropoda > Neogastropoda > Raphitomidae > Phymorhynchus > Phymorhynchus buccinoides. The sequence goes on from CM065702.1 coordinate 25,481,236, forward strand.
CTGTCGTCTACTATCTTTCTGACTCATTGGCCCATTCTCCTGCCTTTTTTCAAAGAAAATCTTCCAAATAATTTTTCTCTTGAGCTCCTCCGAAATCGGAATGTGTCGGCTGTGCGCAGCGGGGAGACCAGTGAAAACTGAAAACCGGACACATATGTACCTTACCCATTATGGCCATATGGCCTGGGAACGCAGAAGAAGAAGAAGAAGAAGAAGAATTTCATACCCACTTGGGGTACAGAAATATAAAAAGCACGCACTATTCAAAGCAGTCGTTTTTCAGCCCCCAACACCATTTAACTCTTTCGCCGCCAGCCATTTTTCAGCCCCCCATTAAAATACCAACAAAACTTAACAGTATTTGGGGTAGAGAAAAAGGTCTATCCTTACTTCCCAAAACTGCAATAGGGTCTTTGGGAATTTGATGCCTTTTAGTGACCTGGGTGTTAAACCATTGTGGTGCTAAACACTTTGGCGGTGAAAGGGTTAACTTGGTAGAACAAAATTCTGCAATATTGGGGCCTGTCCTTACCTATCTTACCTCAGAATTACATAGAAAATAGGGTCTTCGGATGACAGACCCTGATGTTAGTGCCTTTTAGTGACATGGGTGTTAATTAAACCATTGTAGTGAATAAATGTGACATTGGCGGTGAAAGGGTTAATTAAGACACTCAAACATCAAAAGAGAGTGATGTCCATACTATGAGAAACGACAAACAGTATCAACAAGGAGAATCAAAAAATCCGTTTAACGTCCTCCGGTCTGGAACAGACACATATGGGACACTGGTGGATAATAAAGATGGTGGGAGCGATCGCGGAGACAATGCCCGGAGGCAGTTCAACACCAGGAAAGTCCCGAATTTATAGCAATACAGATATTGATACTAAAGACTCTTGAGATACAAGTAGATACAGTGGAACCTCCCTTATAAGACCTTCAAAAACCATCCAAAAATAAGGTCTTACATGGGAGGGAGTTGTACAAGGGAGGTCATTTTAATACTTTCAAAGAAGGGCAATGCTTCCGAGAAGTAGGTCGTAAGTTTACGGGAGGGAGTCTTATAATGAGGTGGGGGGTCGTCTAAGGGAGGTTCCACTGCATACAAGACCATGAACAAATATACATGTACCGTGCTATAAAGAACAAGAAAGGTGACATTTTGTCCATGCAAACGTGGAAAAGAACTGTTTATAAAGTTCTGTAACTGTAACTAGAGAAACAGACAATGGTCAACCTAGCTCGCCAATTTGACCGCCAGGTGGCAACCAACTCAATAGGGGCTTATCTCGTGATATCTTCAGTTGGGAGTAGAGAAAAAGAGAGAGAGGGAGGGACTTCTCTTCCTCTCTCTCTTTATCCCCAACTAAGAATATAGAGAGGATTAGCCCCACTCGAGCGCTATGCCACCTGGCGGTCAAAAACAGCCAGCTAAGCCGCTCATTAGATCGACAGACGATCATGCCAGCGCTACTCTAATGTTCCTGTGGAATACCACTACTGTGTATACCTGTCTGTCGTTTCGTTTCCGACTATGACAGCCCGATAGCAGAGAGAGAGAGAGAGAGAGAGAGAGAGAGAGAGAGAGAGAGAGAGAGAGAGAGAGAGAGAGAGAGAGAGAGAGAGAGAGAGAGAGAGAGAGAGAGAGAGAGAGAGAGAGAGAGAGAGAGAGAGAGAGAGAGAGAGAGTGAGTGTGATATAATATGGGTTCATTGGGAAGACTGAAACCACGGTCGAGCTTCCTCTCTCTGTGTGTCTCTTGTCTCTCTCTCTCTCTCTCTCTGTTTGTCTCTCTCTCTCTCTCTCTCTCTCTCTCTCTCTCTCTCTCTCTCTCTCTCTCTCTCTCTCTCTCTCTCTCTCTCTCTCTCTCTGTATCTCTCTCTTCTCTCTTTCGATAACGAACTGCTCCTTTTCCGCGATATGGTTACCAATCGCGATGCATTTCTGACATACGGTTCATGTTTGTATCGTTATATTGTGTATGCTATTCCATGAGAATGGGCTTTGTAAGCTTACCTTTAAACAATTCAATTCAATTCAATTCTCTCTCTCTCTCTCTCTCTGTCTCTCTCTCTCTGTCTCTCTCGTCTCTCTCTCCCTCTGTCTGTCTGTCTGTCTCTCTCTCTCTCTCTCTCTCTCTCTCTCTCTCTCTCTCTCTCTCTCCCTCTCTCTCTCTCTCTCTCTCTCTCTCTCTCTCTCTCTCTCTCTCTCCTCTCTCTGTCTCTCTCTCTCTCTCTCTCTCTCTCTCTCTCTCTCTCTCTCTCCCTCTCTGTCTCTCTCTCTCTCTCTCTCTCCCTCTCTCCTCTCTCTCTCCCTCTCTCTGTCTCTCTCTCTCTCTCTCTCTCTCTCCCTCTCTCTCCTCTCTCTCCTCTCTCTCTCTCTCTCTCTCCTCTCTCTCTCTCTCTCTCTCCCCCTCTCTCTCTCTCTCTCTCTCTCTCTCTCTCTCTCTCTCATTCACCTGGAACCCTTCGTCCAGCTCCTCGTGTTGAATGACGTTGTTGATGATGGAGGTGACCAGGGCGGTGTCCTCCAGACCCATGGAAGCAGGGCTGAACACGAAGTTGATGTCCGAGGGGAACTCCTTGCCGCACTCTGCGTCAACCACACGCACACACACACGCACGAGTGCAAGCACGCGCGCACACACACACACACATGATTATTTTGACTTGACTTGACTTGACTTGACACACACACACACAAACACACACACACACACGCACATTTGTCTGAATCACTATTAGTGGAAGGACGTTAAACTGAAGAACAACACACACACACACACGCACGCACACACTGGAAGGACACAAACTGAAGAACAACACACACACACACACACACACACACACACACACACACACACACACACACACACACACACACACACACACACACACATTTGTCTGAATCACTATTAGTGGAAGGACGTTAAACTGAAGAACAACAACACACCCACACGCACGCACACACACGCACACGCACGCACGCACGCACAGACAGACAGACAGACACACACACTGAAACGGGTGAAACACACACACACAAACACGCAGATTTAAATGTGCACGCGTACACACACGCACACACACACACACAACACATAAACACACATACACGCTCGCGCGCGCACACAACACACAAGCAAACGCACCGACATACACCCAGCCTTACTTTGCTCTGCCTGTGTGGGAGCGGGAGCGGGCATGGTGGTGGTGGTGGTGGGTTTGGGCACCACTGGAAAAAAAAAGATAAAAGAAAAACATAATGATTATTCAGTAATGAAATATGCACAGTTCAAACCCTCTCTGACACAGACACACACACACACACACACACACACACACACACACACACACACACACACACACACACACAGAGGCGCATAGACACACAGAGTGATTCTGATTGTTTAATGACCCATATTGAGATATTATTATAAAGTTTTCTCGCCTTGGCTTGACTAATCTATACTCACAGTAGGGACAGCTTTCTTGATATCCTTATCCGAATCATCTGGTCTGTCAGCCTAGAAGATGTATTTATTCATCCCCTCTAATACTATTGACCACCTAACTCATCATACTTGAGTCTTCTTCCCACCCCCTCCTCTTTCTCTCTTTTTTACTCATCTCCTACCTCTTCTCCCACACACACACACACACACCCTCCACCCGACTTGTCCACCGCCTGTCACTCACACTGTGTCACAGTGGCAGGATTTTCGTGAAAGCTCCTTCTTCACATCATCGCCCAGATCGTCATAGCTGTCAGAATGGAAGACGTGTTTTCCTACCCACCCACCCCCTTTCTGTCTATGACTGTCTATCTCTCTGTCTGCGTGTCTCCCTCTCTCTCTCTCTCTCTCTCTCTCTCTCTCTCTCTCTCTCTCTCTCTCTCTCTCTCTCTCTCTCTCTCTCTCTCTCTCTCTCCTCCCCTTTCTAACTCACAGTAGCAGGATTTTCGTGTCAGCTCTTTCTTCACATCATCGCCCAAATCGTCATTTATGTCAGAATGGAAGACGTGTTTCCCCCCCCCCCCTTTTTTTCTGTCTCTATCTCTCTCTGTCTGTGTGTCTCCCTCTCTCTCTCTTTCTCCCCCCCCCCTCTCTCTCTCTCTCCCCTTTCTAACTCACAGTAGCAGGATTTTCGCGTCAGCTCTTTCTTGACATCATCGCCCAGGTCATCATAGCTGTCGGCCTGGAAGACGTGTTCCTTCACCCCTCCGGCGATGTTGAGCAGCTCCTGTTTCTTGATCGTGCGACCCACCCCCACCGCAAAGACCGTGATGTTAGAAGCCTTCGTCTTCAGAGCTTCACGCTTGGTCAGGGACGTCCTGGAATATCAAAGAGAACAACATCTCTACAATAATGCTTTTTAGGTTGGGTTCACTTCTGGCATTATCAATAATATGTTGAGTAGCCCCTCTCTCTAGATCCTGTGTCCGACCCTCGTTCTCATCGCTTTAAGCTTTGTCAGGGACGTCCTGGAATGTGAAGGAGACAGCGAAAAATAAACATCTACAATAATGCTTATTAGGTTTGTTCACTTCTAGCATTATCCACAATTATGTTGAGTAGCTCTTCTCTCTTGATCCCATGACCTAGCCACCCAGCAAACAACTTGATGTTGGATGCCTTCGTCTTCAAGGCAGGGACGCTTTGTCAGGGACGTCCTGGAATATAAAGGAGAACCGTATCTATATAATAATGCCTTTTAGGCTGGTTCACTTCTGGAATTAGCAACAATATGTTGAGTAGCTCTTTTCTCTTGATCCTGTGACCCACCCCCACTGCAAAGACCATGATGTTGGAAGCCTTCGTCTTCAGAGCTTCACACTTTGTCAGGGACATCCTGGAATATTAAGGAGAACAACATCTCTACAACATTGCCTATTAGGTTTGCTTACTTCTGGCATTATCAGTAATATGTTGAGTAGCTCCTCTCTCTAGATCCTGTGGCTCATCCCTGTTGCGGACACAGTGATGTTAGAAGCCTTCGTCTTCAGGGCTTCACACTTTGTCAGGGACGTCATGGAATACAAACGAGAACAAAATCTCTACAATTTTGCCTTTTAGGTTGGGTTCACTTCTGGAATTAGCAACAATATGTTGAGCAGCTCCTCTCTCTTGATCCTGCGACCCACCCCCACTGCAAACACCGTGATGTTAGAAGCCTTCGTCTTCAGAGCTTCACGCTTTGTCAGAGACGTTCTGAAATATCAAGGAGAACAACATCTCTATAATAATGCCTTTTAGGTTGGGTTCACTTCTGGAATTAGCAACAATATGTTGAGCAGCTCCTGTCTCTAGTTCCTGTGTCCCACCCTCGTTCTCATCGCTTTAAGCTTTGTCAGGGACGTCCTGGAATATGAAGGAGACAGCGAAAAATAAACATCTACAATAATGCCTATTAGGTTTGTTCACTTCTAGCATTATCCACAATTATGTTGAGTAGCTCTTCTCTCTTGATCCCATGACCTAGCCACCCAGCAAACAACTTGATGTTGGATGCCTTCGTCTTCAAGGCGACGCCCTGGAATATCAAGGAGAACAACATCTCTACAATAATGCCTTTTAGGTTGCTTCACTTCTGGAATTATCAGCAATATGTTGATTAGCTCTTTTCTCTTGATCCTGTGACCCACCCACCCAGCAAACAACTTGATGTTGGATACCTTCGTCCTCAGAACTTCACGCTTTGTCAGGGACGTCCTGGAATATCAAGGAGAACAACATCTCTAAAGTCTCTTGCATCCCTTTAAGTTGAATGTTTGTGTCTGTTGCATGCCTTTAAGTTGAATGTTTCTGTCTGTTGTCTGCCTTTAAGTTGAATGTTTGTGTCTGTTGTATGCCTTTAAGTTGAATGTTTGTGTCTGTTGTATGCCTTTAAGTTGAATGTTTCTGTCTGTTGTCTGCCTTTAAGTTGAATGTTTGTGTCTGTTGTTTGCCTTTAAGTTGAATGTTTGTGTCTGTTGTCTGCCTTTAAGTTGAATGTTTGTGTCTGTTGTATCTTTAAGTTGAATGTTTGTGTCTGTTGTATGCCTTTAAGTTGAATGTTTCTGTCTGTTGTCTGCCTTTAAGTTGAATGTTTGTGTCTGTTGTTTGCCTTTAAGTTGAATGTTTGTGTCTGTTGTCTGCCTTTAAGTTGAATGTTTGTGTCTGTTGTTGCCTTTAAGTTGAATGTTTCTGTCTGTTGTCTGCCTTTAAGTTGAATGTGTCTGTTTGCCTTTAAGTTGAATGTTTGTGTCTGTGCCTGCCTTTAAGTTGAATGTCTGCCTTTAAGTTGAATGTTTGTGTCTGTTGTTGAATGCCTTTAAGTTGAATGTTTGTGTCTGTTGTATGCCTTTAAGTTGAATGTTTCTGTCTGTTGTATGCCTTTAAGTTGAATGTTTCTGTCTGTTGTATGCCTTTAAGTTGAATGTTTGTGTCTGTTGTTTGCCTTTAAGTTGAATGTTTGTGTCTGTTGTCTGCCTTTAAGTTGAATGTTTGTGTCTGTTGTATGCCTTTAAGTTGAATGTTTCTGTCTGTTGTCTGCCTTTAAGTTGAATGTTTCTGTCTGTTGTCTGCCTTTAAGTTGAATGTTTGTGTCTGCCTTTAAGTTGAATGTTTGTGTCTGTTGTATGCCTTTAAGTTGAATGTTTGTGTCTGCCTTTAAGTTGAATGTTTGTGTCTGTTGTTTGCCTTTAAGTTGAATGTTTGTGTCTGTTGTCTGCCTTTAAGTTGAATGTTTGTGTCTGTTGTCTGCCTTTAAGTTGAATGTTTGTGTCTGTTGTCTGCCTTTAAGTTGAATGTTTGTGTCTGTTGTGCCTTTAAGTTGAATGTTTGTGTCTGTTGTATGCCTTTAAGTTGAATGTTTCTGTCTGTTGTATGCATTTAAGTTGAATGTTTCTGTCTGTTGTATGCATTTGAGGTCATCTAGCTTATCTCTCTCTCTCCCTCTCTGAGCATACTTACTCCCGGGAGTTGCCACCTGTCAGCACCACCACCACCTGTTTGGTGATCCAGGAACATACCGGCCTCTCTCTCTCTCTCTCTCTCTCTCTCTCTCTCTCTCTCTCTCTCTCTCTCTCTCTCTCTCTCTCTCTCTCCAAACAGCAACCCATTTCAAGTCCTTTTCGTTCGTGACTATTTTAAGCAGCCACGATCAGCATAACCCATTCCCAAGTTTTCCCCTCTTCTTTTGTTGTACTACAGCATTTGCAATGTCTTTCCTTATCCCTAACTACATCCAGTAGAAAGAAAAACACCTGCCTGTGTGAAAGGAAATAACCTGGGACTAGTGGTTGGTCTTTCCTTTAAAATAGTTCAAAGAAGAGTGGGGAATTTGTTTGCTGTGCTTTTTCTCTGTGCATACTTACTCTTGTGAGTTGCCATCCGTCGACACCACTGCAAGATTAGCGGCATGGATCGGGCCAACTTCATCTGTTTCCCCCCTCCCCCCACCCCCTCTCTCTCTCTCGTCCCCTCTCCCCTTCTCTCTCTGTCTGTCTGTCTGTCTGTCTCTCTCTCTCTCTCTCTCTCTCTCTCTCTCTCTCTCTCTCTCTCTCTCTCTCTGTATACTTACGCCTGTGAGTTGCTATCCGTCAACGCCACCGCGAGTTTAGCGGCCCAGGGTCGGGCCAACTTTGTCTGGACATCCCCCCTCTCTCTCATTCTGTCTATCTATCTCACTCTTTCTCTATATTTCCCTCTCTCCGTCTCTCTCTCTCTCGCTCTCTCTCTCTCCCACTCTCCCCCCCCCCCCTCCTCTCTCTCTCTCTCTCTCTCTCTCTCTCTCTCTCTCTCTCTCTCTCTCTCTCTCTCTATTCGTGTTGCTTTAATTCATGTCCATACAATTATCTGTTTGCCTCATCGTTTTGTATTAGGCTTGTTTTCGTCCCGAGGACAGATTGCAAGAATAATAATAATAATAATAATAATGAATATTTATATAGCGCATATTCTCTGATTTAGGGCTCTAAGCGCTTTACATATTTAATACAAATACAACATAGAATATACATTATCTTATACAATAAGAACATGACGAACGTACATACATTTTTCATGAGTAGAATATAGAAAAGTACATATATACAACTGATCAAAAACACATAAAATCTCAATCCTTGCGTAATAAAGTTTCAAGTGTTCAAGTTTTCTGTGCATACTTACTCCTGAGAGTTGCCGTCGGTCAGCACGATCACGAGCTTGGCGGCCCAGGGCCGGGCCATCTTCATCTGGACGTCCCTCATGTGCCTGAGGGCTCTGCCCGTGTCCGTCCTCCGGCCCTGCCTGAAGGGCATGGCCCTCACTTTCTTCTGCACCAGGGTCTTGTCGGAGAAGTCCGTGAAGTTGAACCCGTCCGGCACGTACACGCCATGGCCGAACGACACCCCGGCCACCCGTACCTGGCCCACACACACAGAAAACCAGTACACAAAGATAAGAGATATAGAAGGCAATAGTCATTTCGGCCCAAGGCAATAGTCATTTCGGCCCAAGGCTATAGTCATTTCGGCCCAAGACAATAGTCATTTTGTCCCAAAGCTATAGTCATTTCGGCCCAAGGCAATACTCATTTCGTCCCAAAGCTATAGTCATTTCGTCCCAAAGCTATAGTCATTTCGGCCCAAAGCTATAGTCATTTCGTCCCAAAACTATAGTCATTTCGGCCCAAAGCTATAGTCATTTCGGCCCAAGGCAATAGTCATTTCGGCCAAGGCAATAGTCATTTCGGCCCAAGGCAATAGTCATTTTGCCCAAGGCAATAGTCATTTCGGCCCAAGGCAATAGTCATTTCTGCCCAAGGCAATAGTCATTTCGGCCCAAGGCAATAGTCATTTCGGCCCAAGGCAATAGTCATTTCGGCCCAAGGCAATAGTCATTTCGGCCCAAGGCAATAGTCATTTCGGCCCAAGGCAATAGTCATTTCGGCCCAAGGCAATAGTCATTTCGGCCCAAGGCAATAGTCATTACGGCCCAAGGCAATAGTCATTTCGGCCCAAGGCAATAGTCATTTCGGCCCAAGGCAATAGTCATTTCGGCCCAAGGCAATAGTCATTTCGGCCCAAGGCAATAGTCATTTCGGCCCAAGGCAATAGTCATTTCGGCCCAAGGCAATAGTCATTTCGGCTCAAGGCAATAGTCATTTCGGCCCAAGGCAATAGTCATTTCGGCCCAAGGCATGGTTCTCATTTTGTCCTCCATCACCGTCTTGTTGGAGAAGTCCGTAAAGTTGAACCCATCCCGCACGTACACCCCGGCCACCCGTACCTGCCCACCTGTCTCCCCTCTCTCTGTGTCTCCCTCACTCTCTCCCCATTTCCCTCTCTCCCACCCCCTCCCGTCTCTCTCCCCTCCCTCTCACCTGAGTTTTCTCAGGGCCCAATGTTGTATTCGTTCAAGAAGTTGGCCAGAAACTCCAACCCTGTTTGATAACCTGTCTCCCTTCACTCTCTCCTCGTCTCCCTCTCTCCCCCCCCCCCCCCCGTCTCTCCCCGCTCCCGTCTCCCCCCCCCCCCCCCCCGCTCCCCCTCCCTCTCACCTGAGTTTTCTCATCGGGCCCAATGTTGTATTCTTCCAAGAAGTTAGCCAGAAACTCCAGCCCTGTTTGATAACCTGTCTCCCTTCACTCTCTCCTCGTCTCCCTCTCTCCCCCCCCCCGTCCCCCGTCTCTCCCCGCTCCTGTCTCCCCCCCCCCCCTCCCCTCCCTCTCACCTGAGTTTTCTCATCTGGCCCAATGTTGTATTCTTCCAAGAAGTTGGCCAGAAACCGCAGCCCCGTTTTATAATCTTCCCTGTCGATGCTGACACTGGAGTCAATGATCAGGCCCAGATCAATAGGATCCTGGTCACATTCTGCAAAAAAGAGACACAGGTCTTGATCACATGCATTCTGCAAAAAACAAACAAACACGGATACATACAGGCCTTGATCACAATCTGCCAAAAAACAAATGCAGGTCTTGATCACATTCTGTAAAATACAGACACATATAGGTCATAATCACATTCTCCACAAAAAAGACACATACAGGTCTTGATCAAATTCTGTAAAATACAGACACATATAGGTCATGATCAAATTCTGTAAAATACAGACACATATAGGTCATGATCACATTCTGCACAAAAAGGACGCGTACAGGTCTTGATCACATTCTGCAAAAAAACAGACACATACAGGCCTTGATCACATTCTGCAAAAATCAGACAAATACAGGTCTTGATCACATTCTGCAAAACAACAGACAAATACAGATCTTGATCACATTCTGCAAAACAACAGACAAATACAGATCTTGATCACATTCTGCAAAATACAGACACATATAGGTCATAATCACATTCTCCACAAAAAAGACACATACAGGTCTTGATCAAATTCTGTAAAATACAGACACATATAGGTCATGATCACATTCTGCACAAAAAGGACGCGTACAGGTCTTGATCACATTCTGCAAAAAAACAGACACATACAGGCCTTGATCACATTCTGCAAAAATCAGACAAATACAGGTCTTGATCACATTCTGCAAAACAACAGACAAATACAGATCTTGATCACATTCTGCAAAACAACAGACAAATACAGATCTTGATCACATTCTGCAAAATACAGACACATATAGGTCTTGATCACATTATGCACACAAAAAAACCCAGATGCATACAGGCCTTGGTCACATTCTGCAAAATTCAGACACTTACAGAGATACAGAGAAAGAGATACAGACAGACAGACAGGAACGCATAACCACAAATATATATGAATATTATGGGCATGCACACAATCGCACCAAAGGCGCGCTCAGACACACACACACAGACAGACACACACACACACATTGAGGTACACACACGAATTCATATGAACGTAAGTGCATTCACACAAGCGCACAGAAGGCGCGCAAACTTACACCCGCACAGACACATTCACATGAATGTATTTTATTATATACATGCACCCGAAAAAGCTCGCCCAGGCACGCGCGTGCGTGTGCGCACATACATGCATTTACGCATCCATTAAGAGAGAGAGAGAGAGAGAGAGTGAGAGAGAGAGAGAGAGAGAGAGAGAGAGAGAGAGAGAGAGAGAGAGAGAGAGAGAGAGAGAGAGAGAGAGAGAGAGAGAGAGAGAGAGAGAGAGAGAGAGAGAGAGAGAGAGAGAGAGAGAGAGAGAGAGAGAGAGAGAGAGAGAGAGAGAGAGAGAGAGAGAGAGAGAGAGAGAGAGAGAGAGAGAGAGAGAGAGAGAGAGAAAGAGAGAGAGAACTCGGAACTTGGTAATATTTTATTGACTTAGGCCAACAGACCCTATCATGAAAAAATACAAACACATCAGAACATACACAGCAGCATTACATAGTCATCAATAGCAACAAACAAGTAAACAAACACTCACGCGCGCGCATGCGCACGCACACACACATACAAACACATGCGTGAGAGAGAGAGAGAGAGAGAGAGAGAGAGAGAGAGAGAGAGAGAGAGAGAGAGAGAGAGAGAGAGAGAGAGAGAGAGAGAGAGAGAGAGAGAGAACGAAAAAACGAAAACGAAAACGAAATTTTATTTAACCAGGGAACATGAGATAAGCAAGTTACATGCTTTTTTCCACCCAGCCCTGGGGAAAAATAAAGTAAATCAAACAAGAAAGCTAAATAATATATGTACATGCAGGAATGAGAAGAAAAGGGAGGGAGGATGGGGGGAAGAGGCACAGAGGGGATAAGAGAGAGAGAGAGAGAGAGAGAGAGAGAGAGAGAGAGAGAGAGAGAGAGAGAGAGAGAGAGAGAGAGAGAGAGAGAGAGCAAGCACGGATGTTCACTTACTCTCATCATAGCCAGGCTTGATCACTTTCTTCTGTTTCTCTGGAAGACAAAGAAAACAAGACAATTATGTCGAAGATTATAAGCCAGAAGACACTATCAATCTTCTGGGGTAAAACCCAGAGGGTACTATTAATCTTCTGGGAGTAAAGCCCAGAGGTACTATTAATCTTCTGGGGTAAAACCCAGAGGGTACTATCAATCTTATGGGGTAAAACCCAGAAGGTACTATCAATCTTCTGGGGTAAAACCCAGAAGGTACTGTCAATCTTCTGGGGTAAAACCCAGAAGGTACTATCAATCTTCTGGGGTAAAACCCAGAGGGTACTATCGATCTTCTGGGGGAAAACCCAGAAGGTACTATCAATCTTATGGGGTAAAACCCAGAAGGTACTATCAATCTTATGGGGTAAAACCCAGAAGGTACTATCAATCTTCTTTATTCCTTTTATGATTGTATCTACGAAGGGTGATCAAAAAGTTCTCGGCCTACCTAAGAAGGAGTTGAGCCCCACACACGAAATTTGGCACACAGTTACAACTGCCTATATGGATGCTAACATAGGAGTTTGGGAACAAGACGTCATCATAGCTATGACGTCATTCCACACACACACACACACACACGCACGCACGCATGCACACGTAGACACGCAAGCACACTCAGGCACACAGACACGCACATGATTTAAATCGTCAAGACTCAATGAAAATTGGTTTCTTTCGCATAATTATAGGCCTAGTCCTCCACCAAAAACACTCCAAAAACCTATTCTTAACATTCTTTAAAAAAATAAATAAAATAAAGTTGTAGTATATAGCCTAGGCGACCCATCATGTTTACGACACACAATCTCAAAGTCTGCTTCTTTCACTTTTATGAACATAATCCAGGGCTGATCTTAACCCTATGCCTTTCGCGAAAACCGCTCCAATATTTTATTGCTTCAATCTCAGTGAATTTTTGGTTTTTTTTACATTGCAAAATGTCATGGGGATATATAAACGTAACTACAGCTTATCCAAACTCCCGACAAGCCATCCCATTGTCATTCACACACACGCGCGCGCACACACACACGCACGCGCACACACACAACACACGCACGCACACGCGCACACACACACATACACACACACACACACATACACACACACACACACACACACGCGCGCGCGCGCGCGCGCGCGCGCGCGCGCGCACGCACACACACACA
>CM065702.1:25496763-25501763 GCA_017654935.2 Phymorhynchus buccinoides
CACACACACACACATACACACACACACACACACACACACACAGACACGCAAACATGTGCACACACACACATACACACAAACGCACGTGCGCACCAAAAATGTGATACATTGTCCATTTCAGAAATTGGGCAAAGCATTTTGCCCATTTCATGAAATGGGCAATTTCAGGGATTGGGCGTAACACATACACACATAGATACACGCGCGCGCGTGCGCGTGGATTTAATCACGCAGGCTGATTATGCCCCCCACGTTGCAACCATGTAACGTGAGACTTTCCCATTGTTTTGTGAAGTTTCCCAGGATGCGAAAGAAGTGGAAATGAAGTCTACACGGAGATCACGGCAGATCGGATGTATAAGTAAAAACGTAAAGCAAATATTGACACAGTATAGACACAATGCAGGGGGATGGATCAGTGAATGGTATGTTGAAAAGCAAAACGACAAACTCTATTTTAAATAAGGAAAGAAAAGAGGTGAAAGTTGGGTCGGGGTCGAAAGGTGGAAGGAAATGGTGTTCTTTGGGGGGTGGAGGTGGGGGTGGGGTATGGTTGAGAGGGGTCAATGACCCTCCCCCCCCCCCCCCCCAAGATTTTGTTTGCATGCTGTTAACATGACAACAGATTCCTCGCTCTCTCTCTCTAAGGCTGACGCACGCGCGCGCGCGCGCACACGCACGCACGCACACACACGCACACACACACACACACACACACACACACACACACACAAAACACAACCAAATACACATACACAGATACACACACGCGCGCGCGCACACACACATGTTCCTACGACCCCCCCCCCCCCCCCTCCTCTATTCACACATACATACACGTGTGAATGAAAAAGAAACACCCGAAGGTGCTGATAGGACCCAGAGACGCACCGGCCACCAACCCTACCAACACGAGAGCAGCCCCGCTCCAGCCTTGGAAATCCGTGTTGTGTTACTGGGGAGCAGGCAACACACGGGACATTCCACTAAGTATGCAAAGGCACATAGCTACTCCCGGCTTGGTGACCATCGGATGCGACGCAGAGGCCTATCTGTATTATTAAAATATCGGGACTTTACTGGTTTCGCACTGCCTCCGGGCATAGCCTCCAGTATTGTTCCCACCATCTTTGTATTTACAAATGTCCCATATGTGTCTGTTCCAGACCGAGAGGACGTAAAACACCATTTTTCGTTCGTTCGAGGAGTCCTTGCGAAATGTCCCCCGTGGGCGTAGCAGCCCGTTTTTCATGACTGCAGAGCCCACCGGCAAACGACACCCACTCAGAAACCCAGCACGCATCCAACAGCCACCGCCATGGGCAGGCGAGGCCAGTGCCTCTCCAGGCAAAGCCACAGATAGAGGCATTAGGCAAAACAACAAACAAACAACAACAAAAACAAACAAACAAGTGCAACGCCGAGCGGCTGCAAAGTCCCCTCGCAGCATCGCCGAGTTACTCCGAAATCGAGAGAGAGAGAGAGAGAGAGAGAGAGAGAGAGAGAGAGAGAGAGAGAGAGAGAGAGAGAGAGAGAGAGAGAGAGAGAGAGAGAGAGAGAGAGTCAACCACAGAGCTACAAAGCTGTTTCATGGCGCATGTGTGTTCGGACCCGTGATTTGAGCGCGCGCGATCATGCGCACACGAGCGCACAGAAAAATTCATGACAACTGTGTTATAGACCATTCATCAAGAAATGTTGTGGAAAAAACTGCATTGAAATACATGCAAAACTTCGCGAGATATTAGCGATTATGTGTTTTGGGGTTTGAACCCCGTAACTGGCGCGACCTTGACCTTAATGTAAAACTAAATACATCAGTGGATAGCTTGCATCTTGGCAAACTAGTATACCAAAATTTGATGATGATAGACTGAATAGTTTTTGAGAAAAACGGACGAATAGCCGGACGGACGGACGGACGGACGGACGGACGGACGGAGGCACGCCGGACGGATCAGACAGAAACAATAGTTCCGGAACCTTCGTCTCGGGGACTAACAGCAACCAAAGCCATAGGCTCTCGTCCCCATTGTAACGTATTCCTGTTTTGTTTCGTTTTTAACTTTAAAGGGACACCCTGACGGATGAGTTTTTCACTGAAAGAATTTGACTTCCAGCACCTCCGCCAAGGAGGTATCGTCGATTTGACGGTTTGATTTCTAGGAAACCAGTCTTTTAGCCAGGGTAATTCAACAACAACAACAACAACAACAACAAAAGGGGCACCCTGACGAATGCGTTTTTGCAAGAAACACGTCGAGATCACCAGAAAGACAGCCTTTTCAAGGATCGGAACACTCACTTTGCTCTGGTTTCCTAGAAATCAAACCGTCAAAACAGCGATTCCTCCTTGGCGGAGTTGCTGGAGAGAGAAGCCATTTTGGACGGGGTGGGTGGAGGCCACTCAGAGTGGTTGAAGATTTTTCTTCTTTGTAGTGCAGCAAAAACATAATTGGAGCTATTTCCTTTGTTGTGAGCGAACCTCCTTTTGGCAAACTGTAAATAAAAAGGCTTGCATTGTGTAAATTTCGTGATTTGGTCTAAGCGACTCAGGCGGCCATTAGAAAAGAGAAGGCACATGCCTTCTCTTTCACTTTGAAATAATTTGACTTCCAGCACCTCCGCCAAGGAGGAATCGCCGATTTGACGGTTTGATTTATAGGAAACCAGAGCAAAGTGAGTGTTGCGATCTCTGTAAACAGTGTTTTCCTGGTGATCTCGGCGTGTTTCTTGCAAAAAACTCGTCCGTCAGGGTGCCCCTTTGATTGGCAGGTCTGTACGTGTTAACTAGATATCTGACCTACACGTTTTACCCAGAAGAAAGGTCAACTTATTCCCACCGTGCACAGGTATACCTAGACACACGTACAGTATGGGGGGAGTGTGTGTGTGTGTGTGTGTGTGTGTGTGTGTGGGGGGGGGTGGGGGGGTGCGTGCGTGCGTGCGTGCGTGCGTGCGTGCGCGTGCGCGCGCGTGCGTGTGTGCGTGCGTGCGTGTATGTGTGTTTGTCTAATATCATCATTGCGTGAAAAGACGTTCAATTAAACTACTGAACTGAACTGAACTAGATATCTGACCTACACGTTTTACCCAGGTGTGTGTGTGTGTGTGGTGTGTGTGTGTGTGTGTGTGTGTGTGTGTGTGTGTGTGTGTGTGTGTGTGAGTGTGTGTATGTGTGTGTGTATATGTGTGTGTGTGTGTGTGTGTGTGTGTGTGTGTGTGTGTGTGAGTGTGCGTGCTGTGTGTGAATTTGTCTACCCATACGCTTGTGCACAAGTTTCTAAAAAGAGTTTCATTGTTGTCGATCGCAAAGGAGTATGTTTTCGTTCGTGTATGTTTCTTTGGTTTTTGTTTGTTTGTTTGTTTGTTTGTTTGTTTGTTTGTTTGTTTTCTTTTGTCTGTCCCAAGGATATCTCCCGAACCGCTGCGCTTGACCGAATCGCTTCAAATTTTGTGTGGTGATGTGTCACCACGAGAGGAAGGCATCCTGCACATAAATTATCGCCGTCGTGACCTTGACCCATGACCTTGAAAACCGAAAATCTTTAAGGGGCCATAACTTTCACACCGTTGGTCTTAGAGTCTTCACATTTGGCATGTAGATACTTTGACTTATGATCGTTCTGATTATGGCATACCGATCAAGGTCGGGGAGATCGGTAGGCCTTGGAAGTGGTAGGGGTCTAGAAATTGGGTTTTCAGCCATATTTTCCACATTTGTACTTGACAGAAGCGCTTCAGATTGTGTGTGGTACTGTATAACCTAGAGTAGAAAACATCCGAGCATACATTATTGCCATGCTGACCTTGACCTTGAAGTGTGACCTTGAAAACCGAAATTTCCTTCTTTGCGCTATATATTTCTTGTCCAAGCTGTATCTCGAGAACTAGAAGACATAATCCTTTCACATTTTGTGTCAGGATGTGAGACTAACAGTGTCACACACTCATACATAAATTATCCCTCAGAAATGCAATGTCGCCGAGCGGCAGACATGTTTCCGTTTTTCTTCACCCTCCTATATCTCGTGAAATACTGTATAGAATCACTCCAAATTCTGTGTGGGTGTGTAAAAAGAAGAGTAGATGACATTGCAGTACAGATTATGCCACGTGGGATTTCAATGTTGCCGAGCGGCAGACGTGTCTCCGAGTTAAGGGTTTACACCCCATTGATTAAGGGTGTACACACCCCACTAATTAAGGGTGTGCATCCCGGTAAAGGAGGGGGTCTAATACTAAAAGTAAAAGACATCGTAGTACAAAATGTACCACGTGGGGCTTAAATGTTGCCGAGCGGCAGACATGTCTCAGTGTTAAGGGAGTACACCCCACCAATTAAGGTTGTGCATCCCGGAAAACGATTTGCACTCCTGTCAAGGGTGTGTAGGTGTATCACCCAAAGGACACAAGGAGGACGGGGGCCTAAGATGTGAGGGGGAAGGGAGGTACAGGGCGGGGCAGGTACAGGGCGTAACCGGCAAAGGACATTATCTGCCGCTCGGCGATGCTCTTGTTTTAATTTGTTGTCAACATCATAACCTATTGGATATGGAAAAATGCACTATAGGAAGCTAAAGTTTGTTTTAAGCTTATTAAACGTTAATAAGCTATGCAAGCATCGTATTCCAAGAGTAGCCTTTTTTCCCCTCTTCACTCTGCATGCCAAAAAAACGACAAATAATACGTGTAATGAATTACAGACTGAACATACATGAACAAACATTGACTTTGAACTGATCCAAAGTTTGAAAAAATAAACAAGAAACACACACACACACACACACACACACACACACACACACGCACTCGCACACACACAGAGGCTATCATATACTTTAGTCACCCCACCCCCCTCTTCCCGACTTCAAATTTTTGCATTAACAAGCGCGAAATCGCAATAATTTGTGGCACGCGGTCTATTTTTACCACTCCAATCATGAGTTACCTCCCCTGGCTTTTCAATAATTTTAATCTGTAAACCAGAATGTTATCTC
>CM065702.1:25506763-25518575 GCA_017654935.2 Phymorhynchus buccinoides
ACTACCACCAAGCAGCTGTTCAATGTCACAGATGCACTGATGGGGAGATTGAAATCATCCCCACTTCCTTCTTCTGTCTGTCTTTCTGATCTGCCCCAAACATTTAGTGACTTTTTTACTGGCAAAATCAGAACTCTCCGAGTGAGCCTGGACTCTCAGTCTGTGCCAGTACCTGATGTTCATTATGCCTCTTTTACTGGCAATCCTTTTACAGGTTTCGAGCCTGTGACTGACACTCTGGTTAAAGATGTTATCCAGAAAACTGCTATTAAGACATGTGTGCTTGATCCCCTTCCCTCCTCTTTGCTATCTGCAGTCATGGATGATCTGTTGCCTTGCATCACCGCTATTGTCAATGAATCCCTCACTTCAGGCTGCTTTCCCTCTGCACTAAAAACTGCTATCGTTCGACCTCTGCTCAAGAAATCTTCTCTAGACCCTGAAAACCTGAAAAACTACCGTCCTGTTTCCAACCTTTCCTTTTTGTCTAAAATCATTGAAAAGATCGCTCTTCTCCAACTCCAGGATCACCTTGACCGCAATAATCTACTCTATCCTTTGCAGTCTGCCTATCGCTCTGGTCACAGTACCGAAACAGCTCTTCTGAAAATAGTCAATGATCTTCTCTGTGCTCTCGATGATGGTCAGATCTCTCTTCTCTCCCTACTAGACCTGTCCTCTGCCTTTGACACTATCGATCACCAAACACTTCTATCTCGACTTCAACATACCTTTGGCGTCTCTGACACAGCACTCTCGTGGTTTCATTCCTATCTCTCTGATCGCACTCAAGTTGTCTCTGTTAATGGCCTCTCTTCTCGTTCAGCTGCTTTGGAGCATGGTGTTCCTCAGGGCTCTGTCTTGGGACCTATTCTCTTTGTCCTTTATACACAACCCATTTCCGACATTGTTTCTCATCATGGCATTTCCCATCACTGCTTCTCTGACGACAACCAGATTTACTCGTCTGCAGATCCTTCTCTGCTTCCATCCATTATTCAACGTACACAATCATGCATTGCTGACATTAAATCATGGATGACTAACAACAAGCTCCAACTGAACAATGGTAAAACAGAAATGATTTTCATTGTACCCAAGAAACTCTTGTCAGCAAACTCTGTCCCCACTTCCATCCAGTTAGAAAACTCTCTTATCCACACTTCTACCACTGTACGCAATCTTGGCGTCACACTTGATCAGACTCTCTCCTTCCAAAACCAGATTTCCTCTGTCTGTCGTGCTTGTTACTTAGAACTTCGGCGCATTGGATCTGTAAGACATCTTCTTTCCGAGGAAGCTACAAAAACTCTCATCTCTGCCTTCGTACTCTCCAGACTAGATTACTGTAATTCCCTTCTTGCTGGCTGCCCACAAACTGTTCTCGCTAAACTTAAAAAAAATTCAAAACAATGCTGCTCGCCTTGTACTGAGGTGCTCCAAATTCTCTCATTCTACCCCTATGCTTGAATCTCTTCACTGGCTTCCTGTTGGAAAGCGTATCGACTACAAGCTCTCTCTGCTCTGTTACAAGTCCCTGAATGGTCTTGCTCCTTCTTATCTCACTGATCTCCTGAACCTTTACACACCTCTTAGACAGTTACGCTCCTCTTCTGACACTTCTCTCCTCCAGATCCCTCGTTACCGCACCAGGACTCTCGGTGAACGTTCCTTCTCTTTTCAGGCCTCCTCTACTTGGAACAAACTCCCTCTTCCTCTCCGTTCTGCCAACTCCCTTTCTTCATTTAAGTCTTCCCTCAAAACCACTCTCTTCAAATCGTAGCCTGCTCTGTTCTTTTGGAAAGTAATTTTTGTCCCTTCTCTGCGCGTGTGTTTGTGTGCAGTGTGTGGTTTGTGCGGGCGTGTGTGTTGTGTTGTGTTGTGGTGTGTGTGGTGTGGTGTGTGTGTTGTGTTGTGGTGTGTCGTGTGTGTGTGTGTGTGTGTGTGTGTGTGTGTGTGTGTGTGTGTGTGTGTTTTGTTTGTGTGTGCGCGTGCATGTGTGTGTGTATGCGAGGAAATGTTTGACATTCTCATATTTTCTACTGCTTGTTGTTGTTGCTGTTGTTGTTTGTCCTTTTTGTCTTGTTTTGTGGGGGGGGGGGGGGGGGGGTATTCATTTATTTGTTTATTATTGTAAGCGCTTAGGGCTTGTTTAAGATTAAGCGCATATAAATGCTCATATTATTATTATTATTATTAACATTAGTAGATATATAGTAGAGTTGAGAACCGGTTCAAAAATTCGAACCGGTTTTAAACCGGGTTTCCTTCTTCGAACCGGTTTTACCGAACCGGGTTTTTTAACCAGTACTCGCATCACTAGTTTCACCTATGCAAACACATATTTATTCGTCAGAATATTCACACACACACGCACACGCACACGCACACATACACCGGCACACACACACACAATAAAAAAACTTATGACTTATGACACACACACACACTCAACTCAACACTCAGTCAAAGTCAAAGGATTACACCACAAACTAGAAACAGCTACTCTTGGTTTACAAACACCCAATCTGCGCTGAGAATCAGTTATTTTTTGAAAAGAATGCGTTATTCTAAGAAAAAAACTTTCTTTCAGTTTGCAGTTAAAAAACCGGTTCACAGCAACTCGAACCGGTTTTTGGAACCGCGAAAGTTTAGCACCGGTTTTTCGGTTCAAACCGGTTTCCCCCCCCCCCCACCTCTAAATTATATAGATGGTGAGAACGATCCTAGAGGCAGTGCAACACCAGGAAAGTCCTGACTTTTTAACAATACAGATGTGAATAGCGAGTATCCAACTCCCTGCTGGAGAGGTCTCCAATGATTCTTTTATATTCAAGTTATCGTCAGTTTTCTGGGGAGTACCCAGACCCCCGAACACGCTCTGTTGACCCCCCCCCCCCCTCCCCCACCCCGTCCCCCCTCTCCTTGATTAACTGATCCGCCCCTGCTTAGTTGTGAACTCTGCCCAGGAGGTTTTATCAGTCTCTCTCTCTCTCTCTCTCTCTCTCTCTCTCTCTCTCTCTCTCTCTCTCTCTCTCTCTCATCTCCCTCTCCCAGGGATCCGTTTGCCAAAGCATGATCAGTGTGCAAAAATTCTTAACTGTGATTTTGACAGCCAACTTAAGTTATCTACATTTCTTTTTCTTGCATGTAAGCGTACAGTTAATGATTAATTCCATGAACATTATAGTTGCAAAACTTTCCGAATGTGTGTGAGAGAGAAGGAGAGAGAGAGAGAGAGAGAGAGAGAGAGAGAGAGAGAGAGAGAAAGGTCGGTTGTGAGAGAGACGTTAGCATGCTAATTTAGGATTTTTTTCGTGCGTGTTTGTCCCAGTGTACACAGGTTTGTGCGGTTACTGCAGGGTAAGAGTGGGGTGCCAGCGTGAACGGTGTTGTGTGTGTGAATTTATGACATCTAATCAGTGACAGTGAGGAGACAATCGCTTCTAACAGATGCTGTGACAAGTGACATTTCTCCAGCACGTAATTAGTATTCTGAGAATAGTGGAATAGCTTCTATCAACGACACATGACCCCAAACAGAGTCAGTGCCTCCCGTTTGGTCTGAAAAACATACCTACCCCTGCCTCGAGAGCGCGGTGCGTGCACACACACACACACACACACACACACACACACACACACGTACGTGCGTGTGTCACGTACACACACACGCACACACACCACACACCACACACACACCACACACACACTCACACACACACACACACACACAACGCACCACAAAACACACACAAACACGCACGCAGCACGCACTTAACACACACACACACGTGACACGTGACTCACATACAATGTATAACAACACAAACACACACACACACACACACCACACACACACCCACACACACACCACACAAACACTGTCTTGTGTTACTTGTGCGTATCGTGTTTGCATTTTTGTCATTTTTTTGTTGGTTTGGTTGTGCTTGTTAATGCTTATGAAAAAAGCAAATTCTTATTGTATTCAATGTCCCATCTTAAAATAAAATGTTGACTTTATTTGACATGACTTGACACATACACACAGGCAACACACACACACACACACACACACACACACACAGCACACAACACACACACACAAAAACAGAGATGATGATAGTCAGTGGTTCCGTTCGGTTCCACCTAGTCGTTGGCGGGTTAATTCGCCTTCCCGGCAGAATCTGTCCATAATTTGAATGTAAAAGAAATTGGAGGCATCTCCTGGGCTACATTACACGTGGATTCACGATCCTTATTGTTCTTAGCTAAAACTCTGGGCCTGGCATTAGGTTGGTAGTCATTTTGATAGGGAGTGTGGTGAGGACAAGCCCTGTCACGGTGTCTCAACCGGGCCTGTATGGACTTCACAGCATCATCATTACGATACATCAGAACCAGAACCATGTACTTCAAAATAGCCCCCAAATTTTTTTTGGTATAAATGAACATTTCATTACAAAAGGCTTGCACTGGCCACATTTTTTATTCAAAACCAATTATGGTTTATTAAATAATTAACAACTAGTTTTGGCTCAATTCTGATTTCCCCACTTTCCCCAGACCAAAACTTTCTATGTCAGGAAACAAAGTTTAGGTCTGGGAAATAAAAGGGAAATAGGATAAGAAATATAGGCATAAACCCTGTTCCCGTGCCATGCCTGCTTATGGTTTGATGCCTAAACACATTTAGTGATGACATGATGCAGGTCAGAGCAATGCATTAGCAGCCTACACTATTCTGGTGTGGGGTGTGGCGCCTTATCAGTGCCCGGTGAGGAGTAAACAATTTACTAGCTCTCAGCAGCACTTAACTGGCCTGGGCTCTGTGGCAGCAGGGATGGGCATTCAGTGTAAACAACCTACTATGCTTCAGCCTACAAGCACTGTTTCCCATACTCTCTCTCAGAAAATCAGACAGCTCACTTGGATTTTATATTTTTCCAACAGTAACTACAGACTGCCGTTTTTACATTGTTCTGTGAATTGCCTGACAAAGAGTGCTTGAGGTGAGTAAACAAATAACATCTTATTAACATACAATAATTTATTTTTTATTATTCTATTATTTTTGTGTCAACGAATAGTATATTGTTATTTATTGAACACCCACTGCTGTTGTGTCTGGTATGAAATGAAAATTAAATGAAGTTTTTCTTGTAATTCAACTTATGATTTTCAATGTTGATTAAATACACATCAGTTTTGTCAAACCAAGCAGACACACAAACAACAATACCAACAAGGCCAACAACAACAAAACAAAACTCAAAAAGTGAAAACAAACCAGCATAACTTAAACAGAAAAGTGCTGTTTGGTTTTTGTTGTGCTTTTCTAAAAGAAACATATATTATACAGTGGAACCTCCCTTATAAGATATCCCATTATGTGAGACTCCCTCCTACATAAGGCCTATACCTCTACTTCTCTGAGACATTGCCATTTCTTTGTAAGTATTACAATGACCTCCTTTATAAGACCCCTCCCTTACTAAGAACCACTCATTTGGATTATTTTTTGAAGGGGGGGTTCACTGTACCATGCCACATCTTTCACAACAAGTGAAAGGGAGTTTTCCTTATGTTGTAAGCTTAGATTAATTGTACTCAAGTGAAATGAGTAAAATAAACTACAAGGTATAGTAACTATATAATATAAAATACAATCCCAGACCAGTGTTATTAAGCTCCAATAGAAAAGTGCGTGTGCATGTGTGTGTGTGTGCGCATGTGTGTGTGTGTGTGCGTGCGTGTTTGCGTGAGTGTGTGTGTGCGCGCGCGTATGTGCGTGCGTTTGTTTGCGCGTGTGTACGTGCGTGTGTTGCGCGTGTGTGAGTGTGTGTGTAGAGAGAGATATATATAACTCTATATAGAGAGAGAGACAGAGAGAGTGAGAGAGAAGAGACAAGGAGAGAAGAGAGAGAGGAGAGAGAGAGAGAGAGAGAGAGAGAGAGGAGAGTGAGTGTGTGTGTGTGTGTTTAAGTGTGTGTGTATGCTTGTGTCAATATAGTGCGTGTGCGCGTATGTGTAAGCGCTTGCATGTGAGTGTGCGCAATATTTTGCACACATATCTGGGTACACATCTCTCCTCCTCTCTCTTTCCATGCACTATCACGCATCAGTTTGTGCATTATGTATGCTATGTGTGTGTGTTTATATGTGTGTGTATGTGCATTTCACATTTGTGTTTTATAAGTGTGCATACCGAGATATGCGTATGCAGGTGTACGAGCGTGCATATGTGCGTGCACACGCGTGCAAGCGTGTATGTGGGTGAGAAAAAGAAAGTGAGACGGATTGCGCACAGTCTGACATCACATCAGTTGAGATTGGTTTATGACTATTGTATGCAATTAGTGCAATGTGAAACTGAAACATATTTCAAATGCATAGATAATATTCAACCTGCTGTGAAAAAAACTGCTTGATAAAGATGTAATATTATATCTGATTTCTTCGACAGTTTGCAGACTCCTTTTACAATGGAACCATGACGACGGTGACTGGACCGGTCAGATGTGGACGAGTCGAGTTTCCTAGATCCATGCCGATGCCAGATCAGGAAACACTGAACCCATCGCAACAACTGATGACGGTAAGAATACTAATAGCGGTACCACAGCAACAACAACGCAATGCTGGCGGATCATAGTGATGGCATACCAAAGGCGGGTCAGGGATTTACAGGGGTCATGGAACCCATTACTCTAAAAAAAAAAGAGAACAAAATGTTGAAGTATAATGTTATGCTACTGTTTTATCTTATTCTCCCCAGACAGGCCTTCATTGCATCTAGTACATTCAAGTTATCCTCAGCATTTGCACCCCAGACCTCCCAACCAAGCATTTTACCCTCACCCTCCCCGTCCATGACTAACTGATCTTCTCCGATATGCTATGTGTTTAGTATGCACTATGTAGTGTGTCTGCATGAGTGTGTGTTTGTGTGTGTGCGTGCGAATGTGTGTGGTGTGTTTTTGTTTGTGTGTGTGTTCTATCCACTTTGTTCCTTCATTTTGTGTTTGTTTATTAATGTACTTTCATACGATGGCGTGTTTTAAGACCATATTTTTATTAATATTAGTTCGCTTTCTCTTTCATATACTTCTGACCAAGAATTGTGCAGAGAAAAATAGCCGAAAAACGCCTGGCAAAGTACCATTTCCCCCTTTTTTGTCAATCAAACGTCCACTCCCTAACTGTGTCCGAAATCTGTGTGTAGGAGAGGGGTGGCGCGTTTGGCAAAGGATCGTATGAACATTTCACATATTTTTTTTTGTGTTTTTTTTGTGTTTGTTTGTTTTTGTTTTTTGTTGATGGGGAGTGGGAAATTGTGTTTGAATCTGTGAGACACAAATTGTTCGGTGATGTTGTCATTAAAAAATCCCGATTGTTTTGCTTGCAGATGACAAGTTGGAGGCAGCTCTCCAAGCCAGCCACCAGGAGCACACACTACAGCAACTGGCCATATATCTTCATGTAAAGAGGCTTGAGCATCGTCTGCAGGCCAATGGCATCACCAGAGAACAGGTCCCGCAGATGGCAACTGCTTCTTCAGGGCAGCAGCACTGCATGTCCCCACTCACACTGACAGGGAACTAAGGGACGCTCTAGACCAGAGGCACACAGTGTTTCAGACAGCCAGACCAGCAGCGCCCTACACAGTGTTTCCGGTGAAGCACACTGACATGAGGGATTTCAAAGCCTTGGCCTCCAACACAATGAAGAACACCCAGACAGACGTAGGTGGGAGTCGGGTCCACTGGATGAAGATCAAGCGGATCCGGTACATGAAGGGCGAAAGGGACACCATCTTCTTTAAGCACAGGATGGGGGATCCCTTCACCTCTCTGAGGACAGGGGATCGACTGGACGGCGATGGAAACAGCCAGCAGCCCAAGATCTCTCATTCCGCTACTCTAGTCGTCTGCCCGTGTCCTCGGAGAAAAAAGCTGACCTCATGGAGCTCTGCCAGCTGGGGAGTTGTGCCTGCCCACCTCCACAGCTTCTATGAGCAGCTTCCAAGCGAGCCTTCTGCCTGTGACTGCCTAGCAGAGCCTGATGTCACAGAGGACACAGACACTGAAGGAGGGGACTGAGGACACACCAGTGCTGGACCTGGTGTGCAATCCTGGCCTGGAGGAAGAAAGGACATGGAAAGTGCTTTTTGCAACCCACCCTCATCTCACCAAACCACATGCGTCTTCGCCCCCCCCCCCCCCCCCCCACCTCTCTCCCCATCATTCTAAGAGGCAAAACGATTATGTGCTCATACCTGTTGGAAAACTGGAACGGAAAGCGACAAGTACTTTGTGTGCATACAACTAAAAACAAGATGTATACATTCTTAACGTGCATGAGTTGCGTTCAACATTTTTAAGCTTTTGTAAGCATAGTATGATAATGTGAAAAAGGGAGTGTGAAGATCAAAATAGTGGTGTTTTTTTTAAAAGCGAAATAAATACTTAGTTTAGAGATGATCACTGTGGTGTTGTGACGTTTTTAAAATGAGGTAACAAATGATGTGGAGAGTAATTAAGTAATCATGGTTATTTTTTTTTGTTAACATTTGAATACTGCATAACTTTTGGTTTTAATCATACATGACCTGGCAGTGGAAACAACCCTCACTGCTGAGTGGGGGCGCGTGATGAAAATTTGTGTAGGTTTTTTTACTGGAGACATAATCAGTTTTGGGGGCTTTTTTGGGGTTTGTTTTTGGAAACATTTTTAATAACGTTTTTGGTTTTTATTCAAAAATACGTGTTTTAAAGTGTCATTGTGGGACAACCTATATTTGTTTTGTGAAAAGTTTGGTTTACAATCGTATACGACTATACGACCCAAAAATGGACAAAATGATGTTGGTTGGGCAAACCAAAGGCATTGCTGTGCAAGAGTTAGAGGAAATAAACAATACTGATTTTAATTTAAACTGGGTGGGTAACACGGCCGAGTTTTTAAAAAGGCGTTTTATATGTCAAAAGTCCCCATGGGTTTGTTTAATCAAAGAGTGGTGGTTTTTTATTTTTTCCTTGTATTAGTCCTAGAGATGATCACTGTGGTGCTTGCAACAGTGGATTTTTGTTTTTAAGGTGAGATGGTAAATAAAAATTTTTATAATAGGCGGCGATTAAAAAGAAATAGGATGCTATTTTTTTAAAAGGCCCTTAAAACACACAACCAGCACACTGCGCCAACACTACACGGCAACCACACACCACAAAAAAAGAAGGGCGAGAAACACACACACACACAGGCCACAGCTGACACACACACACACACAGTGGCGGATGATAAGTCAAGTGGTTCGGTTCGGTTCCACCTAGTCGTTGGCGGGTTTTTTTTTTTAATTCGCCCTTCCTGGGACAGAAATCTGTTCCCCCCCATATTTTTGCAATGGTAAAAAAGAAATTGGAAGGCGATCTCCCCCCCACTGGGTCTTTACATGACACACGTGGGAGTTTCACGATCCTTATTGTTCCCTTAGCTAAAAACCTCCTAGACTTCCCCTGGGCTTGTGCCCCATTAGTGTTGTACGGCATTTGAAATAGGGAGCGACGGTGGAAGGACAGCCCTGGCACCAGGTGTCTCAAACAACCGTGCCCCTTGTTGTGAATGGAGCTCCACAGGCAATCATCATTTACGATTACCAGTTCAGAGAGACCAGAACCTTTGTACTATTCAAAATAAATAAGAGTCCCCAATTTTTCTTTTTGGTATAAATGAAACATTTCCATTTTTACTAAAGGCCCTTTTGCCACTTGGCCCCAACATTTTTTAATTCAAATACCAATTTATGGTTTATTAAATTAATTAAACACAAGCTAGTGTTTTTTTTTTTTTTGGCTCAATTCCTGAATTTGCCCCCACTTTCCCCAGACCAAACACTTATTTTCTAATGTAAAGGGAAACAAAGTTTTAGGTCTGGGAAATAAAATGGAAACTAGTATACGAAATTTACATAGGCATAAACCCTGTTCCCGTGCCATGCCTGCTTATGGTTTGATGCCTAAACACATTTAGTGATGGCATGATGCAGGTCAGAGCAATGCATTTAGCAGCCTACACTATTCTGGTGTGAGGTGTGGCGCCTTATCAGTGCTCTGTGAGAGTAAGCAATGTGTCAGCTCTCAGCAGCACTTTACTGGTCTGGGCTATGTGGCAGCAGGGATGGGCATTCAGTGTAAGCAACCTGCTATTGCTTCAGCCTACAAGCACTGTTTCCCATACTCTCTCTCAGAAAATGAGACAGCTCACTTGGATTTTATATTTTTTCAACAGTAACTACAGACTGACGTTTTTACATTGTTCTGTGAATTGCCTGACAAGAGTCTTGGGTGAGTAACAAAAAAGACAACAAATAACATCTTATTACATGAGACAATAATTTATTTTTATTATTTTAAATATTATTTTTGTGTCAACGAATAGTTATATTTTTATTTATTGAACAACGGCCCCTGCTGTTGTGTCTGGTATGAAATTGAAAAATTAATGAAGTTTTTCCCCTTTGTAATTTCAACTTATGATTTTTCCAATGTTGGATTAATATAACACATCTTTTTGTCGGAACCAAGCAGACACACCACACACCAATATCAACAAAGGAAGGCACAACAGACAAACAAAACTCAAAGTGAAAACAAACCCAGCATAACTTAAAACAGAAAAGTGCTGTTTGTTTTTGGTTGTGCTTTCTTTTTTCCTCTAAAGAACATTATTCTACAGTGGAACCTCCCTTTATATAAGGATATCCGCATTATAAGACTCCCTCCTATATAAGGCCTACTTTTCTCTAGAGGAACATTGCCATTCTTTTGTAGTATTACAATGACCTTTCGCTTTATAAGACCCCTCTTCTTAAGACCCCTCCCTTTATAGACACCTCATTTATGGATTATTTTTGAGAAAGGGAGGTTCCACTGTACATGAACATCTTTCACAAAGTGAAGGAGTTTTCTTATGTTTAAGGCTTAGATTAATTGTTCCGCAGTGAAAATGAGTAAATAAACTACAGTATAGTACACTAATTATAAAATACCTCCCAGACCCAGTGTTTATAAATAAGCCCACAATAGAAAATGCGTGTGCCATGGTGTGTGTGTGTGTGGCTGGCGCTGTGCGCTTCACGCGCATTGGTGAGTGTGGGGTGTGCTTTGCTGCGCGCGTGGTGTGCCGTGTCGTGTGCGGTGTTTGCGCGTGTGTGCGTGCAGTGTGTGCGCGTTGTGAGTGTGTGTTGAGTAGAGGAGATATATACATATATATATATGAGAGAGGACCAGAGAGAGTGAGAGAGAGAGAGCAAGGGAGATAGAGAGAGAGAGAGAGAGAGAGAGAGAGAGAGAGAGAGTGAGTGTTGTATGTGTGGTGATAGAGTGTGTGGTATGTTTGTGGCAATATATCGTGTGCGCGTAATGTGTAAGCGCTTGCATTAGGTGAGTGGTGCGGCCAAATATTTTGCACACTATCTGGGTACAACATCTCTCCCCCTCCTCTCATCTTTTCCATGCACTATATCACGCCTCAGTTTGTGCATTATGTAGGCTATGTGTGTGTGTTTATATGTGTGTGTATGTGCATTTCTACATTTGGTGTTTATCAAAGTGTAGCATACCCGAGATATGCGTATGCAAGGTGTAACGACTGTGCATATGTGCGTGGCACACGCCCGTGCAAGCGTGTATTGTGGGTGAGAAAAGACGGTGAGACGGATTGCGCACAGGTCCTGAACATCAACATAATTGAGATTTTGGTTTATGACTATTGGTCTGCAAATTAGGAGTGCAATGGTCAAACTGAAACTATT
>CM065702.1:25519075-25529075 GCA_017654935.2 Phymorhynchus buccinoides
CGCAGAGAACGGCTGTTAGAATCTAGGAAGACAGGCAGACATGAAGACAGAGAGAAAGAGGGGAAAACACACACGCGCGCGCGCGCGCGCGTGCGCAACGGCACGCACGCACACCACACACACGTGCGCACGCACGCACACACACGCACACACACACCACACCCAGGAAAACCTCATACGTTTCAGTGATTCTGATAGCCGTAAAAAAAATGTCATTCTAACAGACATGATAGTTTGGTCGTGGAAAATAATGACGTACACGGATACAGAACCCGGATACGCCGCCAAAGAATCTAAGGCTATGACAGCCGTTCACCCGACAGTCGTGACGTACCCATCCAATCCGTTCGTGTCGGACTATGACTTCCAGATAGCTAGAGGAGGCAGCTGCTGTTCCAGAGGTCTGGGCCAGAATCGTGTTTATATAGTAGAGAAAGCCTTGTGCCCAGGGTACAGCCACACTACTCTTGGCCAAGCCGACGTTTTCCCTTCTTCTTCTTCTTTCTTCTTCTTCGTTCGCTCGGACAGTGTTTCCTGTCATATGAGCGCAGATGCCGGGTTCCCCCCCCCCCCCCCACGCGGCCGTTATGAGCGCCTAACTAAGAAAAAAAAGATCAGACCTCAAGTTAAGGATGGTTTTCGCAGAGTAATAAAGAAAAAAATGCAACCAAACGAACGTCTGTCGAATTACAAAAAACCCAAAAACTACTATTTAATCTGTTCAAACTCAACAATAGCGAAATGTGTCACCTACTTTGACTTTAAAGCAATACTGGGCAGCATGCTGTATGTTCGCGTGCGGGCAGGGATAGCTGAGGAGATTATATACCCAACGAAAGATTAAAGATTAAACGGGGCATTGCACGAGCCCAGTCCACTAGCTAGCAGCTAATAATTACTATACTGTATTTTTCGGACTGTAAGGCGATAGTTTTTTCCCCCCAGACTGAGATCCCTACGCCTTATAATGTGACTTACAAAGGGCCTATACACATGGAACACAGAAATAGGGCAGGGAAAACACACACGCCAAAGAGTGTACCATGCCTTTAAATCACTCCGAGACACCAATCAATCATATTCACATAAAATTTATTGATATGAAAACAGCACTACACACAAACTGAACACCACAGAACCGAACGTTAAAACATAGCTTTTCATGTTTATCTATCCACAATTCTGTAATAAATACAAACACTAGAAAAGAAATGAACTTATTTTTTTAAATGACAAAAAAGGGGACATTTGCTTTGAAAGCTAGATTATCAACAATGAGTTTAGCTTAAAAAAAATACCCAACAGTGTGTGTGTGTTTGTGTGTGTGAGTGTGTGTGTGTGTGTGTGTGTGGGTTGTGTGGGTGTGTGTGTGTGAAAGTGATGTGTGCGTGCGCATCTGTGCGGGTGCGTGTGCGTGCGTGTGCGTGCGTGTGCGTGTGCTTGTGTATTTGTGTGGTTGTGTGTGTGTGTGTGCGTGCGTGCGTATGTGTGCGCGCGCACACACACACTGTGTTTGTTCATTCGTAAAAATCTGTAACTGCGCGCATACATTGAAAGATGCAAACATACACAATTATAAAACACACACAATCATTGTAACATCACTACTCGTTGGCAATAGAACAAAACATCATATTCAAATGCATCACTGTAAAAAAAAAAGAGGAAAAATGAACATTGAAAAATACTGAAAAGTGTACGTACGCCTATCATTCACGAGAGTTACAACAACGCCAGAGCCATTTCTTTTTACAAAATAACTTTATGCATAACGTTATTTGTCCAAAAGTATTGTCCAGAAATTCAGAATACCAAAAAAAGTTTTGCACAGGATTGTCGACAATACACATGTAATCCGTGCGACAAAACAATGCGTAATATAATATTTATAAAAGAAGTGTATATTTTTAAAAGAAATTCAAAAGAAGCTGATAAATATATACACGATTAGGCCTACATTACGGTTTTAAAAAAAAGTTAAAGAAATTTCGATGCTTTAGAGTCAAAACGGACCATCTCCACACAGTCCATCGACTTATTATGGAACTTATTGCGAACACTAAACACATGGATTAAAAAAAGACTGAACATAGTATCAAATGGAGATTATGTTATTTATATTTCATCAGTCTTGCTTTAAATACAAGTTATTAGTTTTCGCAATAAGTTCAATAATAAATCAATGGACTATCTGGAGAGTGTAACGTTTTCAATGGTTATGAACTATTGTGGACTTATGTGCTGTGTTTGCGCTTTGTTTTTGTTAACTTTGATGTGTTTAAAGGTGTGTGTTGTGCGTGCGCGCTCGGTGTGTCTGTGCGTGTGCGTGCGCTGTGCGTGCGTGCGCGTGTGTGTGTGTGTGCTGTGCGTGCGTGCGAGTGTGTGTGTGCGTGTGTGCGTGTTTGCGGTGTGTCGCGTGTGCGTGTGTGTGTGTGCGTGTGCGTGTGTGTGTGTGCGTGTGTGTGTGTGTGTGTGTGAAGGAGGTCTTGTGGGGGTGGTGGAAAAGGTTGGTTTGAGTTGTCGGTAGTTTCTGTGAAAATGAATCAAAGGATGTGCATTACAAAATGGCAGTAGTACATGCACACGTTTGTTAAATTATTATTATTTCTTGAAAATACACACTAATCCGATACAAAAAAAAATTCGAAAATAATTACGCTGAAGAGAATAATACGAGCATTTCTGTTAAATTATAATTAGCATTTTTGGTCGTCGTTTTAAAAATTACTTTGTTTCTTAGTTCATAATTGCGTGCTTTTTTTGGTAATAAAAAATAGTTCTTCTTATATTTTGTTGCTGCTTTCGGGTGTTAGGTTAGGTTAGGTTAGGTGCATTTTAATCAACAGAGGCGTCTATGTGAAATTCGGGTTGCTCCCATCGTGTTGTCGAACGGTGCAAAATGTTGTCCAAAGGTGGTTGGTTATCTTCTGGCGGTGACCATTTGTAACATAGTCAGTTGATTTGTCTGGGGTCTTAATTAAGAAATTAGCCCTTCGTCATCTGGGGAAGAAGTTATAGCCTGGCCATAAAAGCTTTCCTTGCAACACACGTACATACATACACACGCACGCACACACATGCGCACACGCGCACATACACACATGCGCATACACACACGCCACACACAAACATGCACGCACATGCACACACACACACACACAAATATACAAACACACGCACGCACGCACGCACGCACACACACACTACCGCACAACACAAACGCACATATCACACACACACACACACATATGACACCCGCACACACACATCGATCACACACACCACACACACAAAAAAAACACACACACACACGCACACACCCACACACACACACACGCACACGCACACACACACACACACTTTTTGTTAAAATAGACACAAAAATTTATATGTGTTGAGACTGGAAAATTGGAGTATGACAAAAGAGACTGACAAAAAATATACGCAGGCACACAGACAGACACGGACAAGCAGAGAGGCCCTACTCTATTAAACACTGGAGCGTGGGCACAACAACGAAGACTAAGAAACAGCTATGCTCAGCTTGTTCAGTCTTCAGTTGATTTTGTAAGAATGTCTAGAACAAAGGCAGGAGACTAGGCCAATAAGTCCCAAAAAAAAACAAAAAAAAAAAAAACAGAATAATTAGATGACAGAAAGCACAAAGGGGGAAAAGGCAAAGTCAAAGAGAGCGACAGATTAGAAGAAGATACAAGCACAGAACTTCCCGAAGGTGGGGGGACTGCTTGTGCGAAAGACACCCCCTTCCAAGTATCCCCACCTCGGTGTGTGTGTGCGTGCGTGCGTGGCGTGTGTGTGTGCGTGCGCGTGTGTGTGTTTTTGTGCGTGCGCATGCGCGCGTGTGTTTTGTGTATGTGTGTGTGTGTGTTGTGTGAGTGTGTGCGTGCGCGTGCGTTGTGCTTGCGTGCGTGTGCGTGTGCTGCGTGTTTGAGTGTGTGTGTGTGTGCGTGCGTGTGCGCGGTGTGTGGAACATAACCTTTACTTTCTGGGACTGTCCAAAGTATCTAAGAAAAGCAAACTGTTGTGGTATCGACCTTTCAAGCATTGACATATTTCTTCACCGACGTGAAAATAAAAAATCATAGCAATGATCATTAGCTACCCGGTACCCCCCCCCACCCCACCCCCCAACCCCCCCCCCCCCCCCCCCCCGGACCCTGGCCCCTCATAATCACGGCTTGTGTAACCTCAAAACGTCGTTCTTGCTAGTTGTCATAAAACTGACCCTAACCTGATACCTAATAACCCTATACCCCTTTTCCTCGAGCAAGGTAAAAATAATTGTTACTCCAGTTTGTGAACATTTACAATAAGAAAAATTGTGTGTGTGTGTGTTGTCGCGTGTTTGCGTTTGCGTGTGCGTTGGTGTTGTGTGTGCAGTTTGTGTGTGTGTGCATGTGTGCACACGTTTGCGTGTGTGCGTGTGTGTGTTGCATGTGTGCATGGGTGTGCTGTGTGAGTCGCATGTAATAATATATATATGTGTGTGTGTGCTGTGTGCGTGCCGTTGCGCGGGTGTTTGTATGTGTGAGAGGGGGGGGGAGGGGCTAACTAAACTGCTCTTTTGCCCAAAAAACCCAATTTTAGCACTTTGCAGCCGCGATTTCTTGGCGTAAGCTTACGGTAACCCTGTTGTTCAAAAAACGCTATGATGAGACAATCATCACACACTCCCCCCTTCTCTCCCCCGCTTGTCACAAAGTGACACAGGGCAATAATCACACACTCCCCCCTTCTCCCCCCCCCCCGCTTCACAAAGTGACACAGGACAATAATCACACACTCACCCCTTCTCCCCCCCGCTTCACAAAGTGACACAGGACAATAATCACACACTCACCCCTTCTCCCCCCCGCTTCACAAAGTGACACAGGCCAATAATCACACACTCACCCCTTCTCCCCCCCGCTTCACAAAGTGACACAGGACAATAATCACACACTCACCCCTTCTCCCCCCCGCTTCACAAAGTGACACAGGACAATAATCACACACTCACCCCTTCTCCCCCCCGCTTCACAAAGTGACACAGGACAATAATCACACACTCTCCCCCTTCTCCCCCCCCCCCCCCGCTTCAAAAAGTGACACAGGCAAATCAATAATCACACACTCACCCCTTCTCCCCCCCGCTTCACAAAGTGACACAGGACAATAATCACACACTCACCCCTTCT
Source organism: Phymorhynchus buccinoides (assembly GCA_017654935.2). Taxonomy (NCBI): domain Eukaryota; kingdom Metazoa; phylum Mollusca; class Gastropoda; order Neogastropoda; family Raphitomidae; genus Phymorhynchus; species Phymorhynchus buccinoides. The sequence continues at coordinate 25,524,274 of CM065702.1, forward strand.
CCCCCCCGCTTCACAAAGTGACACAGGACAATAATCACACACTCACCCCTTCTCCCCCCCGCTTCACAAAGTGACACAGGACAATAATCACACACTCACCCCTTCTCCCCCCCGCTTCACAAAGTGACACAGGACAATAATCACACACTCACCCCTTCTCCCCCCCGCTTCACAAAGTGACACAGGACAATAATCACACACTCACCCCTTCTCCCCCCCGCTTCACAAAGTGACACAGGACAATAATCACACACTCACCCCTTCTCCCCCCCGCTTCACAAAGTGACACAGGACAATAATCACACACTCACCCCTTCTCCCCCCCGCTTCACAAAGTGACACAGGCCAATAATCACACACTCACCCCTTCTCCCCCCCGCTTCACAAAGTGACACAGGACAATAATCACACACTCACCCCTTCTCCCCCCCGCTTCACAAAGTGACACAGGCCAATAATCACACACTCACCCCTTCTCCCCCCCGCTTCACAAAGTGACACAGGCCAATAATCACACACTCACCCCTTCTCCCCCCCGCTTCACAAAGTGACACAGGACAATAATCACACACTCACCCCTTCTCCCCCCCGCTTCACAAAGTGACACAGGCCAATAATCACACACTCACCCCTTCTCCCCCCCGCTTCACAAAGTGACACAGGACAATAATCACACACTCACCCCTTCTCCCCCCCGCTTCACAAAGTGACACAGGACAATAATCACACACTCACCCCTTCTCCCCCCCGCTTCACAAAGTGACACAGGACAATAATCACACACTCACCCCTTCTCCCCCCCGCTTCACAAAGTGACACAGGCCAATAATCACACACTCACCCCTTCTCCCCCCCGCTTCACAAAGTGACACAGGACAATAATCACACACTCACCCCTTCTCCCCCCCGCTTCACAAAGTGACACAGGACAATCATCACACACTCACCCCTTCTCCCCCCCGCTTCACAAAGTGACACAGGACAATCATCACACACTCACCCCTTCTCCCCCCCGCTTCACAAAGTGACACAGGCCAATAATCACACACTCACCCCTTCTCCCCCCCGCTTCACAAAGTGACACAGGACAATAATCACACACTCACCCCTTCTCCCCCCCGCTTCACAAAGTGACACAGGACAATCATCACACACTCACCCCTTCTCCCCCCCGCTTCACAAAGTGACACAGGACAATAATCACACACTCACCCCTTCTCCCCCCCGCTTCACAAAGTGACACAGGACAATCATCACACACTCCCCCCTTCTCCCCCCCGCTTCACAAAGTGACACAGGACAATCATCACACACTCCCCCCTTCTCCTCCCCGCTTCACAAAGTGACACAGGACAATAATCACACACTCACCCCCCCCCCGCTTCACAAAGTGACACAGGACAATAATCACACACTCACCCCTTCTCCCCCCCCCATGCTTCACAAAGTGACACAGGACAATAATCACACACTCCCCCCTTCTAACCCCTGCTTCACAAAGTGACACAGGACAATCATCACACACTCCCCCCTTCTCCTCCCCCGCTTCACAAAGTGACACAGGACAATCATCACACACTCCCCCCTTCTCCCCCCCCCCCCGCTTCACAAAGTGACACAGGACAATCATCACACACTCACCCCTTCTCCCCCCCGCTTCACAAAGTGACACAGGACAATCAATCACACACTCACCCCTTCTCCCCCCCGCTTCACAAAGTGACACAGGACAATAATCACACACTCACCCCTTCTCCCCCCCGCTTCACAAAGTGACACAGGACAATAATCACACACTCCCACCCTTCTCCCCCCCCCAACCCGCTTCACAAAGTGACACAGGACAATAATCACACACACTCCCCCCTTCTTCCCCCCCCCCCCTTCACTGACACCCCCCCTCCCCCCCGCTTCACAAAGTGACACAGGACAATAATCACACACTGGGGGACCCCTTCTCCCCCCCGCTTCACAAAGTGACACAGGACAATAATCACACACTCCCCCCTTCTCCCCCCCGCTTTCACAAAGTGACACAGGACAATAATCACACACTCTCCCCAATAATCACCTAATAACCTCACCCCCCCCCCCCCCCCCCCCCCCCCCCCCCCCCCCGCCCCCCCGCTTCACAAAGTGACACAGGACAATAATCACACACTCACCCCTTCCCCCCCCGCTTCACAAAGTGACACAGGACAATAATCACACACTCACCCCCCTTCTGCCCCCCCCCCCCCCCCCCCCCCCCCCCGCTCACAAAGTGACACAGGACAATCATCACACACTCACCCCTTCTCCCCCCCGCTTCACAAAGTGACACAGGACAATAATCACACACTCACCCCTTCTCCCCCCCGCTTCACAAAGTGACACAGGACAATCATCACACACTCACCCCTTCTCCCCCCCGCTTCACAAAGTGACACAGGGCGTTGGTCAGGTCCGCGGCCTGAGTCGCCGAGCTGCCCCTGACCACAGTGACGTCATCGTTGAGGTAATCCCTGACCGGGTCCAGGGCTTTGTCGTCCGGCGCGGACACCATGACCTTCACCTGGTTGGCCTGCATCTCCTGGATGGCCTTCGCCAGTTCGGACCCGTCCACCTGGGGGGGTGGGGGGTCGTTTCACAAGGGCTAACGTTACGTTGCGTTACGTTACGTTACGTTACGTTACGTTACGTTACGTTACGTTACGTTTACGTTACGTTACGGTACGTTACGTTACGTTACGTTACGTTACGTTACCATACGTTACGTTGCGCTCGCTCAAATCGGCAAAAAACGGTCTAAGAAACACCCTTCGTTTGCCGATACAGTACGCGTGGCGTTTTTTGTTCTTGCCAAACACCGAGCAAGCGGCGAACTATCCGGAACTAGTAGGGGGTGGATACGTTTCTTGTTGTTGATTGGTCCATTAAAGTTTGTTTTGCCAAACACCGAGCAAGCGGCGGAACTATCCGGAACTAGTAGGGGGTGAATACGTCTCTTGTTGATTGGTCCATTAAAGTTTGTTTTGCCAAACACCGAGCAAGCGGCGGAACTATCCGGAACTAGTAGGGGGTGAATACGTTTCTTGTTGTTGATTGGTCCGTTAAAGCTTGTTTAAAATAAAATAAAAATTTGACCAATCAGACAAGGGCTTGTAATATTCTTCCGCAAACGAACGTTTTCTAAAGTGTTTCTTAGGCCCCGTTTGGCGTAAGCGTTATTCGCGCGGCGACCGTTATCTAGAGAAACTAGACCCAGTACAGTCAGGATATACATACGGGCACGAGATTAAGAAAGTATGATTTAGGCCGAAAAGTGGTCTAAAAAAAGCTGGGGCAAAAAAACACTCCTAAAACTGAAGCCTTCTTTTAAAGAAACACCAGGTCCGTGAGTGAAAATCACGGGTTTCACGTGTTTCCCTCTCTCGCTGGTAAGAAATGTTATTTTGACCAAGTGTGGCTCCCATACAAATGTCCCCATGCACGAAAACGAGACATCACTTTAAAGAGAAACCTCGATCGCATAATGAGGAAAGTCTGTATGTGGGCCACACCGACCCAGAAAAAAACAAGGGACTTAATCCAGCCGGGTCAGTGGGTCTTTAAAATATAAGGCTTTAACCCTTTCACCGCCAAAGTCGCATTTTAGCACATGTCACTAAAACTCAGTAAAAGGCATCAAATTGGGGTATATTATCCAAAAACCCTATTGTCTTAGTTTTGGGAAGTAAGGTACCTTATGCCACAGGAGAATCCCCAATACTGCAGATGGATTTTGTTCTCTACCCAAGTAAATTTAATGGGAGTTCTTGCCTGAAATATGGCTGGCGGTGAAAGGGTTAAATAGCATTAGAATAGAATACATAAACTTAGTTCTTTTACCCCCCACTCATATTAGTAAGTATTTCTATACTCAATCTGGTATTTCAAAACATGACCTCTGAATCCATCAAAAAGCCTGAAATCAGCATATAGACTAAAAATTCTTATGCCTGAATTTATAACAAGTGGCGTTATTGTAATCGAAACTGAGAGCAGAAAAAAGGGCCACAGACTTGGGGACATTAAAAAAACACCAAAACAAATACGATGATCGAGGGAGATGTGGATGATTATGATGCAGATGATGCTGTGCTTCAGAGACGCGCTCTCCAGGTATGAGCAGCCCGAAATTCACGGAAACTCGTCTCTGTGCCCCCTCATTCTGCCTCCCCCTTCTCTCTCTCTCTCTCTCTCTCTCTCCCCTCTCTCTCTCCCCAAACCTTGGCTCTCCCCAGAAAGATGACAGCCGTCTTGTTAGCGTAGTCCCTGGCCCCGTGGGCCGCACTGAAGCGCTCCTTGTTGGTCTTGCGGACGATGGCGGGCAGGTTGTTCCTGTCGAAGAGCTTCAGGTGGTCCTGAATGTCCTCCAACGTCCGGTACTTGTCCAGCGAGAAGCCTTCATCGGATGGGCAATCCCCGCTTACCACGCCGTACTGGAAGGCAAGGCAAGGCAAGGCAAGGCAAGGCAAGGCAAGGCAAGGCAAGGCAAGGCAAGGCAAGGCAAGGCAAGGCAAGGCAAGGCAAGGCAAGGCAAGGCAAGGCAAGGCAAGGCAAGGCAAGGCAAGGCAAATGTTTTATTTCATACCTCCCCGTGGGGATACCGGGGGGTCTTTCGTAAAAATAGTTCCCCCACCTTCTGGAAGTTCTGTGCTTGTAACTTCCTCTAATCTGCCACTCTCTTTGACTCTGCCTTTTTCCTTTGCTTTCTGTCGTCTACTATCTTTCTGACTCATTGGCTCATTCTCCTGCCTTTTTTCAAAGAAAATCTTCCA
>CM065702.1:25534075-25548434 GCA_017654935.2 Phymorhynchus buccinoides
TGCGACCCACCCCCACTGCAAACACCGTGATGTTAGAAGCCTTCGTCTTCAGAGCTTCACGCTTTGTCAGAGACGTTCTGAAATATCAAGGAGAACAACATCTCTATAATAATGCCTTTTAGGTTGGGTTCACTTCTGGAATTAGCAACAATATGTTGAGCAGCTCCTGTCTCTAGTTCCTGTGTCCCACCCTCGTTCTCATCGCTTTAAGCTTTGTCAGGGACGTCCTGGAATATGAAGGAGACAGCGAAAAATAAACATCTACAATAATGCCTATTAGGCTTGTTAACTTCTAGCATTATCCACAATTATGTTGAGTAGCTCTTCTCTCTTGATCCCATGACCTAGCCACCCAGCAAACAACTTGATGTTGGATGCTTTCGTCTTCAAGGCGACGCCCTGGAATATCAAGGAGAACAACATCTCTACAATAATGCCTTTTAGGTTGCTTCACTTCTGGAATTATCAGCAATATGTTGATTAGCTCTTTTCTCTTGATCCTGTGACCCACCCACCCAGCAAACAACTTGATGTTGGATACCTTCGTCCTCAGAACTTCACGCTTTGTCAGGGACGTCCTGGAATATCAAGGAGAACAACATCTCTAAAGTCTCTTGCATCCCTTTAAGTTGAATGTTTCTGTCTGTTGCATGCCTTTAAGTTGAATGTTTCTGTCTGTTGTCTGCCTTTAAGTTGAATGTTTCTGTTGTATGCCTTTAAGTTGAATGTTTGTGTCTGTTGTATGCCTTTAAGTTGAATGTTTCTGTCTGTTGTCTGCCTTTAAGTTGAATGTTTGTGTCTGTTGTTTGCCTTTAAGTTGAATGTTTGTGTCTGTTGTCTGCCTTTAAGTTGAATGTTTGTGTCTGTTGTATGCCTTTAAGTTGAATGTTTGTGTCTGTTGTATGCCTTTAAGTTGAATGTTTGTGTCTGTTGTCTGCCTTTAAGTTGAATGTTTGTGTCTGTTGTTTGCCTTTAAGTTGAATGTTTGTGTCTGTTGTCTGCCTTTAAGTTGAATGTTTGTGTCTGTTGTATGCCTTTAAGTTGAATGTTTCTGTCTGTTGTCTGCCTTTAAGTTGAATGTTTGTGTCTGTTGTATGCCTTTAAGTTGAATGTTTGTGTCTGTTGTAAGTTGAATGTTTGTGTCTGTTGTATGCCTTTAAGTTGAATGTTTCTGTCTGTTGTCTGCCTTTAAGTTGAATGTTTGTGTCTGTTGTTTGCCTTTAAGTTGAATGTTTGTGTCTGTTGTCTTTTAAGTTGAATGTTTGTGTCTGTTGTATGCCTTTAAGTTGAATGTTTGTGTCTGTTGTATGCCTTTAAGTTGAATGTTTCTGTCTGTTGTCTGCCTTTAAGTTGAATGTTTGTGTCTGTTGTTTGCCTTTAAGTTGAATGTTTGTGTCTGTTGTTTGCCTTTAAGTTGAATGTTTGTGTCTGTTGTATGCCTTTAAGTTGAATGTTTCTGTCTGTTGTCTGCCTTTAAGTTGAATGTTTCTGTCTGTTGTCTGCCTTTAAGTTGAATGTTTGTGTCTGTTGTTTGCCTTTAAGTTGAATGTTTGTGTCTGTTGTATGCCTTTAAGTTGAATGTTTGTGTCTGTTGTATGCCTTTAAGTTGAATGTTTGTGTCTGTTGTTTGCCTTTAAGTTGAATGTTTGTGTCTGTTGTCAAGTTGAATGTTTGTGTCTGTTGTTTGCCTTTAAGTTGAATGTTTGTGTCTGTTGTCTGCCTTTAAGTTGAATGTTTGTGTCTGTTGTCTGCCTTTAAGTTGAATGTTTGTGTCTGTTGTATGCCTTTAAGTTGAATGTTTCTGTCTGTTGTATGCATTTAAGTTGAATGTTTCTGTCTGTTGTATGCATTTGAGGTCATCTAGCTTATCTCTCTCTCTCCCTCTCTGAGCATACTTACTCCCGGGAGTTGCCACCTGTCAGCACCACCACCACCTGTTTGGTGATCCAGGAACATACCGGCCTCATCTGGACGTCTCTCTCTCTCTCTCTCTCTCTCTCTCTCTCTCTCTCTCTCTCTCTCTCTCTCTCTCTCTCTCTCTCCAAACAGCAACCCATTTCAAGTCCTTTTCGTTCGTGACTATTTTAAGCAGCCACGATCAGCATAACCCATTCCCAAGTTTTCCCCTCTTCTTTTGTTGTACTACAGCATTTGCAATGTCTTTCCTTATCCCTAACTACATCCAGTAGAAAGAAAAACACCTGCCTGTGTGAAAGGAAATAACCTGGGACTAGTGGTTGGTCTTTCCTTTAAAATAGTTCAAAGAAGAGTGGGGAATTTGTTTGCTGTGCTTTTTCTCTGTGCATACTTACTCTTGTGAGTTGCCATCCGTCGACACCACTGCAAGATTAGCGGCATGGATCGGGCCAACTTCATCTGTTTCCCCCCTCCCCCCACCCCCTCTCTCTCGTCCCCTCTCCCCTTCTCTCTCTGTCTGTCTGTCTGTCTGTCTCTCTCTCTCTCTCTCTCTCTCTCTCTCTCTCTCTCTCTCTCTCTCTTGTATACTTACGCCTGTGAGTTGCTATCCGTCAACGCCACCGCGAGTTTAGCGGCCCAGGGTCGGGCCAACTTTGTCTGGACACCCCCCTCTCTCTCATTCTGTCTATCTCACTCTTTCTCTATATTTCCCTCTCTCCGTCTCTCTCTCTCTCGCTCTCTCCCCCCCCCCCCCCACCCTCTCTCTCTCTCTCTCTCTCTCTCTCTCTCTCTCTCTCTCTCTCTCTCTCTCTCTATTCGTGTTGCTTTAATTCATGTCCATACAATTATCTGTTTGCCTCATCGTTTTGTATTAGGCTTGTTTTCGTCCCGAGGACAGATTGCAAGAATAATAATAATAATAATAATAATGAATATTTATATAGCGCATATTCTCTGATTTAGGGCTCTAAGCGCTTTACATATTTAATACAAATACAACATAGAATATACATTATCTTATACAATAAGAACATGACGAACGTACATACATTTTTCATGAGTAGAATATAGAAAAGTACATATATACAACTGATCAAAAACACATAAAATCTCAATCCTTGCGTAATAAAGTTTCAAGTGTTCAAGTTTTCTGTGCATACTTACTCCTGAGAGTTGCCGTCGGTCAGCACGATCACGAGCTTGGCGGCCCAGGGCCGGGCCATCTTCATCTGGACGTCCCTCATGTGCCTGAGGGCTCTGCCCGTGTCCGTCCTCCGGCCCTGCCTGAAGGGCATGGCCCTCACTTTCTTCTGCACCAGGGTCTTGTCGGAGAAGTCCGTGAAGTTGAATCCGTCCAGCACGTACACGCCATGGCCGAACGACACCCCGGCCACCCGTACCTGGCCCACACACACAGAAAACCAGTACACAAAGATAAGAGATATAGAAGGCAATAGTCATTTCGGCCCAAGGCAATAGTCATTTCGGCCCATAGCTATAGTCATTTCGGCCCAAGACAATAGTCATTTCGGCCCAAGGCAATAGTCATTTCGGCCCAAGGCAATAGTCATTTCGTCCCAAAGCTATAGTCATTTCGTCCCAAAGCTATAGTCATTTCGGCCCAAAGCTATAGTCATTTCGTCCCAAAACTATAGTCATTTCGGCCTAAAGCTATAGTCATTTCGGCCCACGGCAATTGTCATTTCGGCCCAAAGACAGTCATTTCTGCCCAAGGCAATAGTCATTTCTGCCCAAGGCAATAGTCATTTCTGCCCAAGGCAATAGTCATTTCGGCCCAAGGCAATAGTCATTTCGGCCCAAGGCAATAGTCATTTCGGCCCAAGGCAATAGTCATTTCGGCCCAAGGCAATAGTCATTTCGGCCCAAGGCAATAGTCATTTCGGCCCAAGGCAATAGTCATTTCGGCCCAAGGCAATAGTCATTTCGGCCCAAGGCAATAGTCATTACGTCCCAAGGCAATAGTCATTTCGGCCCAAGGCAATAGTCATTTCGGCCCAAGGCAATAGTCATTTCGGCCCAAGGCAATAGTCATATCGGCCCAAGGCAATAGTCATTTCGGCCCAAGGCAATAGTCATTTCGGCCCAAGGCAATAGTCATTTCGGCTCAAGGCAATAGTCATTTCGGCCCAAGGCAATAGTCATTTCGGCCCAAGGCATGGTTCTCATTTTGTCCTCCATCACCGTCTTGTTGGAGAAGTCCGTAAAGTTGAACCCATCCCGCACGTACACCCCGGCCACCCGTACCTGCCCACCTGTCTCCCCTCTCTCTGTGTCTCCCTCACTCTCTCCCCATTTCCCTCTCTCCCACCCCCTCCCGTCTCTCTCCCCTCCCTCTCACCTGAGTTTTCTCAGGGCCCAATGTTGTATTTCGTTCAAGAAGTTGGCCAGAAAACTCCAACCCTGTTTGATAACCTGTCTCCCTTCACTCTCTCCTCGTCTCCCTCTCTCCCCCCCCCCCCGTCTCCCCGCTCCCGTATCTCCCCCCCCCCCGCCCGCTCCCCTCCCTCTCACCTGAGTTTTCTCATCGGGCCCAATTGTTGTATTCTTCCAAGAAGTTAGCCAGAAACTCCAGCCCTGTTTGATAACCTGTCTCCCTTCACTCTCTCCTCGTCTCCCTCTCTCCCCCCCCCCCCCCCCGTCTCCCCGCTCCTGTCTCCCCCCCCCCCCCTCCCCTCCCTCTCACCTGAGTTTTCTCATCTGGCCCAATGTTGTATTCTTCCAAGAAGTTGGCCAGAAACCGCAGCCCCGTTTTATAATCTTCCCTGTCGATGCTGACACTGGAGTCAATGATCAGGCCCAGATCAATAGGATCCTGGTCACATTCTGCAAAAAAGAGACACAGGTCTTGATCACATGCATTCTGCAAAAAACAAACAAACACGGATACATACAGGCCTTGATCACAATCTGCCAAAAAACAAATGCAGGTCTTGATCACATTCTGTAAAATACAGACACATATAGGTCATAATCACATTCTCCACAAAAAAGACACATACAGGTCTTGATCAAATTCTGTAAAATACAGACACATATAGGTCATGATCAAATTCTGTAAAATACAGACACATATAGGTCATGATCACATTCTGCACAAAAAGGACGCGTACAGGTCTTGATCACATTCTGCAAAAAAACAGACACATACAGGCCTTGATCACATTCTGCAAAAAACAGACAAATACAGGTCTTGATCACATTCTGCAAAACAACAGACAAATACAGATCTTGATCACATTCTGCAAAACAACAGACAAATACAGATCTTGATCACATTCTGCAAAATACAGACACATATAGGTCATAATCACATTCTCCACAAAAAAGACACATACAGGTCTTGATCAAATTCTGTAAAATACAGACACATATAGGTCATGATCACATTCTGCACAAAAAGGACGCGTACAGGTCTTGATCACATTCTGCAAAAAAACAGACACATACAGGCCTTGATCACATTCTGCAAAAATCAGACAAATACAGGTCTTGATCACATTCTGCAAAACAACAGACAAATACAGATCTTGATCACATTCTGCAAAACAACAGACAAATACAGATCTTGATCACATTCTGCAAAATACAGACACATATAGGTCTTGATCACATTATGCACACAAAAAAACCCAGATGCATACAGGCCTTGGTCACATTCTGCAAAATTCAGACACTTACAGAGATACAGAGAAAGAGATACAGACAGACAGACAGGAACGCATAACCACAAATATATATGAATATTATGGGCATGCACACAATCGCACCAAAGGCGCGCTCAGACACACACACACAGACAGACACACACACACACACATTGAGGTACACACACGAATTCATATGAACGTAAGTGCATTCACACAAGCGCACAGAAGGCGCGCAAACTTACACCCGCACAGACACATTCACATGAATGTATTTTATTATATACATGCACCCGAAAAAGCTCGCCCAGGCACGCGCGTGCGTGTGCGCACATACATGCATTTATGCATCCATTAAGAGAGAGAGAGAGAGTGAGAGAGATAGAGAGAGAGAGAGAGAGAGAGAGAGGAGAGAGAGAGAGAGAGAAGAGAGAGAGAAGAGAAGAGAGAGAGAAAGAGAGAGAGAGAGAGAAAGAAGAGAGAGATGAGAGAGAGAGAGAGAGAGAGAGAGAGAGAGAGAGAGAGAGAGAGAGAGAGAGAGAACTCGAACTTGGTAATATTTTATTGACTTAGGCCAACAGACCCTATCATGAAAAATACAAACACATCAGAACATACACAGCAGCAATACATAGTCATCAATAGCAACAAACAAGTAAACAAACACTCACGCGTCGCGCGCGCATGCGCACGCACACACACATACAAACACATGCGTGAGAGAGAGAGAGAGAGAGAGAGAGAGAGAGAGAGAGAGAGAGAGGAGAGAGAGAGAGGAGAGAGAGAGGAGAGAGAGAGAGAAGAGAGCGAGAACGAAAAACGAAACTAAAAACGAAATTTTTATTTAACCAGGGAACATGAGATAAGCAAGTACAATGCTTTTTTCCACCCAGCCCTGGGGAAAAATAAAGTAAATCAAACAAGAAAGCTAAATAATATATGTACATGCAGAAATGAGAAGAAAAGGGAGGGAGGATGGGGGGAAGAGGCACAGAGGGGATAATAGAGAGAGAGAGAGAGAGAGAGAGAGAGAGAGAGAGAGAGAGAGAGAGAGAGAGAGAGATGAGAGAGAGAGAGAGAGCAAGCACGGATGTTCACTTACTAAAGTCATCATAGCCAGGCTTGATCACTTTCTTCTGTTTCTCTGGAAGACAAAGAAAACAAGACAATTATGTCGAAGATTATAAGCCAGAAGACACTATCAATCTTGATCTGGGGTAAAAAGCCCAGAGGTACTATTATCTTCTTTCTGGGAAGTAAAGCCCAGAGAGGTACTCTTAATCTTTCTGTGGTAAAAGCCGCAATATAGAGGGTACTATCATTCTTTTGGGGTAAAACCCAGAAGGTACTATCAATCTTCTCAGGTAAAACCCAGAAGGTACTATCATTCTTCTCTGGGGAAAAACCCAGAAGGTACTATCAATCTTCTGGGGTAAAACCCAGAGGGTACTATCGATCTTCTGGGGGAAAACCCAGAAGGTACTATCAATCTTATGGGGTAAAACCCAGAAGGTACTATCAATCTTATGGGGTAAAACCCAGAAGGTACTATCAATCTTCTTTATTCCTTTTATGATTGTATCTACGAAGGGTGATCAAAAAGTTCTCGGCCTACCTAAGAAGGAGTTGAGCCCCACACACGAAATTTGGCACGCAGTTACAACTGCCTATATGGATGCTAACATAGGAGTTTGGGAACAGGACTCCATCATAGCTATGACGTCATGTCACACACACACACACACACACGCACGCACGCAACTGCATGCACACGTAGACACGCAAGCACACTCAGGCACACAGACACGCACATGATTTAAATCGTCAAGACTCAATGAAAATTGGTTTCTTTCGCATAATTATAGGCCTAGTCCTCCACCAAAAACACTCCAAAAACCTATTCTTAACATTCTTTAAAAAAATAAATAAAATAAAGTTGTAGTATATAGCCTAGGCGACCCATCATGTTTACGACACACAATCTCAAAGTCTGCTTCTTTCACAATTATGAAAATCATCCCAGGGCTGATCCTAACCCTCATCCCTTCGCGCGAAAACCGCTCCAATTTTTAATGCTCAAATCTCAGTGAAGTTTTGGTTTTTTTTACATGCCAAAATGTCATTGGGATATATAAGCGTAACTAACAAGCTTCATCCAAACACTCCGACAAGGTCCATCCCATTGTCATTCACACACAAGCGCGCACAACGCGAGCGCGTCGACGCACACACAAACACGCACGCACACGCCGCGCACACAACACAACCACGGCACGCACATCGCGCACACACACTACATAACAACACACACACATACACACGCACGCACACACGCAAGCACAAACACACACACACACACAATAACAATCCAAACAGGAACACCACACACACGCACGCACGCGCACTAACACACACACACACACACGAGATGACACACAAACAAACAATACACTCCACAACAAACCGCGCGCGCACACCCGACACACACACACGCACGGCACGCCCCCAACGCCGCGCGTGCGCGCACACACACAGAGAGCACACTCAAAAAAAAACCACACCACACACACACACACATACACACACACACACACACACACCACACAACACACACACACAACACACACATACACACACACACACACAAAACACAACACACAGACACACACACAGACACACCACACACACACACACACAGGACACACTCAAACACATGCAACACACGCGCGCACTCGGCCGCAAAACACACCACACACACACACACACAACACACGGCCACACACGGAAAGCATTTCCCTGTCGCATGTTATTTAACATGTTCTGAATAGTGTTTTGTTTGACTCAATATTCTAACCTTTTATTATGCGGACGGGATCGTTTTCTGCCGGCATAAACCGTTTTTCTCCGAAACCAGAATATAGAGACAGAGACAGAGAGAGAAAGAAGAGAGACAGAGAGAGAGAATGTTTGTGCAAATGCGCGTACGCACGCGCGTGCCGGTGGTACTGTGTGTGCGCACGCGCGAGCCTGGCGTGTTATAATAATATATTAATTTAACCCCTTGACTGCCACCAACGCGATCACGTACTGACCTGATAACATCACTGATTAACATCATCGGATGAAGAGGAATAGACCGCTAATATGCTGGCTTTTGCTCTAACCACAGTCAAGACAGTTATATCCCCAGATCATTTTGCCAGAATTGGCTCTATCAGGGTTTTTTTTCATGTCATGATTTGCCCAATGATTTTTTTTTTTTTTTCTCTGGCAGTCAAGGGGTTAACATACCTGCAGATAAGACAATTTATTTAAGAATATTTATTAGCGCTTAAGCTTTATTAAACTCTAAGCGCTTAATAATAATGCAATAGCATGCCCACAGATAATACAATTACAACACTACAACGACATGCAACGTGTGTATGGCGTGTACGCATACGCACGTGATAACAATAACATAAGCGCAAATACAATTTTAGCAATAAATACACTGACATGTGTCTTTTGTTTATTTTGATTGAAACATATAATTATTTAAATCCGTCAATATTGTCTGAGTTGAAAATAAGGGTTTTAACGGATATAACTGCCTCTTCGGCCTTTCGGCCATGTGGGCCATTTGTAAATACAAAGATGGTGGGAGACAATACTGGAGCAATACTGGAGGCAACACCCGGAGGCAGTGCAAAATTCCAGTAAAGTCACGAATTTTTATACAATAATACAGATATGTGTCAGCAGTAACCACGCCCCGGTTAAATCTCATCGGCTATGGTACCACCACAATACTTATACTTACAAAATGTTCGCCGTCAATGTTGTCTGATATGCACTTTTTCTTATATTGAGCACGCAATAAGCCTAGCTTGTTGTTGCTTCAGTTTTGCTGCTTTGTATGTTTGTTATGTAAAGACAATGCACGTTTAAAAACCCTTTCAACTCCAATGTCGCACTTATGCACCACAGTGATTTAACCCCCATGCCACTAAAAGGCATCAAATTGGGGTTCTATTATCCAAAGACCCTATTATCTCAGTTTTGGGAAGTAAGGATAGACCTTATTTTACGTATGTCACAGAAGAATCCCCAATACAAAGCTGCAGATGGATTTTGTTCTCTACACAAGTAAATTCAATGGACATTTTTGGCTGAAAAACGGCTGGCGGCGAAAGGGTTAAACCAAACACACTGACATACCTGCAGAGAGTAAATCAGCAAGGTCTCGCAGGTCCCGCCAGTCATGGTCAGAGCTGCTGGCCAGTGTAGTCTGGAAATCAGGTTCAAACAGAAATCAGTCTTGTTTGTACAAAAAATTCTGTTCTCCTGCTCTCCTCGTCCCTCACACCCCGCAAGCCAAATTATTTGCAAGGAATCAATAAGGGCAGAGGCTCTTCGGGGTACGGGGCTTCGTATCTACTGTGCCATTCTCATTCTCCAGGCTACGGGTACGGCGCTCAATCTCGGGACGCATAAATTGTGCGCAAATGTCTTCGAAAACTACTAACATTAATTCAGACATGTTCCTAACCCTATATCCGTAACCCTATTCCTGCAAGCCAATTATTGCAAGGAATAAAATAATGCAGAGGCTCGGGGTACGGGCTCGTATCTCACATTATCCAGGCTATACGGGTACGGCGCTCAATCACGGGGACGCATAAATTGTGCGCAAAATGTCTTCAAAAACTACTGAACATTAAACTCTGACATGTTCCTAACCCTATTCCTAGCCCTATTCCTTACCAAGATGCGTTGAATATACGAAATAAGAAAATGCATTTGTTGTTGAAAATTTCGACTAGGAAGAGTTACTATCCCTCAACATGGTCTGAGTGTTGGCGAGCAAACGCCAACTGTGGGTTATAAATACTGTAGTCCGTATTTTCTTCGAGCATGTGGCTTTGGTTGTTCCCAAACACGAAAGAGACACACGCCCTTGCACGCACATAGTGTAGAGTTTTTGAACCCTTTGGTAACAAACCGAACACACACACAACACACACACACACACACACACACAACACACACACACATACACACACACACATACACACACACCACACACACACACACACACACACACACAGCACAACACGCAGACAGAGACACGCCAACCTGTGCATACACACCCACACACCACACACAACACACACACACACACACACACACACACGACACACAACACACAACACACTACATACTACATACTACACACAACACCAACCAGACCGCAAACATGTGCATACCACACACATACACACAAACGCACTGTGCGCGCGCGAAAATGTGATATACATTGTCCATTTTATAAATTGGGCACAGCATTTTGCCAGTTCATTGAAATAACATGAAACAATTGGCAATTTCATGGATTGGGCGTAACACATGCACACATAGATACACGCGCGCGCGTGCGCGTGGATTTAATCACGCAGGCTGATTATGCCCCCCACGTTGCAACCATGTAACGTGAGACTTTCCCATTGTTTTGTGAAGTTTCCCAGGATGCGAAAGAAGTGGAAATGAAGTCTACACGGAGATCACGGCAGATCGGATGTATAAGTAAAAACGTAAAGCAAATATTGACACAGTATAGACACAATGCAGGGGAATGGATCAGTGAATGGTATGTTGAAAAGCAAAACGACAAACTCTATTTTAAATAAGGAAAGAAAAGAGGTGAAAGTTGGGTCGGGGTCGAAAGGTGGAAGGAAATGGTGTTCTTTGGGGGGTGGAGGTGGGGGTGGGGTATGGTTGAGAGGGGTCAATGACCTCCCCCCCACCCCCCCACCAAGATTTGTTTGCATGCGTAACATGACAACAGATCCTGCTCTCTCTCTTAAGGCTGAGACGCGCGCGCGCGCACACACTGCACGCACGCCACCGCCACCACACGCACACAACACCACACAAACACACACCACCCCCAAACACAACCAAATCACATACACAGATACACACACGGCGCGCTGCCACACACACATGTGTCCTATCGACCCCCCCCCCCCCCTCTCATACACTACATACATACACGTGTGAATGCAAAAAAGGAAACACCAGAAGTGCGATAGGACCCAGAGACGCAGGCCACCAACCCTACCAACACGAAGAGAAGCCCGCTCCAGCCTTGGAATATCGGGTTGGGTTACTGGGGAGAAGGCAACACACGGGACATTCCACTAAGTATGCAAAGCACATAGATACTCCCGGCTTGGGACCATCGGAGCGACGCAGAGGCCTATCTGATTATTAAAATATACGGGACTTTACTGGTTTCGCACTGATCCGGGCATAGCCTCCAGTATCGTTCCCCACCATATTCGTATTTACAAATCGGGTCCCATATGGTCTGTTCCAAGACCGAGAGAAGTAAACCACATTTTTCGTTCGGTCGAGGAGTCCTGCGAAATGTCCAAAGTGAGCGTAACAGCCCGTTTTTAAGACTGCAGAGCCCAACGGACAAACGACACCCCACATCAGAAACCCAGCCACGCATCCAACAGCCCCGCTCATGGGCAGCGGAGGCCAGTGCCTCTCCCAGGCAAAGCCACAGATAGAGGCATTATAGGCAAAACAACCAACAACAACAACAACAACAAACAAACAAGTTGCAACGCGTAGCGGTTGAAAAGTCCCCTCAGCAGCATCTGCGAGCTACCCGAACGAGAGAGAGAGAGAGAGAGAGAGAGATGAGGACGAGAAGAGAGGAGAGAGAGAGAGAGAGGAGAGAGAGAGAGAGAGAGAGCAGAGAGAGAGTAGAGAGTTAACACGAGATACAAAGCTGTTTTCATGGCGCATGTGTGTTCGGACCCGTGATTTGAGCGGCGGCGATCAGCCCACACGAGGCACACAGAAAAAGTCATGACCACTGTGTTATAGACATCATCAAGAAAGTTTGTGAAAAACTGCAGAAATTACATGCAAAACTTCGTCCGCGAGCTATTAACGATTATGTGTTTTGGGGTTTGAACCCGTAACTGGCGCGGACATGCCTAAGAAAACTAACAGACATCAGTGGATAGCCGCATCTTGGCAAAATACTATACCAAACATTGATGATGGATAGACATGAATAATTTTTGAGAAAACGGGAACGAATCGCCGGGGACGGAAGGACCGGGACGGACGGACGGAAGGACGGGCACGCCGGACGGATCAGACAGAACCAATAGTTCCGGAACTTCGTCCGGGGACTAAAGCAAACAAAGCAAGGCTTCTCCGTCCACACGTAACGGTATTCTGTTTGTTTCGTTTTTAAGTTTAAAGGGAAACCCTGACGGATGAGTTTCAACTGAAAGAATTTGATATTCCAGCACCTCCGCCCACAAGGAGGTATCGTCGATTATTTGACGGTATTGATTTTCTAGGAAAACCAGTCTTTTAGCCAGGGTAATCAACAACAAACAACAAAAAACAACAAAAAAAGGGCACTGGACGAATGCGTTTTGCAAGAAACAGTCGAGAATCACAGAAGAAAGACAGCCTTTTCAAGGATCGGAACACTCACTTGCTCTGTTCCTAAAATCAAACCGTCGAAACAGCGATTCCTAATTGGCGGAGTGGTGAGAGAGAAGCCATTGGACGGGGTGGGTGAGGACAATCTAGAGTGGTGAAGATTTCTCTTTTGTAGTGCAGCAAAAAACATAAGTGGGCTATTCCTGTGATGGATGCGAACATCCTTTGGCAAACTGAATTAAAAAAGGCTGCACTGTTAAATTTCGTAGATTGGTCTAAAGCGACTCATGGCGGCCATTAGAAAAGAGAAGACAAATGCCCCTCTTCACTGATAAAATAATTTGACTTCCAGCACCCGCCAATGAGCAGGAACCTCGATTTGACGGGTTTATTATAGGAAACTAGATAACAAGGAGTGTGCGATATCTATAAAAACAGTGTTTCCGGCTGATCTCGGCGGTTCTTGCAAAACAAACTAGTCCGTCAGGGGGCCTTGAGGCAGGTCTGTAAGTGTAACTAGATATTGACTACACGTTGACCCAGAAGAAAGTTTCAACTTATTCCACCGTGAACAGGTATACTAGACACACGTACAGTATGGGGGGAGTGTGTGTGGTTGTGTGTGGGGGGGGGGGGGGTGGGGAGAAGCGCGGCGTGGCGTGCAGTGCGTGGCGTGCCGTGCGGTGTATGTGAGTGCGCGCACGCGCGCGCGTGTGTCGCTGGTGCTGTGTGTGTCGTGTGGTGTGTGTGTTGTGTGTGTAGTGGTGTAGTGTGGGTGTTGTGGTCGTGTGAGTGTGCGTTGCTGGTGTGAATTGTACTAACCAATGCGCTGTGCAAGTTCTAAAAAGATTTTCATGTTCGTCGATTCCAAAGGATAGTTTTCGTTCGTGTAGTTCGTTGGTTTTGTTTGTTTGTTGGTTTTGTTCTTTTTCTTTTCAGTTCCCAGGAATCTCCCGACTCTGCGCTTGATCTAATCCGCTTAATTTTTGTTTGGTGATGTGCACCACGAGAGGAAGGACTGATAAAATTCTCTCCGTAATACCTTTGCGCATACTTGAAACTAAATCCTAAGGTTCCCTAACTCACCACCGTTGCTTAGATCTACATTGCATTTATGATAATTGATAGATTTTTTATTATTCATACCTATTCAATCTCTTCTACTTCTTCCTTAATCTTTATTGCCAAGAAATTCGTTTTTTCATCCACATTTTCCACTTCTTACTTACATAAATCTCTCTCATATTTTTTGGTACTTATAAATATCTTTTTATAAAAACACCTATCAACATATTCCATTACTTACCTAATTGTTACTA
>CM065702.1:25548934-25564676 GCA_017654935.2 Phymorhynchus buccinoides
AGAGAGAGAGAGAGAAGGAAACACACTGAAATAGGTTAAATACAAAACTTTTTTAATCCTTTATACAATACCAAAGTAAATAATGCATACATGTCAACATATCAAAAATGGAAACATATTTGAAACTATGACTTTTGTTAAGAGAGAAAGAGAGAAGAGCAGAGAGTATAGCACGAGAGAGACACGCTAGAGAGCGAGATGAGACGAAGATAGGAAGCGAGAGAGAGAGAGAGAGGGAGCGAGAGAGATTCTTTTCCCACGAATTTTGAGCCAGCGAAAGGGAAGCTACCAAGGAAAAAATAGTCAATATGTTTATAATAATGTTAAGTCCCCTGACTCAAATCAGAGAATTAACTTTCTGTCAGACATTTGTCACACATGTATAAGGAAGTCTAAAAGAATAATATTTTATTCACAGATCACGATAAAGAATAATATTTGAGTGTCTAAATTTCCTGTCTTGGGAATTTAAAAAAACCGAAGCAGATGTAGTTGTTCTAGCATTACGTTTGAAACCGAAAGTTCAAGCAGCATTTCAAATCACGTGACATGAACCGAAACCGAAAGAACGTTTCGGCGCGGATGTTAGTCAGGGATGTTATGTCGTCTCGCTCATATAGTTTGCTAAAAAAATTGTTTTTGTTTTGTTTTGTTGTATTGGTTACACAAAACCTAAAAAAAATAGTGTTCAAATTTTCACAGCCTTGGGAGAGGGGGGTGAATCTGGCCTATAAAACACCTGTATTGGGCAGAGTTCAGTTCTATATATCCTGTAATTTCACATACTAGCTGTTTGCGGCAACAGGTTGACCAAATTTAGTTTTTTAATGATTCTGAGTGTGTTCTTTTATGTCTTCTTGTAGTTTGTAGCCCCCGGTCATATAATTCTATATAAATAAAACAAAAGCACTTGTACCAGAACTTTTTTCTTGGCACATTTTTCAGGTTAAAGTTGTTTACAAACCCATTGAATAGATCTTTAAATAGAACAAATCGTCCAAACTAATTAAGTTACATTTCTGAAAGGCAGAGGCTCGGGGTACGGGCCCGTATCGCACATTCTCGGCCAGGATATGGGTACGGCGCTCAATCATGGGACGCATGTTGTGCGCAAATCTCTATGTTCTTGCCAGAATGATCCATTTAATGATCGTGGGCCCCAAAGAGAAGCAAGATCCCTAACTCTATTCTTTACCAAGATGCGTTAAAAATACGAAATTTAAAAAATGCATCATTTTGTTGACAAAACAATTCGACTAGGATTAGTAAGAGTTACTATCCCTGAACATGGTCGGAGTGTTGCAAGAATGCCGTACCTCTAACCACTGTGTTTCTGAACAATTAATATCATATTATTATATACCCAGAACCATTAAAACATAACAAATTGACCAACCTATTGCAAAAAAATCATGACAAGATTATAGAAAAAAATATAAATGAGGCAGGGGTCTATCTGGACATTTTGAACCCTATTTTTAGGTTTGGGGTACCATATATGATATAAACCAATGCAATAAAACCAAAAAATCTATTTTAGCAACCATATTGAGCGAACTCCTATTTTCACTACATAACAACCTGTACTATTTCCAAGAAAGCACCAGAGTCATAGGGCCTAAGTCACAACAATGGCGACCATGACTCTGAATGTGGGAGTGAACAGCCGAGAGAACTGCAGTGTGTGTCTGGAACCTTTCCGAGGTCGTCAGCCAAAGCTGCTGCCTTGCTTCCACACCTTCTGCCTGCCATGTCTGACCAGACTAGCAGACGAGAGGCAACAAGTACAGCAGGTATTTTATAATTATCGACTTAACTTTTTAAAACATTATTATTACTTGCTTCCTTCTAGACTATAATAGCAACCACAGTCACTTTTGACTATTTATCAATATAAGATAATTATGTCGCTGTAAACTTTTGGAGGATCTACGGAAATGTGCGAGACAACAAATTATCAAGAAGAAGAAAGTGGACAGGAGAAAAAATAAGAATAGAAAGCTTGGCCCAGCCAGCCAGGTCCTCGCTGATCGGTCCCCAATGTGATGCCGCACCAAGCGAGAGAATGACCCAGCCAGCCAGGTCCCGCTAATCAGCGAGCCCCACCGTGATGCCGCGTCATTGGGAAGAATAAAATAAAGCAAAATGAACTGAAATAAATTAATATAATAATAATAATTGTACATTTATATAGCGCTTTACCTCAGATGAGCCCAAAGCGCTTTACAATCAATTTTTCATCAACAAATAGACAACAAAAACAGCATTCAAGAATGACACCAACCAGCAACAACGCATACATACAAAGCAACTCTCTCTCTCTCTCTCTCTCTCTCTCTCTTCTCTCTCTCTCTCTCTCTCTCTCTCTCTCTCTCACACACATCACACACACACACACACACACACACACACACATTTAACACACTGACTGGTTCATCCCCCATTCAGTAAGCACACATCAACTGAGCCGCACGGACTGACCACATACACCAACACATACAGAAACACCCTCACACACATCGTACACACACACACAAACAGACAAACACACAGACACACACACACACATGCGTGCACACATAACCCACAGAACCAAAACACACACAAGCACACATGTATGCACACATGCATGCTCACACACACACGGCCACACACACACACACACACACCACAAAGCACAGCACAAACCTCTTATTCAATCTTCCCTCACGTGCACACAACGATAGACAACTGATCAAATATTTAGGGTGCAGCAGGAAAAAGATGGGTTTTAAGAGAGGTATTGAATGAGGAGACTGAGTTGGAGTGTCGGAGAGGAGAAGGCAGAGAATTCCAAAGAGATGGTGCTTGACAGGAAAAAGAACGTTGGCCAGCAGATTTGAGACGGATGGAGGGAGGGGAAAGGAGACGAGAATCAGAAGACGAACGTAGTTGGCGAGCTGGGACATAGAGATGAATGAGATCAGAGAGATATAAGGGAGCTTGATCATAAAATGAAATAAAAGAAAAAGAGAAAAGGGAGTGTAGTTATTGTGATTTGGAGACCCAGGACACAAAAGTGCCCAAGGTCCCCGCCTCAACAGCCTGTTTGGGGAGGTAGTTCCATGCCTTGATGGTATGCGGCAGGAAACTTGCTTGCTGTATGTATTCAGTGCGGCAGTAGATCTGGGCCAGCTGCTTGGGGTGTGCTCGATGTTGGTGCTGTGGTGCTGGGACCAGCTTCTCTCTTACAAGTTACAGTCTTCATAGTGACCAGATTGTTTTGGATCTTGTAGAGCATGGCTAGTCTCGCTGTTTCCCTTCTTTTTTGCAGGGTGGGCCACTTTTGCTCTATCATGGAGGTCACACTTGACGTATTCCTGAAGCGGCGCAGGGCGAATCTTGCGGCTCTTTGGAGCGCTTCGATTTTGTCGTTGTCTTGCTGTTGGTGAGGGTCCCACACTGTGGAGGCGTATTCCAGTATGGGACGCACAAATGCCTTGTACAACTTGTAGGCTCTTTCGCTGATGGTCTGGGAACTGAACTTGAGGCTTCTTCTTAAAAACCAGAGTCTTAATTGTTGGCCTTTGAGCAAAATGTTCTGGATATGCTTTTTCAAGCTCAGATCTTTACAGATGGTAACTCCCAGGTATTTGTTTAGTTTCACTCGTACAATTTTCATTGGGTTTCATTTAGATCTACTTCTTCTTCCACTGGTGACAACCGCCATCATGTTTTTGAATTATTGTTTTGTTTTTTTAAAAACTGAAAACAAAGAGGAGATCATGTCTGGCTGCGCACAAAATGTTCTCATTGAAAATAATTTCACTAAGCAAGAAATAGCATTCTGCCTTAGGCAATTAATTAGTTCCAGAGTGAGAACTATTGTGATTGTTTCCGTGTGTCTGTGTGTGTTTCTGTCTGTCTGAAAGTCAATTTTCTCAAAACCTATTGGGATGGATTATTAATCAAATTTGGTAGAGGGGTAGGTATCTTGAAAAGGAAGGTTCCTTTCGATATTCATGATTGTGCTGACCTTTGACCTTGACGTTTGACCTTGAAAACCAAAATTTCCTTCTTTGGGCTATATATTTAATTTCTGAGCTGTATCTCATGAACCAGTTGACAGAATCACTTCAAATTTTGTGTGGTGGTGTATCACAGTGCAGGAATGGTCCCGTATAAGAAAAAGTATAACCATGCTTGACCTTGACCTTGATGTTTGACCTTGAAACCCAAAATTTCTTCTTGTGGCCATATCTTTCACACATTGAACTTACAATGTTCAAACTTCATATGCAGGTGCGTTAGTTTATGATAAGTCTGATTTTTTTAGTACTGATCAAAGTCAAGGTCAAGGTCAAGGCCATAGGCTTGGAGGTGTGAAATCGGTGTTTTAGCTATATCTTTCACATTTGTGCAGTGGAGAGTTGTTGATGCAGAGGGGAAGGTAATGGGTGGGGAGGGATAGGATGGGGAATTAGGGGATGGAGCATTGTTTTACTAAAGATCCGGGACTCAGATCCTTCCAACAAGCAGGCATGGGAATTGTCAGTCTTTTGGCTGATTTCAGCTTTTTTGATGGTCCTCTTCAGTCTTTTTTTTGCAAGTTTCAGCTTTTTTGATGGTCCAAGAGGACATTTATGAGATAAAAAAAAGAAGCCCATTGAGTAAAACTTAAGTTATTGGTTATAAATGAATGCAAAATGAACTAAATATATCAGTCTTATCTCTAATACTGTTTTTAAGGCATAGGATGTAACGTAGATAACAGAAGAAGCTTCATTTTCTGGGGGCTGTATCCCAACACACACGGTTTTCAGTTTTTTTTTTTTTATTCCTTGTTCCTATGCCTGCTTCCAGACCCCAATTCTCAGTATTTTTTGTTTTCTCTAATTCCCATGCCTGAACAAGGATGATATGTAACTGCCTCCGGTGGAAGGGAGATCCAGGCATGGATGGCCCTTGAAGAAAAAGGGATTCTGTTTGTCGGCAGCTGGTTTTGCTGGAGGAGAATAGGTATGTAGACTGGTGGGACTGTCTTGTTCATTGTGTTGGTGGGTTGTCTTGAGGCATGGGTGTTAGGGCGTATTGATGGGAGATGTCACTGTGATGGAATTTGTAGAAGGTTGCCAGTTCAGAAGTGCATCTCCTGTCAGCGGAGGGGTTGGGGTGGTAGACCTGTTTACCCCCTACACAAGTCTTGAGTAGTCCCTGGATAGCTGAAATGAGTAGTTTTGGTGCAAAATGTGTAGTTTTCGTAATTAAACCATCAAATAATGTTCACTGAAAATGAGTAATAATCAAGAATTAAAGAGCATTATTTTCAATTTTGAAGAGTAGTAGAGGTCCAAATTTGAGTAGAATACTACTCGGAAAGAGTACAGTAAACAGGTCTGGGGTGGGGGTTGGAGGTGTCCGGTTCAGCTGTGTATCGATGATAGTTTATGTTGTTTTGAGAAAAAAATTATGGATGGAGTTTCATGTGCGTGTGTGTGTGTGTAACACGTGTGTGCGTGTGGCGTGTGTGTGCGTGCGTGCGCGTGCGTGTGTGTGTGCGTTGTGTGTGTGTATGTGTGTGTGTGTGGGTGTGTGTGTGTGCATTGCAGAGTAGTGCCTGTGGTGGCCAGTTTTTCGGTGGTGATGGGGATACGGCCACTGTCAGTGTCACAATCAGCTGTCCCACCTGTCGCCAGTTTATCCCGGTGCCTCCTGGGGGTGTCAGCGACTTTCAGGTAGATTGGAGTCTCTGCTGTTGATAGAAAGTTTCCCACCTGAGACGGGTTTATTTCAGTTTTATACAGTGAAAATCGCCTAAGTCAAAATTGAAGGGACTGAACTTTTTATTTTGAGACAGCCAATATTTTGAGATAAAAATACTTTTTAGCATAAAGTTATTGTGACCAAGAAATCATTGTGAGTTATACAGTCTTTTTTAGTTTAGTTATCTGTTTTTTGAGTTAGCAGTAATCCACTGTATTTTCTTTTTCCTTTATCTTTTCACTTTAATTGTTTCCATGTACAATGAACAGTGCAAACATGCAAACATGTTGAAAATCTTCAGACAGACACAAGACATAACTGCTTCTGTCTAAGGAACTGAACCAATCCCATCCATTAACCTGAAATTTTATTAGCGATCGAATATAATGACAGTAATAAATCTTTCACAACATTTTTAGCCTCTATGATGTCCTTATTGGCCTCTGAGAGGCCAGAGGGTGAATTGCGCTTTTCTGTCTTTGGATTTCTTTTTCACACAAATAACAGGGGTGAGTAGGAAATTTAGGGCGCAGTTTAATTCATTAGTCATGCCTGAACACTGCTTAGTGCTATCTCATTAAATGTTATCGGTATGGTGTGCAAGTACATCACATTTGAACATTCACTGTCTCAAACGATCTCCCCAGGGTGCGTTTTTAATGCTGTGCATAATTTTACATTGCCTTATAAGTGTTCGGATGTTCAGCTACAATATTACTTCATCACCAAGTTTATGAATGATAGTTTAAGCATTGAAAAAGGCGTTTGGAATTTTTGCACTTCTTTTGCCCTTGAGTTTACTTATGATAGGGATCAATCTAGTGTATAGAATTAGAAAGCCTTCAGTGTCTGGGTTCATTTATAATTATATGGTCCCATGTTTATGCTCTTTTACGTTAAATAAGTTCTTTTACATTTTAAATGCATATATAATAAAGGAGTAACATTGTTCTGTAAAATGTGCATTAATACACAAATGAATACAGTATTATCTAGCACAAAAGTTTTCAAGATTTTTGTTGTTTTCTTTTTTTGGTTTACAAATTTATTTTCAAGTGCTTGTGTTCTAGATTAGTTATAGAATAGATCTTGTAGATTCTGGACATCATCGCCATTATTAGACTGAGTCTGAAGTAAAACTTTATCGCCAGGCTTCAGTTCACTTGCAGTTGGATAAGGGACTCTGGATAACGATTTTGATATCTTGTAGTGTGGTATAATGGTGGTAATGTATGTAGCCTTTGAAATTTGATTCATGAGGGGGGGAAAAGAACTGCAAAGCATCATTCTTTTCCAGACCAATTTCTACCTGGAATGCAGTGATGTGTTCACCCACGCTGTTCTCTGTGACCTGTGCAATGGAGAGGAGGAGGCCCAGTTTCAATGCACCCAGTGCCACAGCAGTTTCTGCATCCACTGTCGCCATTACCACAGCTCTACATGTGGGGGGACCCAGGTCACTTCACTGCACAGCACTTCGGGCAACTCAGGCCAGGTCACAGCACTGCACAGCACTTCAGGCCAGGTCACAGCACTGCACAGCACTTCAGGCAGCTCAGGCCAGGTCACTACACTGCACAGCACTTCAGGCCAGGTCACAGCACTGCAGAGCACTTCAGGCAACTCAGGCCAGGTCACAGCACTGCACAGCACTTCAGGCAACTCAGGCCAGGTCCCTACACTGCACAGCACTTCAGGCAGAAGCGGCCCAGTGCAGGGTCCAGCCAGCAGTCAGGGGCTACAGCAGCAGGTGAAGATGGTGGAAGACTGTCTGCAGAAACTGAGAGAGGACAAGGACAAGCTGGCCCACGAGAGAGAAGCCATGGAGAAGGGTGTCCGTGTTCGTTACACCGTCATGCTAGAACATGTCAGCGATGCCAACAACTCCTGCGTGAGCAGTCTGAGGCAGGTGTGTGATGACCTGAGCCAACAACTGGACACCCACATGACAGAAGCCCAGCAGGCACTGGACACACTACACCACCAACAGCGGGTGTCAGGGAGTCAGGGACCCCCCTGCCTCACCACAGGCCCAGCACAGAGCCGCCTTGTTCGTCCAGGGAGACCTGCAGACCATTCTGCACAACAGCAGCACCTTCACTGCAGCTTCCCTGCTGAGACACCAGACTGAAGACAACACAGCGCTGCTGGCCGACTGTCTGCAGTCGTTCATGGGGAAAGTGGTGAAGAACAGTCAGGACCCTGACAGCACCCACATCAAGGAAGCTGCCCCATGTTCTGAGCCAAGTGGGGTGCCCTCATCAAGACAGGCAGCCCCGTCTTCTCCTCCTGGTCCTGACCCCACAGCCTGGGAGGAGCTTTGTCAGAAGGTGACCGCCCTGACTAGCCAGGTGTCTTCCCTGCAGGCCTCCAACACCTCACTTACCCAGCAGGGGACCGCGCTGACCATCCAGGTGTCTTCCCTGCAGGCCTCCAACACGCCTCACTTACCCAGCAGGGGACCACACGCTAACCAACGTCCACAGCACTCTGTCATCGGAGCACAGCAGTCTGCGGAGAGAGCTGAGCGCTGTCAAAGACAAGAGCTCCAGGCTGACGTCTGACCAGGCCGCTCTGCACAGAGAGGTGAGCGCTGTCAAAGACAAGAGCTCCAGGCTGACGTCTGACCAGGCCGCTCTGCACAGAGAGGTGACGGCGCTGAAGGACAAGAACAGCATCGTGCACCAGGACCTGGCTGTGCAGAACACTGAGAGGGACACCATGAGGGCACAGCTGGACACACTTCACCAGGACCTGGCTGTGCAGAACGCTGACAGGGACAACATGAGGGCACAGCTGGACAAGCTTCACCAGGACCTGGCTGTGCAGAACGCTGACAGGGACAACATGAGGGCACAGCTGGACAAGCTTCACCAGGACCTGGCTGTGCAGAACGCTGAGAGGGACAACATGCGTGCACAGCTGGACACACTTCACCAGGACCTGGCTGGGCAGAACCTGACAGGGACAATATGCATGCACATAAACACTAAAAAGAGCACAAACCACAGCTTGGACACGCTAAAGAATGAAGGGGTCACAGTGCAGACAGAATGCTCTGGCGTCAAGAAAGATGTCCACCAGTTGAAGACAGAGTGCTCTGCCCTGAAGTCTGACCATAAGAAAGAGGGCGACCAACTGAAGTCTGATCTGTCCCGAATCCAGAGTAGCGTTTCTGACGTAAAGAAGGATCACACTACCCTGCAGTCTGATTACGCAGTCTCGAAGAACCAGATTGTGTCCCTTCAGCAGGGCGTGTGTACAATGAGCCTTACTATCTTTCAACTCTGTATTTTGATTTTAAGTTTTTCCGATTTTTTCCCCTGAAGTGTGTGTGTCTGTGTGTGTGTTAGAAAACTCCTTTGCTGAACTAGTGTTTAACTCTTTCTATACTAACCTGCGCTCTCGTCGCAGGGCATGCGCACAACGCCTCGTTACTAAGGTAACGGGATATCGCATGTGAACTTTAAAAATTCATAGTTCATAGGTTAACAGTCATGCGTGCTTCAAAGTGGCTCAGAGGGCTACTACTACGTTTCATTCATGCCACGACACTGACTGGCTGGTTGTAGGCTCTATTTCGGGACCTTAGTATGTAACGAACGAAATATAGGGCTTTACGTCCTCTCGACCTGGAAAGGCACATATCGTCGCTGTCCGACGCTAACCGTGTATCTACAAAATTTGACAAAAATACATTTTTTACTGAAACTCCTTCCAGTGACCTCACGCAGGTCTTCTATAAATATCTTGTGTCTGCGACCAATGAAAATGCTCAAATTTGTCACATGATACCACGGAAATAATCGTGTATGTGGCGGGTTGTTGATGGTTTTGACGCGATAAGCGTGTAACTGGTCACGCTAATCGTGTAACTGCCGGCAGCTGTTGTATCTCCCATTGTGAGAACAATGCACTAACTTTGTGACTAACCGTGTAACTGAATTATCACGAAAATGTTGGGTGTTAATGCAACTTTTATTGTGTCACATGTTTACTAATCGGTAAATAAGAAGGGTCAAGCGTATATCAAATGGGGATTGACTTTGTAGCAGGCGACAATATGTTTTTTGATGCTCCTGTAAAATCACTGATTGTGTAAATACACGGTTAGCGTCGGACAGCGACGATGTGGGACATGACCTTAGTATGTGACGAAAATGGAGTTTTACGTCCGCTTGGTCTGAATCAGACACATATGGGACATTTGTAAATACAAATATGGTGGGAACAATACTGGAGGCAATGCCCGGAGGCAGTACGAAACCAGTAAAGTCCCGATTTAAAAAAAATTAATACAGACAGCTGTAGCGATGACCACGCCTCGGTTAAACCTCATCGGCTATGGCACCGCCACAAGTATTTTCGTATTCCTATATAATGACCTTAATATGTAAATGAGGGGGGTAGCCTTATATTTTTGCTCTATGAGTATGCTGTGGCTTGACAAAACATGCATTTATTTTAAAATATCACAAATCAAAACTAATAAAGTGGATGCTTTGAAACTGTTGCAGGTGTTAGTCCTGTATATTGTGTACATATTGCCAAAATGTCACGTTTGTATCTGTTACCATTATTTAGAAAATATTTTTGTTGTAACCTATGCAAATCGGCCAGTATAGAACATTTGCAAGGGGAAGCAACTGGCCAGCATAGAATGAGTTAAAAAAGCAATAAAGTTTGCATTCTGTTCTTCTTTTTGTTTGTTTGAGAATATGAAAATCATTGAAATTGACACTAAGATTAGCTCATTAAATTACCAGCAAGCCATAAAAGATTAGAACCATTAACGTAATTTTAGAAATTAGAGTATTTCCAATTCCACCCAGACGATGAAATCAAGTGGGTTTTTGTTGTGGTTTTTTTCAGCCAAAGCCAGCAGCCAAGTAGCTTTTGTTGCAAAACTGGATAAAGATGTGACCATCAGGCGCAAGGAGAAGACTCTGTTCTGTAAGGAAGTCATCAGTAGTGTAGGGGGTGGGTATGATAGCCAGACAGGCGTGTTCACGGCTCCTGTGTCTGGTACCTACTGTTTCATGGTCAACACCGGTCCTAATGAAGCTGATGATTCCAAAAATGCCAGACTAGCTATTGTGATGGAGGACAAAATGGTAGGCTATGTAATCTGTTCTGGCACAGCAATGTCCACTGGTCACACGGCAGTGAAAATGAACGCTGGTCAGTGTGTGTGGCTGAGAACCTTTGATGATGACTATGAGTCCATTTTCAACGCTGGATGGTGGACCTATTTCTGTGGCATGCTGTTGCAGCCTGATGTGTAAAACAAATATGCAGACATTATGCGTGTCGTAACGTTGAATTTTATTCGGATATCTTGTACTTTGCGCATTCCCTCCTCAAATGTTTGCTCTGAAAATTTTCACTGAGAAGCAACATTCTCAGGAAAAGGATTGGGTTAGGATCAGCCTAGGATTGTTTTCATAAAGCTTAAAACAGACTTAGGATCATAAACATGAGGGGGATGCCTGAAGTACAACATATTGCCAAACTTTCTTCTTGTAGGTTTTTGTTGTTGTTTTTCTAAACCCTTATAGAATTAAAGTTTTATATTTTGTTTGACATTTCCTCATCTCCGTCTTTCTTTCACCCCCCCCCCCCCCTCTCTCTCTGATATTTGCTGCATCATCTTGCTTGACATCATTGGGATATCTAATCATTTTAAACTGAATCCTAAATTGTCTCTGTTTGCTGGTGTAGATGCTGCTGTCTTGTATAATCATTCATTTGAGTTAGAAGTACTGTGTATGTAGAGTTGATTTTACCAACAACTTTGAAGAATGCTTACGTTTCGGTATATTATCACAAATCAGCAAATTTATATGTTGCAAAATGCTGTGTGGAAAACCTACCCATCAAGTCGAACCCACACTCGTATGTTTTGTTTTGCTTTCTGTAATGCTTGCCATAAGCTGATAAGGGCTGCACAAGAACAGTGATCGGGCTGGCTTTTGAAACCAATAAGTCCTGGGACTGATTGATCAAAAAATCAATCAGTCCTTTTGACAACCAATAAGTCCCATTTTTTTTCCTAATCACAATATCATCTTTGTGTTTGTCACTCCACCGGAAGAAGTTTGACGACACACACTGTGGATCGGGAAATAACTCAGTCTCGGAGATCTCTCGGTTTTTCAATCGGTTTATTTTTCGTATGCACTCGGAACACAGTTGTAAGTAGCACGTTAGAAACGACTTCGTTCTGTTCGTTGTCCCCCCCCCCCCCCCCCCCCCCCCCCCCCCCCACTCCACCCCCGAGTCATGCGTCACTAGAAAGTTTGCGCCGACCTCTTGTTTGAATCGAAAACGGTGTCAGTGAAATTCTTTAATTCAGCTTGAAACAAAAACGACCAGTTCCCCATGCTTCCAAATTTTTAAGGGTCATCATGACCCTTTGCCCCCAAATTTTAAGGGTCATTTGAAAATGTTTGAGGGTCAAAATAAAAGCCATAATAAATGGACAATATGCTCTAAAATAAAGACAAATCTCTTTAACAATGTGTACAAAGCTTGAAGAGTCATTTATTGATATTGTTTAGTAAAAATAAATTCAAAAATAAGACTTGTAATCATGATGCACACACACCACACACACACACACACATCACACAATCACACACACATACATACACACACAAACACGCGCACGCACTGCAGAAGAGCTTGCCATCACGATGCTGAAGCCAGTCAAATTCTTCACACCAACTTAGGCCTGGAACTGGTTCGAGGGTTTTTTTTGTCACCTGACTTAAAACTTCAGAGTCTTTGGAAGAACTTTGCGTCGAAGTTTTCGCAATCCAGCGAAGCAGCGCCATTTTTTTTGCTTCCAAGAAACGCGCGTGCGAGCAGCAGCATGGGTGGCGAGAAACAAAGGGAAATTACTCTGTAGTTTTTTGTCTGTCTGCTTCAAGCCTAGTAGTGAAAGAATAGGCCCAGTATATTTTGTTGATCGTTTACCGCAAGCCGAATTGGCTTCAACATTCTGATCGCGGCGAACACGTTTGAGGAAGCAATCGGCTGAGAGAAAAACTACAGTGTACTCAATGTACTTTACTCAATGCGTAAAGGACCGAAAACCGATCAAGTTCCTGATCCCTGCAAGAATAAACTGAGCCCTCTAATGACATGTTTAGTTTGACGTATTGACTGAAAAATGTATGTATATACGTCAAACTTGAAACTTTGTACGTAATTTACGTACAGATCTGCGTAATCGGGAACACTGACTGATGGGACCGAGTGCCTGGAAAATCAATAACTTGAATAAGTCCCCGGACCGGCTGGATAGTAAAACGATCGGTCCCACAGAAAATCAATGCGTAAAGGACCGAAAACCGATCAAGTTCCTGATCCCTGCAAGAATAAACTGAGCCCTCTAATGACATGTTTAGTTTGCTGCTGTGTTGCTATTTTTTGTTTATTACTTGGAGAGAAAAACACTTGTGTGCCATATGATGCCTTTTTCCCCATCAGTATTCTTGTTTTGTGTGATGGCACATTTCACATATCAGCTTACTTTACTATCAGATTTTAAAAAACCCACAAAAAACACAACATTTTTTGGTTTGACAAATTGTTTGAACAAAACTTGATCTTTGTTTGCTGTAGCAAGCTTTTTGTGTGTGTTAATGCCTGTTGAAAAGGAAAGTTATGGAATAGTTTTGTTTTTAAATCACAGCATTTCTTTGTGCCTTATATGATTGAAATATCAAGTGTTTCATGTTCATGTTTTCCTGTTGATGGTTTTTTTCATCTCTGGTTTTAATGTTTAATATCTTTCTCTCTCTCTGTCTCTCTCTTTTAAGTGTTTTACCCGTGTCGGTATGATTTTCTTTTGTGTATCTTTTTATTTTTATTTGAAGGTTTTTTTTTCATATTATAAATGACTGTAAATAACTTTGTTATCATCATAACCTTATTATATTTTGGTATAAGGTTCAGGTTCTCGAGACCACTGTTTTGCGTTGTTTATTTTCCCATAATAATGACAAATAATAAAGTGCCATAATAACTTGTGAAATGTATGCAAGTCTGTTCTAGTTTGTAGTATTTCCCTGGTTAACATTGTAGCGGTTGTCCCAAAGGCACATGGAACTATAAGCATGATAGACAACAATGTGGCGGTACCATAGCCGATGAGGTTTAACCGAGGCGTGGTTACCGCTACACCTATCTATAATTGTTGTTAAAAAACTCGGGACTTTACTGGTGTTGCACTGCCTCCGGGCATTGCAGCCAGTATTGTTCCCAACATCTTTGTATTTACAAATGTCCCATATGTGTCTATGACCGAGAGGACGTAAAACATCATTTTCATCAAAGGCACATGGATTATGTGGTTTGAAGAAATCAGACATTTTAATGGTTTGATTATGAGTCTTCTTTTTCTTTTCTATTTTGATCTTGGGTCTTCTTGGTAAAAGTGTCCTGATGCCAATATGCAACTGTTTTTCTTTGTCTTTCTGTCCGCGCAGTATCTTGTAAACCACAGCAGAGAATCACTTCCAACTTTGTTCAATGGTGAGGGATGGGACATGATCTCTAGAGTTAGTTCTTTTTGTTCAATAGAATAAAAAAAATAGGTAATAGCTATGGATTAGCTATGGATTAATGAAAATGTATATAATATTGCAAACTTCGTACTTCATAATGGACAGTTTATCTCATTCAATGAATTCAAGCAAAAATACATCAGCATGAACATTTTTACTTTCTCTGGATGTAAAAGAGCCATAAAGGAATATATTAAAAAATCAGAAATAAACAGCAATAATAAGTATGTAGATATGCCTCTGTTTAAAAAAAATAATGTCCATTTTCAAAGGATCAAAACTGTATTATGATATCGTCGGTGAAATTCCAAAACCTCTTATCTCAATTTTGGTAGTTTTGAGAAAAATGAAAAAAACTGTTTTAAAAATTAACCGCGTTGACCACGATTGATTAACTATGATGAATAATGTTGTTCAAGACATTGCGAGTTTAGTCCTGCATTTTGTTAAAACTACTTGGTTTTTTTAAACTTGAAAACAGCAGAAATAGTTCCCCCATCTTCTGGAAGTTCTATGCTAGCGCTAGTAACTTCCCCTATTCTATCACTCTCTTTGACTCTGCCTTTTCTTTTTTGTTTTCTGGCGTCACTTCTTTCTGCTTTATTGATCCGTTCTCCTGCATTTTTTCTTTAAAACCCTTCCACATTTTTCCTTTTAAATTTTACAATTTATGACATGCCAATTGGTGGGTTTTTTTTTATTGTACACTGGCTTCCAGATGTGATATCTTAGTGACTTACGCACTTGAGTGGGCACCTGTTGTCCATTCTGCAGTGCATATTTGCCTATATAGACTTTTTTTATGTATCTTAGCTTACTAGTATGTATTTGTTATCCTTTTTTACTGTTTTTTAAAACCTGGACTCGATAAATAGAGCGGAATGGCTTACGTTTCCAGCACTGTCTGGAATTATGTGCTATAGGGTGCAATGAGGGAAGTGTCATGTTATGAATTGTACTATATTTTTTATGTTTTCAGGTTTTGTACGTTGTTAAGATTCATGGATTTGTGTTTTGCTATACGTGGTCGAACTTTACGCGGTGACAGTCCTGAGATAACCATAGCTGTTGATGGGACTATAATAGACTAACTAGACTTGAAAAGAACAAAGATACGAGGTTTTTGTCCTTAACTACATCTGAATTTGGGACTTACAAGTTTTTCATCTCTTTTCACCTCATTTACCCCAGATGGAAAGACATTAGAGCTACGAGCTTTTGGTGGAAGGTGGCGGGAAAAAATAGAAAGCTGACTATGTATCTAACTAAAAAAAAAAAAAAAATCGAGATACGAGGTTTTTGAATTTCACAGATGATATTCTGATAGAAAACACAGTAAGGCCTAAAATGTTGTACATGGTGGGACGAAAAAGTTTAAAACAAATCTGTTAGACTCAATCTGATAAAATGGTCTAGAGATATATATC
>CM065702.1:25565176-25570176 GCA_017654935.2 Phymorhynchus buccinoides
GTGGTGTGTGTGTGTGTGTGTGTGTGGTCACAGAGTAGTGATAGTAAGAGTCGTTACTCTCTTGGTGTAGGAACCTCCTCTCTCTCTCTCTCTCTCTCTCTCTCTCCTCTCTCTCTCTCTCTCTCTCTCTCTCTCTCTCACACACACTCTCTCTCCTCCCCTCCCCCTCCTCTCTCCCTCTGTCTTCTCCCTCCGGCACCCCCCACCTCTCTCTCTCTCTGTATTTATTTAGTTATTATTCATTTTATACAATTACGCTTACTGTGTGTGTGTTGCAGAGTAGTGATAGCAGGAGGGTGGGTTGGCTGTGGGCAGCTGTGGCTTGCTTCTGTCTCTCTTGCTCTGCCTGCCACGCCTGTTTCATCTTCAGGGTCCGTAACCAGGCTGGCAAACCGAGGTAACTCTTTAGGAAGTTATTTCCCTTTTTACTGTGTTTGATTGAATAGGAGAGAAGCGCAGGCACCTGGTATTCTTCGTTCGTGGGGGAGAGAGAGGATCCGAGAAACGAACGAAATAAACTTTTTTGGGGAGGGCTAAAGGTAAGCACACAATGGGCTTTTTTACATCTTGACCTGAAACAAACATGCAAAAAAAATCAAATATTCAACAAATACGAAGCAATGCAAAAATAATCATCGAACAACTTATACAGAAGAAAAAAAAATAGATGCGACAACAAACGTCAGTCTCTCCCTCCTCCTCCCCCCCCCCTCTCTCTCTTTCTCTCCCCCTCTCTCTCCTTTCTCTCTCTGTCTCTCTCTGTGTCTCTCTCTACTCCTCTCTCTCTCTCTCTCTCTCTCTCTCTCTCTCTCTCTCTCTCTCTCTCCTCTTCACCACGCACACAGAAGGAGAGAGAGAGAGAGAGAGGGAGGAGAGAGAGAAAAACCAACGAACGAGGTGCGAATTTTTCTTTATAGAAAGGTAAAGCAATTGCATGCTTGTTTACACCCAGCCCTCTGGAAGACAAAATATAGAAAACGTACAAATGAAAAAGGAGGGGAAATGAACACAAAGCATTATAAGGCATGCAAAATAGCCTACAACCTTGTATAGTAACACAATAATAACAATAATAATCAAATCTAATGCTATTAATTTAACCCTTTCAACGCCAGCAATTTTTCAGCCAAAACTTTACATTAAACATACCTGTGTAGATAAAAGATTTATGTCTGCAATATTTTGGGATCCTCTGTGACATGTTGAAATAGGCCTTATCTTTAAACCTCCAGAAATAAGAACATAGATCACTGATCCCGACCTCGTTTTTAATGACTTTCAGTGACCTGGGTGTTCAATCATTGTGGTGCCAAGAGGCGACATTGGCGATGAAAGGGTTTTATTCATTTTTAACATGCAAAATTTAAGAAGTAAGCACATATACACAGTGGAAAATAAAACCCAATCCTACTTTGCATAACGTCTACAAATTGAGAAGTAAACACAAACACGTGACAAGATCAATCCGAGCCTTAGTTTACATACTCATCTTTAAAATGTAGGCCTAGTTATTTGAAAGTAAACACTTACTTACTTACTTACTCACTCACTCACTCACTCTCTTACTTACTTACTTACTTACTTACTGGCTTACTTCCTTACTGTTACTTACTTACTTACTTACTTATTCACTCATTCTCTCAATCGCTCACTCACTCGCTCCCTTTTTTCAAGTAAGCTTACTTACTCGATCATTCACTTACTGACTCTTTTTCTTTCTTTCTTTCTTTCTTTCTTCCTTACTTGATTTTGTTTTGTTTTCTTTCTTTCCTTCCTTCCTTCATTCCAGGACAGTTTCTGGCACGACGAAAGAGAAGAGAGGGACGAGGAAGAAGATGTCACTCGCCTCCACCCTGCCACCCCCACTCTCTCTGGTCCCCCTCCCTCCCCCCCCTAACTCCCTCCCCGCGACCCTCCGCCCTCAAAATCGCGGGACTCCTCTCTGCGTCCGACCGACCAACAGAGGAGGGGAGGGCAAGAAATCAGTCAGCTACTCGGGAGAGGGAATGATATATAATGATAGATTTTGATATTCTTTCTTCTTCTATCCTGCTGTTTCCAGGCCATAGGGTCATAATGGGTATCGGTACGTATGTGCACGAGTTTTCAGTTTTCGCTAGTCTCCCCCCCTCATGCGTACAGCCGAACCATTCTGATTTCGGAGGAGCTCAAAGGAGAACAGTTATTTGGAAGATCTTTTTTGCCGTGAAAAGGCAGGAGAATGGGCCAATAAGTCAGAAAGATAGTAGATGACAGAAAGCAAAGGGAAAAGGCAGAGTCAAGGAGAGTGACAGATTAGAGGAAGTTACAAGGCGCAGAACTTCCAGAAGGTGGGAACTATTTTTACAAAAGACCCCCCGGTATCCCCACGGGGAGAGACTCGTGGAGGGGGCGGGATCGTCCAGCTCACCGTATGGAGGCGCAAGGCATCCACCCACTGCCCCATTTTGATATAATTATCATGATTACAGTGGAACCTCCCTTATAAGGCCTTACAAATCATCCACAATGAGGTCTTATAAGCCCAGAGATACGTAATTTTAATACTTAGACAAAGACGGGCAATGTCTCAGAGAAGTAGGTCTTATGTGGGAGGGAGTCTTATAAGGGAGGTTCTATTGTAGGGAGGTTCCCATTGTATTAAAACGACTTTTTATTTAAATCTTTAGTCATACTGTTAGTGTCATTTGTCGTCATCACTATCATTATCTTCATCGTCATCATCATCATCGTCGTCGTCGCCAATCATCGCAACAACATTGGTGCACTAAAAGGCAATCTCCAATGTAAATCAGACGCACAGCGGGGCATTGTCCAACAACGCATAGCTTCATAAAGGGACAGTGTCCAGCAAAACTCGAGCGTACAAAGAAACAGTGTCCAGTGTAACATGCATGCGGGGTATCTTTTCGTACAAATAGTTTCCCCACCTTCTGGAAGTTCTGTGCTTATAACTTCCTCTAATCTATCACTCTCTTTGACTCCTCCGAAATCGGAAAGTGTTGGCTGAATACAGCGAGGACACCAGTGAAAACTGGAAAACGGACACATGCGTACCCATTGTGGCCTTATGTGCCCGGGAACGCAGAAGAAGAAGAGAACTCTCGTTGATTCTGCCTTTTTCCCTTTGCTTACTGTCATCTGCTATATTCCTGGTCCATTCTCCTGCCTGATTTTTCTAGAAATTCTTTTTTCTTTAATTATCTAGCCGAAGACGGACATGCTGGGCATAACTATTTAATAGTTAGCACGCATAACGGCAGCATGGTGC
Source organism: Phymorhynchus buccinoides (assembly GCA_017654935.2). Taxonomy (NCBI): domain Eukaryota; kingdom Metazoa; phylum Mollusca; class Gastropoda; order Neogastropoda; family Raphitomidae; genus Phymorhynchus; species Phymorhynchus buccinoides. The sequence goes on from CM065702.1 coordinate 25,568,448, forward strand.
ATCTGCGCTCATATGAAAGGAGATTCAGTGGTCGAAGAAGAGAATCATGATCGTCATCATCCTTTATCGATCATCATCATCACCGTCCCAACATCATCATCATCATCATCTTCATCATATGCAACACCATCATGACAATCTTACAGCTTTTCCTTGCCCGTGATCTCAACTCCTTTCAGTTGTGCACGTGCATGTATGTGTATGATGTGTGTGATGTATAATGATATGATGGTGAGATTAACGTCCTGTTGGCGTGAACCCTTAAGGACAACGCATGCATTTCTTTTCTGTCTTTTTTTCCAGGTGCAGTGCTATTCCCCTGCCACCACCCCCTCCCCCACTCTCTCCTCCACCTCCCTCCTCTCCTCCGTCTTTAGCAGCAACAACAGCAATCCAGGGTTGGGGTTGGGTGTGGGGGTGAGGGGCACAGATACGGGGAGGGAGAGAGGAGGAGGAGGAGGAAGAGGAGGAGAGAGAGGAATAGAAAAGAGAGGGGGAGAGATCAACTTCTCTGCAAACACTGGCCGGCACATGGAGAGAGGAGGAAAAAGAGGAGTAGGCGGAGGAGAGTCAGGAGGAGGAAGAGTAGAAGGACGAACAGAATTAGGAAGAGGAGGAGGAGGAAGAGAAATTCTTGAAGAAGAAAGGAGAGGAGGAATGAAAAGAGAAGGACAGCGAGCAAGAGAGAGAGAAAGAGGAGGAAGACCAGAAAGAGAAGGAGTAGGAGAAGAAAGAGGAGGAGCAGGACTCAGAAATCAAGTAGTGGGAAGTAGGAGAGGAGAAGAAGAAGGAAACTCAGACACGCGTTACCCCCCTTTCCCCTACAATTATCATGTCAGTGATAAGCCAAGCCATAGTCTACCTCGTAATTTACACTTTCAAGAACCCCTCGCCTCAGAAACTGACGATTATGACTTTCCCGTAGAAGGGCATTCAGAGAAATTTCCCATGTTTCTTTCTGCCACGTCCTCTACTCAACAACGACCACTACTACCACCAGCACCACCACCACCACCATCATCATCATCATCATCATCCCCAATTTCGGCAGCAGCGTCAACCGGAAACGGAAGTAGGAAGCGGAAGTGCGAGGAGAGCACGTGCAACGGGAGTAGTGTCAGCGTCGGTTTCAGTGTCGCCTTGGTCCGTGTCAGTTCACCCCGGTGTGACCCTGGAAGAAAAGTCTCGTTCTAGGGACAGAACGAGGTGATTACGATGATTATGATATTGTGTGTGTGCGTGTGCGTGTGCGTGTGTGTGTGTGTGTGTGTGTGTGTGTGTGTGTGTGTGTGTGTGTGTGTGTGTGTGCATGTGTGTGTGCGTGTGCGTGTGTCAGTGTGTGTGTGTGCGTGTGTGTGTGTGTGTGTACGTGTGTGTGTGTGTGTGTCCACGTGTAAAACAATGATCTACAGATAGCCAGAAGACCCATCTTGCTACTCCGCAAACATGTGGGGCGCAAACATTTGCACACAATTCTCAGTAGAATACCCTTTAGCAAATAACTTGCAATGTTGTAAATAACTTGCAATGTTGCAAATAACTTGCAATGTTGTAAATAACTTGCAATGTTGTAAATAACTTCCATATGTTTTTATTTTGTGCTTATCTTTAATCTTTGATCCATATTTATGCTGAATGTTGTACGTTTCCACCAAATTTTGAGTTACGAGATGCAGCCTGTTGTTTTTTTATTTAGTATATTTGTCGAGTACGTTTCATAGCCTTGGCT
>CM065702.1:25577676-25580176 GCA_017654935.2 Phymorhynchus buccinoides
TCTGTCCCTAGAACGAGACTTTTCTTCCAGGGTCACACCGGGGTGAACTGACACGGACCAAGGCGACACTGAAACCGACGCTGACACTACTCCCGTTGCACGTGCTCTCCTCGCACTTCCGCTTCCTACTTCCGTTTCCGGTTGACGCTGCTGCCGAAATTGGGATGATGATGATGATGATGATGGTGGTGGTGGTGGTGCTGGTGGTAGTAGTGGTCGTTGTTGAGTAGAGGACGTGGCAGAAAGAAACATGGGAAATTTCTCTGAATGCCCTTCTACGGGAAAGTCATAATCGTCAGTTTCTGAGGCGAGGGGTTCTTGAAAGTGTAAATTACGAGGTAGACTATGGCTTGGCTTATCACTGACATGATAATTGTAGGGGAAAGGGGGGTAACGCGTGTCTGAGTTTCCTTCTTCTTCTCCTCTCCTACTTCCCACTACTTGATTTCTGAGTCCTGCTCCTCCTCTTTCTTCTCCTACTCCTTCTCTTTCTGGTCTTCCTCCTCTTTCTCTCTCTCTTGCTCGCTGTCCTTCTCTTTTCATTCCTCCTCTCCTTTCTTCTTCAAGAATTTCTCTTCCTCCTCCTCCTCTTCCTAATTCTGTTCGTCCTTCTACTCTTCCTCCTCCTGACTCTCCTCCGCCTACTCCTCTTTTTCCTCCTCTCTCCATGTGCCGGCCAGTGTTTGCAGAGAAGTTGATCTCTCCCCCTCTCTTTTCTATTCCTCTCTCTCCTCCTCTTCCTCCTCCTCCTCCTCCTCCTCTCTCCCTCCCCGTCACTGTGCCCCTCACCCCCACACCCAACCCCAACCCTGGATTGCTGTTGTTGCTGCTAAAGACGGAGGAGAGGAGGGAGGTGGAGGAGAGAGTGGGGGAGGGGGTGGTGGCAGGGGAATAGCACTGCACCTGGAAAAAAAAGACAGAAAAGAAATGCATGCGTTGTCCTTAAGGGTTCACGCCAACAGGACGTTAATCTCACCATCATATCATTATACATCACACACATCATACACATACATGCACGTGCACAACTGAAAGGAGTTGAGATCACGGGCAAGGAAAAGCTGTAAGATTGTCATGATGGTGTTGCATATGATGAAGATGATGATGATGATGATGTTGACGATGATGATGATGATCGTAATAAAGATGATGACGATCATGATTCCTCTTCTTCGACCACTGAATCTCCTTTCATATGAGCGCAGATGCACCATGCTGCCGTTATGCGTCTAACTATTAAATAGTTATGCCCAGCATGTCCGTCTTCGGCTAGATAATTAAAGAAAAAAGAATTTCTAGAAAAATCAGGCAGGAGAATGGACCAGGAATATAGCAGATGACAGTAAGCAAAAGGAAAAGGCAGAATCAACGAGAGTTCTCTTCTTCTTCTGCGTTCCCGGGCCATAAGGCCACAATGGGTACGCATGTGTCCGTTTTCCAGTTTTCACTGGTGTCCTCGCTGTAATCAGCCAACACTTTCCGATTTCGGAGGAGTCAAAGAGAGTGATAGATTAGAGGAAGTTATAAGCATAGAACTTCCAGAAGGTGGGGAAACTATTTGTACGAAAAGATACCCCGCATGCATGTTACACTGGACACTGTTTCTTTGTACGCTCGAGTTTTGCTGGACACTGTCCCTTTATGAAGCTATGCGTTGTTGGACAATGCCCCGCTGTGCGTCTGATTTACATTGGAGATTGCCTTTTAGTGCACCAATGTTGTTGCGATGATTGGCGACGACGACGATGATGATGATGACGATGAAGATAATGATAGTGATGACGACAAATGACACTAACAGTATGACAAAGATTTAAATAAAAAGTCGTTTTAATACAATGGAACCTCCCTTACAATAGAACCTCCCTTATAAGACTCCCTCCCACATAAGACCTACTTCTCTGAGACATTGCCCGTCTTTGTAAGTATTAACATTACCTCCCTTATAAGACCTCATTGTGGATGATTTGTTAAGGCCTTATAAGGGAGGTTCCACTGTAATCATGATAATTATATCAAAATGGGGCAGTGGGTGGATGCCTTGCGCCTCCATACGGGGAGCTGGACGATCCCGCCCCCTCCACGAGTCTCTCCCCGTGGGGATACCGGGGGTGTCTTTTGTAAAAATAGTTCCCCCACCTTCTGGAAGTTCTGCGCCTGTAACTTCCTCTAATCTGTCACTCTCTTTGCTTTTTCCTTTGCTTTCTGTCATCTACTATCTTTCCGACTTATTGGCCCATTCTCCTGCCTTTTCCCCCAAAAAAGATCTTCCAAATAACTGTCTCCTTTGAGCTCCTCCGAAATCAGAATGTGTCGGCTGTACGCAGAGGGGAGACTAGCGAAAACTGAAAACCGTGCACATACGTACCTTACCCATTATGACCCTATGGCCTGGAAACAGCAGAAGAAGAAGAAGAATATCAAAATCTATCATTATATATCATTCACCTCTCCCGAGTAGCTGACTGATTTCTTGCCTTCCCCTCCTCTGTTGGTCGGT
>CM065702.1:25587676-25597676 GCA_017654935.2 Phymorhynchus buccinoides
GCGTGCTTGTGTGTGTATGCATGCGTGCGTGCTTGTGTGCGTGTGCGTGCATGCTTGCGTGCGTGCTTGTATGTGTGTGTGTACATGCATGCTTGCGTGCTTGTGTGTGCGTGTGCGTGCGCGCGCGTGTGTGTGTGTGTGTGTGTGTGTGTGTGTGTGTGTGTGTGTGTGTGTGTGTGTGCGCGTGTGCGTGTGCGCGTGCGCGCTTGTGTGTGCCAATATGCATGAGTGACCGTGAAAAAGGAAATGTTTGTATGATGATTCATATTTACTCTAGATAAGATTATGTGTCTGCCAACTTTTTTTTTCTTTTGGCTGTCATGTCAAACCTGACACGTTCAATCTCTCTGTTTCTGTCTCACTCTCTGTCTGTCTGAACTCTCTCTCTCTCTCTCTCTCTCTCTCTCTCTCTCTCTCTCTCTCTCTCTCTCTTTTTACCCTCAATAAAACATTCGTATTCGCAAACATTCTCTCTCTCTCTCTCTCTCTCTCTCTCTCTCTCTCTCTCTCTCTCTCTCTCTCTCTCTCTCTCTCTCTCTCTCTCTCTCTCTCCTCTCATTTATTTATGTAACGCTTTACACCTACGATCAGGTCAAGATAAATATTAATTTTGTTAACATTATTTTTTTTAAATCAGTACTATGTTATATTTTGCTGTTCTGTACCCCCTAGAGTATCTCTATAAAGGTACTCTAGTACCCCCTTCAGGAGTGGCAAAAGCCTTAATGAATAAATCAATTGTCAGTGTCAATTCTCTCTCTCTCTCTCTCTCTCTCTCTCTCTCTCTCTCTCTCTCTCTCTCTCTCTCTCTCTCCTCTCTTGCCTCTATTTACTTCCTTTTCACTCTTATTTGACAAAGCACATAGTCCCATTCTTTTTTGGACATGTTTCTATGCCGTCTATCCGTCTGTCTACCTGCCTGTCTGTCGATCTGTCTGCCTCTCGATATCTCTCTTTCCCACTCCCCCCCTTTTCTTTCCTAAAGTTCTTGAGATATCTTTTTCACCTTTAATTAGGCCAAGCACATTGTGTATGCCCATTGCTTTGACGTGCCTGTTCAACATCTGTCTGTCTATTTGTCTGTCTGTCAAAGTTTTGAGTGGTCGGATATCAAAACACTCTGGGCCACAGCAAAGTTTAGCCAATGCCTCAAGGGCTGTTTAGGTGGAGTCAGGGTCCTGAGCGCTTAACACCAGGGGGTGTAAAATTTGAAGGCAGTTTCTTAGCGACGGCAAGCTCACTCACTCACACACACACACACACTCACTCACTCTCTCTCTCTCTCTCTCTCTCTCTCTCTCTCTCTCTCTCTCTCTCTCTCTCTCTAATACTTGCTTACTTTCTTGTGTGATGGATTTTCCATTTTGGGGGGTTTAATTTAACAATTCCCCCTTTCCATTGTTCCTTTTGACATGGGCAGATGGCCCGGTTAATTAAAACATTGCATTTTCATTACTTTCTTGTGTGAAGGATTTTCCCTTTTTTGGGGTTTAATTTAACAATTCCCCCTTTCCACTGTTCCTTTTGACATGGGCAGATGGCCCGGTTCATTAAAACATTTGTGTGACATTTAACAATTCCCCCTTTCCACTGTTCCTTTTGACATGGGCAGATGGCCCGGTTCATTAAAACGTTGTTCATTGTTCTATCTTTATCTCCGTATAAGAAGAAGAGGAAGAAGAAAAGTAGAAGAGAGTCAAGAAAAACCAAACTAAAAAATTATTTATTTACATTGTGGTCTTATACAAGCACAGTAAAAACAATGAAGCACATATTCATGCATAAAAAATATATACACAAAACTAAGAACAGCCAATCATGATTTATAAAAGGTTTTCGTATTTGAAGTCTATGCAAGCATCCTTCGATCCCAACACATTGAAAACTGCCCTCTATCCCCCACCATTTATTTCCTTGCATTCACACAAACGTGTGTGTGTGTGTGTGTGTGTGTGTGTGTGTGTGTGTGTGTGTGTGTGTGTGTGTGTGTGTGTGTGTGTGTGTATGCGTGCGTGCGTGCGTGCGTGTATGTATGTGTGTATGTGTGTGTGTGTGTGTGTGCGTGCGTGTGCGCGTGTGCGCGCGCGTGTGTGTGTGTATATTGAGTGTGTGTGAGCGAGTATTGCAAAATGCATAACACTAGTCTTAGTCGTGGTATTTTGACAGTTACCGGAGAGAGAAAGAGAGAGAGAGAGAGAAGGGGGGGGGGGGGGGGCAGCAGACAAACATAAAGAAGTACAAACAGAGACAGAGAAAACCTAGAGACATACAGAGACATTGAGACAGAGAGAGACAAAGAGACACGCACAGTGCGAGAGAGAGAGAGAGAGAGAGAGAGAGAGAGAGAGAGAGAGAGAGAGAGAGAGAGAGAGAGAGAGAGAGAGAGAGAGAGAGAGAGAGAGAGAGAGAGAGAGAGAGAGAGAGAGAGAGAGAGAGAGAGAGAGAGAGAGAGAGAGAGAGAGAGAGAGAGAGAGAGAGAGCAGATACCCACCTTTCAAGGTAAAAAATGTACTCAAAATATCTATAATTTATTGTTTAGGTACGTCCCTTAGGCCTATACAACGCGTAATCATGCATTACTGTGTAACGCGGCCAGCTCATAACACTTACACAAAAGCACACATAGTTTGTCACATACACACCCGAAGTTTCTTGAAACCAAAAATCATTTTCCAGTGTTTTTCATCGTCAAAATTAATCTATCATACAAAATATTGCACACAGCTGAGTATAAAAGTCAGCGCTATTAAAACCAAAAGCACTTGATCAATCATCTTCTCCAGTTTATGTGAAATGTCATGAAATGCAACAACAAAAATGTCCTACTGCAATGTCGAATCGATTTAGCAAGTCCATTTCTGTGCAGACGATAATTTTCTCCATTCCAAGTAGGCCAACTAGGGACTTGAACGCGTTTTCTTGACAGGAGAGCGACATCGTCACGCACCGATCGCCATCATTTTGGGTACAGTACTAGGCCTACATGTACTCGCTTTCGGCATGGATCCTATAATAGTGTCCATGCTTTCGGTAGCCTAGTTTAGTGCGGCTCTATTGCTCGCGGCGCTTCATTGATTCTTTTCACACAGAGAGAGAGAGAGAGAGAGAGAGAGCAGGGCATTCATTGGGTATGAATGACAATTTCATAGATCCTTTCATAGGCTATCTTTCAGTCTTTGGTCCTTTCTTCATGCAGCATGTAGGAAAAGGAACGATTACTAAAGCATAACAAGGCTCACTCGGGGGTGGGGGGGGGGGGGGGGTGTGCACAAAAAAATAATGACTTTGAGATGGAGGGTCGTAAACATGAGTGGGGTGTGTGGGGGGGGGGGGGGGGGGCAAAATATAATGGCTTTGAGATGGAGGGTCGTAAACATGAGTGGGGTGTTTAAAGTACAAATGAAACTATCGTTAATGGATACAACTAAAAAAAAGATAAAAAAGTGCCTTTGTCGAGAATCGAACCTGGAACCATTGGCATGAGAGACAGACGCTCTACGCAATGAGCTATCGATGCTTTGACTGTTGATGACTTTCTTAACTCATGTTGCCTATTGAATACTCTCTAACCCACTAATCTGAAATGTTTATGTTATCTGTTTGTTATCTGTTTACAGCATTGTTTTTAAGTATTTACTTATTCAAATCATTATTGTTAGAAAGCTTGCATAAACACGTATGTGTATGCAAAGCCCAATTATCTTGAACAATGTACATTTCGCCTTCTATTTCCTGAGAAAATGCCAACTTTAAAGTTTGGAGACTGTACCAGGTTACTACCGTGGTAATACTTTCTAGCAGCTACGCCCCGCTCGCTTCGCTTCGCGGCAGTTGTTCCGTGGCGGAGGGTTGCATCAGAATTTAAAAATGTCCCCCAGTGCCTTTACTGGGTCAAGCTCCTTGGCGGAGGTTTGCACTGGGCAGTGGCGTAGGAACACAGGAATAGGGATGGGGGTCGAGGGGGGTGGCTGCCCCCTCCCCCCGGCTCAGAGGAGGAGGGGAGGGGGGGCCGACGTACATGACCCCCCCCCCCCCCCCCCCAATAAAAAGAAGCATGTATGATAATGTTAAAGTTAAAATCAAAAGTGGCTGATCCGCCCCTGTGCATAGTTGTATTCTTATATTCACCTGTTGTCTAATTTCAAATAAGAACCAGCCCACGTATGTGAAGCACCTAACTGCTGAAACGTTACTAGTGCACCTAACTGATGAAAACACTACTAAAATTTTCAGCACTGAACTGCTGAAAATTTTAGTAGTGTTTTCATCAGTTAGGTGCACTAGTAACGTTTCAGCAGTTAGGTGCTTCACGCATTGCACCTAACTGCTGAAAATTTTAGTAGTGTTTTCATCAGTTAGGTGCACTAGTAACGTTTCAGCAGTTAGGTGCTTCACGCATTGCACCTAACTGCTGAAAATTTTAGTAGTGTTTTCATCAGTTAGGTGCACTAGTAACGTTTCAGCAGTTAGGTGCTTCACGCATTGCACCTAACTGCTGAAAATTTTAGTAGTGTTTTCATCAGTTAGGTGCACTAGTAACGTTTCAGCAGTTAGGTGCTTCACGCATTGCACCTAACTGCTGAAAATTTTAGTAGTGTTTTCATCAGTTAGGTGCACTAGTAACGTTTCAGCAGTTAGGTGCTTCACGCATTGCACCTAACTGCTGAAAATTTTAGTAGTGTTTTCATCAGTTAGGTGCACTAGTAACGTTTCAGCAGTTAGGTGCTTCACGCATTGCACCTAACTGCTGAAAATTTTAGTAGTGTTTTCATCAGTTAGGTGCACTGGTAACGTTTCAGCAGTTAGGTGCTTCACGCATTGCACCTAACTGCTGAAAATTTTAGTAGTGTTTTCATCAGTTAGGTGCACTAGTAACGTTTCAGCAGTTAGGTGCTTCACACACGTATGTGCCCCTCCCCTTACGGTCTTTACCACTATTCCACCCCACCACTTCCACAACCTTGAAGACGACAAAGTACAGATCTATAGGTACCGCCACTGTGTTTTAAAGGCTGTCTTGGTTGCCCTAGGGCTTTGCCCGTAGAAGGATTTTACAAAATAAATCCGAAATGGTGCATTTTTTAAAGAAGTGTTTCTTGGATTTGTTATGCTGACTCCTTTCAATGAACATAATTTTTCTTTTATTCATACATTTTCATTGTTGAATGTGGTTAAAATACCAATTAGAAAGTGTTTTTGTACCATTTATTAAGACGCGTAACTTAACTTATATCCTCCACACACACACACCGGTTTGCTGACAATCCCGCCCCTCGCTTCAGCATCTTCCTACGCCACTGCTGGGGTTTCCAGCTAGGGGTTGTATATGTTAATAATTGCTGATAAACGGCAGGTGGACATTACTGGAAGAAGAAGAAGAAATGTGGTCTGGTACCATCTTTGGGTGATTACACTCCCATAAATCCCTTGCAGAACCCAACCAATCCCTTTAACGTATTAAAGAAATACTCACATATCACTCCAGCCATACACACAAACAAAACAGACATAAACAAAAAGAGAAATGAAAGAAGATTACAGGTGTTTACTTCAGGTCTAGACATAGGGAAGTGGTAGATCAGACTTTTTTTTATATAGACTTATACGAAGAAGGAAAGCGCATCAGTCTACCTGATCCAAGCACACCTCTCTACATTCCTCCTCACCGGGTGTCTGTTGGTGTTTACTACGATTTCTGTGACCTCCCCTCTTGAATCCTTCACTGGATCCACCAACATGGCATCCAATCTCTTCGACTCAGCCAAAGAGTTGAGGAGATCGACGGACAAAATCGCCAGGTTCCATTCACATCACGTCTTTCTGTAATTAGGTCGTGATGTGAATGTGAGATCTTCTCATTTTAACTGAAGATAAACTTACCTGGCTTCACTCGATCATTGGAGTCCTCTGAGGAAAGTTTGAATAAAACTGAAATATTGGGAATATTTGTGGGTTTTTTTTTCTTCTTCTTCAATTCTTGTACGTCCATTATATAGACTTTATATAGAAAAACTCCCTACAGCAATTAGTGTCCCCACTTCAAACGAGTACAAATGCAAAGTAAGAGGCAAAATGTGGTCTAAGGGAGCGAAGCCAGTTTAGAAGTGACCAAAGAGTGGTGTGTGCACACATATTTACTTCCCTTGAAACAAATTTTAAAAAAATGGGTGGAACGACTTGAATGAGTTAATGCATCACCAAAAGAGCCAGTGCAAATGCCTTCTAGTGTGAGAGTCAATGTCATCAAAAAGCCTAAATGCCACAAAGAGTGATTACTTCGCAGCCTACCAACCTTGCAAAAACTGAAGCCAACTTTCTCACTTCCCTCCCACCTGGAAGGTAGCAGAGGCAGTGAGTGAGTTCACAATGATCCCCACCTGTAGTGTAGGTGAAAGTGTGGGAGTAAAAAAAAAATCGACTTCAGTCAGCTGCGGAATGCGAACTCTTTGTATATTGATTTCATCCACAAAAAGACTAAAAGGGCCAGCCATACGTCAGCTAAAATCGTACGACTGTGCGATTCGATTCGATCACGTGATCTCGAAGCGCGAATCACATTTGTCCTACACTACAGGTGGGGATCATTGTGAACTCACTCACTACCTCTGCTACCATACTTAACACTTCCCATCTTCCAGCTTTTCACATTCCAGGTGGGAAGTGAGAAAGTTGGCTTCATTCTTTGCAAGGTTGGTAGGCTGCGAAGTAATCACTCTTTGTGACATTTAGGCTTTTTGATCACATTTGTACGAATCACATTTCCGTAGAAAATCATTGATTGTGCCCTACAGCTCTCGCTTTATTATTGATCCCTACCACATGCTAATGTCAACCAATGATAAAGGTAATTTGAGTTGTAAAAGGGCCTTAAAAGGAGTGGGAATTGGATACCATCTTCCACGGGTCCGGAAACACCGTGGTGGCCGGCGGAAACAGAGAAAGATCAGCACAGTGTGTGGTAACAGACCTGATTCGGCCACCACTAAGCTGCCAACGCCTGACATCAACCAACACTGGGTCGGTCGACACGCCTTGCCTGTCTACCCCTTACCTCCCTCTCACTGCCATCCTGTGGAACAATCCCTGAACTGTACAAATACTAGCTGTACAACCAAGCGTTCCCCTGACAACTTGATACGTATTCCAATTAGCAATGGGCCCTCCAGTACAACACAACGTAACGATTCCAACAGTCTACAACTGGCCCTCTTTAACGCAAGATCAGTTAGCGACCCACTGAAACGAGCAGAGATCCACTCTTTCATTACGGACAATGACTGTGATGTTTTCGTAATAACAGAATCCTGGCTTAAAAAACAAGGCGATGAAGCAAAGTGTGCTGACCTGACACCATCTGGCTACACACTCTCTTCCTTCCCCCGCCCTTCACGCGGTGGGGGGATTGCGCTCATCTCTAAGAACTCTCTGGCCAAGCATCTTTCTACCTCCACTGCCTTTCCCTTCCAACATCTCAGCTTTGAAGCAGTTCGCGTTACCCTGGCAACGTCGTCTTCTCCTGTCCACTTCATCTGCGTGTACCGACCTCCACCAAGCCGCAAAAATAAACTGACAGACGCTATGTTTCTCAGTGAATTCCCTGACCTTTTAGAGTACTGTAATAACCTTTCTGGAAAGTGTATTATATTAGGAGACATTAATGTTCATTTTGATACTCAGCATAACCCTGTAACTACTAAGACGATTAATGCTTTGGATATGTTTCACTTTTGTCAATCTGTTACCGAGCCAACTCATGAACGTGGCCACATTCTGGACTGGGTAATTTATAGACCAGATGATGATTTGCTACGCTCTACTCATGTCACTCAATCTCTTGCTTCTGACCATTTCTGTATTGTTTGTGAACTATGTTTGTCTGTCCCGTCTGACACCCCATCGTACAGACAGTCTCGTAATGTACGTGGCATGGATAGATCAGCATTTCAAGCAGAGTTGCGCGCGACTATCTGCCCTGAATCATGCCCCACGGTCAACGAACTTAACAGCGCTCTCACTCGCGTTATCGACACACACGCGCCGTTACGTCACCGCCAAGAGCGTGCCGATAGACTGGAGCCGTGGTACCCTTTAGTTAGCACTGAACTGAACTCAGCGAAGTCAGAAAAGCGTGTAGCTGAAAGAGCATGGCTTAAGACCCCCCTTACCGTTACGAAACAAATCTTCAACGCTGCGAAACGAAAAATAGCGAACATAGTGTTGACAGCAAGATCCTCCTTTTACACTGACCAAATAAACAATGCAGTGACCTCTAGTCGGCTGTTTTCTATCTGCAGCAAACTACTGGGGCGTGAAAAAAAGCACCCCTCTCCCTACCACCCACCCTGTCAGTGACCTTCCTGATGTCTTTAACGACTACTTTGTTCAGAAAATCCAGCTGATCAGAAACGAACTTGATCAGGCTTCTTCCACACCTAGGCCTACCACCCTGTTAGACCAAATAGGAACAACATCCACGTTCTTGGAATTTCAGCCAGTTACTGCCTTTGAATTGAAGAAGATCATTCTAAAAGCTAAACCCACTTCCTGTCCTCTTGACCCTATACCGACGCCACTTTTCATAGAGTATCTTGATGAACTACTCCCTACTCTCACCCATATTGTCAACAACTCTCTGACATCTGGCTCCTTTCCATCTGTGTTCAAAACTGCCATTGTCAAACCACTTCTAAAGAAATCATCCCTTGACCCAAACACTCTCAAGAACTATAGGCCTATATCCAACCTCTCTTTCATATCAAAAATCATCGAGAAATTAGTTCTTCATCAACTCCTAGGCTATCTCAATGAACATCAACTCATCAGTTGTTCACAATCAGCGTACAGGCCATTTCACAGCACTGAAACGGCACTGTTGAAAGTAACTAATGACATTCTCTTAGCTCTTGACTCTGGTGACGCATCTATATTAACTCTTTTGGATCTTTCAGCTGCTTTTGATACTATTGACCACCATATACTCCTTAAGAGGCTTCAAATCACCTATGGAATATCAAGCACTGCTCTGTCATGGTTCTCGTCTTACCTTTCTGGTCGAACTCAGTCTGTCTCCATCAATGACTCATCTTCTGCAATGGTTGGCCTCACATGTGGGGTTCCTCAAGGCTCAGTACTTGGACCAGTCCTCTTCATCATGTACACTAAACCCCTGTCCGAGTTGATCACTTCTCATTCAGTTGATTCTCAGTCTTTTGCTGATGATACACAACTCCACAAGCCTGTATCCCCATCTACCATTCTTCCTTCTATATCTTCACTGGAATTCTGCATTCGCAACATCAAATCATGGATGCTACAAAACAAACTGAAGCTGAATGACGACAAAACGGAGGCCTTGTTCATCCACTCTCCATCTAGAAAACTTCCGTACCCAAAGCCTGATTCCATCTCTGTCTGTGACACTCAAATACCTTTTTCTCCTTCTGCTAGAAATCTTGGCTTCCACATCTCTCAAGATATGAGTGTTGACTCACAAGTTCAAACTATCTGTCGGTCAGCATACTGTGAGCTGCGTCGCATTGGTACGATTCGCCATCTCCTGTCTATAGATACTACTAAAATACTAGTCTGCGCTTTTGTTCTCTCTAAACTAGATTATTGTAATTCACTCTTGTATGGCTGCCCCCAACACCTCATTGACAAGCTTCAAAAAGTCCAGAACTCTGCTGCCAGACTTGTCCTCAAGGTCTCTAAGTATCATCATGTTCAACCACTCCTGATATCCCTTCATTGGCTTTCCATCAAAGCACGTATTGACTACAAAATTTCCACTCTATGTCATTCTTATTTCTCTGGAAATGCCCCTAGCTACATTTCTGACATGCTTTCTGTCTATACTCCATCAAGGCAATTGCGGTCATCTTCAGATTCCAAAATTCTCTGTGTTCCTAGTACACGAACAAAAATGTTTGGTGAGCGCTCCTTTTCCTTTTCGGCCCCATCAGTTTGGAACTCCTTACCACGCGAAATCCGCCATATCCAG
>CM065702.1:25605176-25615176 GCA_017654935.2 Phymorhynchus buccinoides
GCGTGCGCGCGTGAACTACTGTGGAGGGGGGTGGGATGGAGGGGAGGGGTGCAAAGAAGGGAGGAGGAAATACATGTGTAGGTGAGTGTGCATTTTTCTCTCTTTTTTTCTTTCTTATGTTCCTAGCTGCTCCTTTATACATCTCTCTCTCTCTCTCTCTCTCTCTCTCTCTCTCTCTCTCTCTCTCTCTTTTAAACCCTCCACTGTCCCCGCCTTTCATTTTACTACAATTCATTTTTTGTGGCGAACTTTTCTTCTTCTTTTTTTTTATGGGAGGGGGAGGCGGCTCATTTTTTTCCCCCAACATATTTATTTCTCTCTCTCCTCTCTCTCTCTTACATTTTTATGTGTGTGAACTACTACAATGGACATTATTTTGTGGCGAACGTTTAGTATTAATCTATCTCTCTCTTTCATTTTCAGAATGCAGCAGGAAGAGAAAGTCCGGTTGTTTGCGGTCATAGGCCCACTGCTTCTGTTATCAACTGGTCTTCAACCAGGTCGGTTCTTCTGCAATGTGTCTGTTCTTTTGCAATGGGGGTGGGGGTGGTGATTAGATCGATTAATAGACGATTTTCGAAGAACAAAAAGGTAAAGGTAAAGATGTGCTCCTAAAAAGCGCACGGGCGGGTAAGAAGCCCACCCCAATTATCTCATGAAATGAAGTAAATTTCAGTCTCATTTTGCCCATGAGACGAGCGTTAATGTCTAGCATTCGTCTCATGGGCAAATTTGACTGAAATTTTCTTTATTTCATGAGATAATTGGGGTGGGCTTCTTACCCGCCCATGCGCTTTTTACCCCGTCTTCCCCTAGTGCAGTACACACAACAGCCGCGGAGCATTTGTCACAGTCCTGGTTCATTGCGTTTTCCCCGTCTTGCCTTTATCTTCTACCATTATTGAATGCATGTGTTTAATTATGGAAATGGATGAAAATTAGTGTTAAATATGGCAACCGATAGAGGATGAAGTACTCAATCTGTAGTAAGAAAGGTGAGACTGAAAAAAACGGGGGGAAAACGAGAAATGGAGGGGGGGGGGGCGCATCTTTACCTTTCACTTCGTGAAAATTAGAGTTGATAACCTCGACTTACACAGACAAAACCATAGCAACCATGGCGGCATGGCGTCGAAGCTTGAAACCGCAGGATGCGAGTCAGCGACTTGCAAAAAAAAAAAAAAAAAAATGAGGGGGTAGCCAGTACCCATAAACTGATAGAACTTGCAAAATGTGACGTAAAAATTATAAATGACATCAAGTTTAGAATGACGCACGGTGTTCTAAGTGCTATTATGTCTACTCAAACGCACGAAGCGAGAGCTGGGGATCTGCCTGGTGGTAGAGTAACTTCCCCTGTTTTACCGATTGAATTAGGCAAGATCATTCCCACATACCATGGAATTACGTGTGTGTGTGTGTGTGTGTGTGTGTGTGTGTGTGTGTGTGTGTGACTAAAGCACCAGGTTACTAATGTTGTCATGTTTCTCTGTACCCTGTGTGCAGGCTTCGGACAGCCATGTCAGGTCTGTGGCCCGGATGAGGAAGTGACGTCATGCGAGTCTATGACGCCGCCAGAGGGCGTGACTGTCGACGAAACGCTGTGCACCACCATTGAGACTGAGCACGAACAATATCACAGTTAGTGTTTATTTTTTGTTCACCACAAATAGAGTTAGAGAGAGAGAGAGGGGGGGGGGGGGGGGAGAGAGAGAGAGAGAGAGAGAGAGAGAGAGAGAGAGAGAGAGAGAGAGAGAGAGAGAGAGAGAGAGAGAGCGAACGACATTTTATTTATGCAGGGTAGGAAGATAAGCATAAATACTTTTTTACACTTAGCCCTGTGGCAAGAAGGGAAAATTGAACCAAAACAAACCGTGGAAAACAAATGTGTGTGTGTGTGTGTGTGTGTGTGTGTGTGTGTGTGTGGTGTGTGTGTGTGTGTGTGTGGGTGTGGTGTAAGAGAGAGAGAAAGAGAGAGAGAGAGAGAGAGAGAGAGAGAGAGAGAGAGAGAGAGAGAGAGAGAGAGAGAGAGAGAGAGAGAGAGAGAGTTTGACACTGATATTTTATTGTTATTTCCGTAAGGCCTTATGAAAAGGGGGAGAGGTAACGGACTAAGTGCTTTCATTACTTGGTCATATTACTTGGTCATTCCCAACTTACAAGAACTCAAGCCAGTTAGCATAATACAAATTTAACAAAAACAACCAACCAAACAAAATCATGCTAATAATTAAAGTGTGACAGAAGAGAGAGAGAGAGAGAGAGAGAGAGAGAGAGAGAGAGAGAGAGAGAGAGAGAGAGAGAGAGAGAGAGAGAGAGAGAGAGAGACAGAGACAGAGAAAGAAAAAATAACTATAATTCTTGTAACTTTTTTCTGTCTGTCTGTCTGTCTGTCTGTCTGTCTCTGTCTCTCTGTCTCTCTGCCTCTCTCTCTCTCTCTCTCTCTCTCTCTCTCTCTCTCTCTCTCTCTCGTGCTATAAATAATGTCAAACCAGCCCGTAGTTGTAAAGTGTAACAATGTTGGACCTAAAATCAACGAACAGTTTTTATTGTTTCGAAATAAGTTTGGTACACACTCCTGATCTAGAATCCTAGTGTGATTAATCACTGTATTTTACGGACTATGAAAGGCTGTACATATCCCCCAGACTGAGACCCCCACACCTTATAATGTGACTTGTAAAATAAAAAAAGTAAGAAAAAAAGTATCAAAATCTGAATTTTGTGTTAAATCTGAGGGGTGCGCCTTATAATCAGGTGCGCCTTATACAGCGATTTATTTCAGAGAAGCTGTGCGAAAAATACCCACCACCCAAAGGCTATGTCTACGGGTGTACCACCCCAGGAATCACCAATTCGTTCAGCTGCAGCTCTTCCTGCGGCCCCCCTATGAAAGACCTGGGACAGCTCAACCTGGATTTGTTGCAGGGAGGAGGGGGTCTGCTCACTAATTTCAACAGCAGGTCAGTCACTTTGTTAATTGAAGTTTTTGGAACTCCGACAATCTGGATTTGTTGCAGAGAGGAGGGGGTCTGCTCACTAATTTCAACAGCAGGTCAGTCACTTTGTTTATTGCTGTTTTTGGAACTCCGACAATCTGGATTTGTTGCAGGGAGGATGGGGGTCTGCTCACTAATTTCAACAGCAGGTCAGTCACTACTGTTTTTTGGAACTCCGATCTTGATCTTGATCGTGGTCGAAATCACCAATATGTGTCATTATTGTTGATATTGCTTCGTCTGTTTCTTGCCCTCGTTACCCCGCCAGACATAGTTCTGGTCGGAGTGATGTTTTCGGATCACTTTGGAACGCTTTAACACCAAACTGCATGCACTCGTACACAGGCGTTCAGGCTTGATCGCCCATGCACAAGCAGAGAAAGAGGGAGGGAGAGAGAGAGAGAGAGAGAGAGAGAGAGAGAGAGAGAGAGAGAGAGAGAGAGAGAGAGAGAGAGAGAGAGAGAGAGAGAGAGAGACTGAAGACTGAAAAAAACAAGTTTATTTTACATGGATGGAGACTTTAGGTCTAGCCTATTCTTACAATCTGTCCTTAAAAAAGAAACTATGACAAAAGCAACAGACAAAACAGATATGGGCATACATTATGATGCAAAGCATCCAAAAGAGACAGAGAGAGAGAGAGAGAGAGAGAGAGAGAGAGAGAGAGAGAGAGAGAGAGAGAGAGAGAGAGAGAGAGAGAGAGAGAGACAGAGAGAGAGAGACAGAGAGAGAGAGAGAGACTGGACACTGGATACTGGACACTGGACACTGGACCCTTTAATGTCATTAACACTGGGTTCTCATGACATGGGGAAAGCATCATTTTCATTGCAAAACATGAGAGAGAGAGAGAGAGAGAGAGAGAGAGAGAGAGAGAGAGAGAGAGAGAGAGAGAGAGAGAGAGAGAGAGAGAGAGAGAGAGAGAGACTTGACAATGTTTACTTGACACTTGACACATGACAATGTTTTAATTGCCCTTGACAATACCATCTTCATGGCAAGTAGAGAGAGAGAGAGAGAGAGAGAGAGAGAGAGAGAGAGAGAGAGAGAGAGAGAGAGAGAGAGAGAGAGAGAGAGAGATAGAGAGAGAGAGAGAGAGAGAGAGAGAGAGAGAGAGAGAGAGAGAGAGAGAGAGAGAGAGAGAGAGAGAGAGAGAGAGAGAGAGAGAGAGAGAGAGAGAGAGAGAGAGAGAGAGAGAGAGAGAGAGAGAGAGATGGAAGGGCGGATAGTTGTTCTTTCTAAGTTCACACTGCAGAATCATATTCATTTTCTTTGTTTCCTTTCTCTCATTCCTCTCTGTTTCCTTCTTTCTTTGTGACAGACCTCGTGGAACCGGTTTGTTCGACTTCAGCACGTTCAGCTCGGACAAGAACCGAGGCGACACGGTCACCGATTTCGGTCAATTTGCCACGCTGGACAATCTTAACCGCAACAACAACAACAACAACAACAACAACAACAGGAACGACGCCCGTGACAACAATCACATCAATAACAACAACAACGATAACAATGACAACAAGTTGACATTGAACAACTTCAATCTTTTTGGCGGCAGCAGCAGCGGAAGCCGCAGACTGAATAGAAATGATAACCCGTTTACTTTTTTCAAATCGTCGACTGGTCCTGCGATCAGATTACGTCAACAGTTTCGGGTAAGTAAAAAAAAAAGAAGTTTCGGGAGAAGGGTTAGGTGGGTGAGTGAGGGAGGAGAGGGGATAGGGAAAGGTGAGGGGGCAAGGGGGGTGGAGGGGGTAATGGAGGGATGGGGGAGGGGGATTGATGGGGAAGGAGGAGGAGGAGGAGGGAAGTCAGAGGAGATAAGAAGGGGTAGGGTACAAAGACGTTGAGGGGGGGGGGGGGGGGTGGGGGGGGGTGGGGGGGGGGAGGTGGGGGGGGGGGGGGGGGGGGGGGGGGTGGGTGGGGGGGAGAAAAGTATGTAGAGTAGAGACGGGGTAAAAAAGCCCATGGGCGGGTAAGAAGCCCATGCCAATTATCTCATGAAATGAAGCAAATTTCAGTCAAATTTTGCCCATGAAATTTGCTTCATTTCATGAGATAATTGGCATGGGCTTTTTACCCCGTCTTCACCTATGTATGTTACAATATGTGAGGATGGGGTATAAGGCCCACCCCACCACCCCCTCCTTGGGTAAAAGGCCCCTCCGCGATTCTATTAACCCTTACATTGCTTGACAAAGCTTGATAGAATACCTCTTCTTAATCATGAAATAGAAAACATATATGTTAGAGCAAAGACTGTACAGGGGAAGATAAACATCCGGTCTCTTTTCCCTATATGAGTAGTGAGGACAGAAACACTGGTTATGTCCCTTTGAAACGTGACACATTTTACACATCGATAGGCCAGTTGAATTCTCCGTTCAAGTTCAAGTCCGAGTTTTTGGATAGCCTCCACTGTGAATAGTGTACACGTCCGCACTAACGATAACTCTATCAGCCCGGTTCGCCGAGCTTTTAAGTAATCCATCTTACCCTTTTAGAATATCTTTGGTTAGAGTCAATCTGTCAACAACAACGTAAGCTTTAAAAGTATCCGTATTGACGTTCTAAAGCAGAAAAAGGCTGCAATCCACCGCATTTATGTAGAAGTTTTGACATCGTCAATGGCGTCATTTCCTCTACATGCATTGGCAAGGAAAAGGTTATTATCAGTAGGAGAGCTTCTGATCAAAACCATAGCAAAAAACAGAACACTGGATAACAGTAACAGCATGAAACTTTTATAAATTCTTCTAACACAATTCTTTTTCTACCTCGATCACCAAACCCAAACCCTGGTGAGTGTCCCCATTCTACCATTTTTGTCCCTCTTCTAACACAGCATGAAACTTTATTTGTGGCTTCTTTTTCTGGTGATTTTGTTGAGGAAATTTGCCATTTTAAATAATTTGACTAGAGTACTAACAGGTCTGCGAGTTGGTTGGGTATGCGCGTACCCCCACCCCCTTGAAATCGTAGATATTGTCGATAAATCACGTCATGCTTGCGTCATTGTTTCGTCATTTTGAGGGGTACGCAACCCCCCTTGATACTCTAAATGTTCGAAGGCATAGTGCAACATGTCCACTTCGAATGGATTTTTGACCTTTAGCTCCCCCACTAATAATAAATTAGTAGGGGCTTTTCCTCGAGGAGGGGTGTGTGTGTGGAGAAGGGGGTTTATACCCCGTTCTCCCCTCTGTGTGTGTGTGTGTGTGTGTGTGTGTGTGTGTGTGTGTGTGCGTGTGCGTGCGTGCGTGTGTGTGCGTGCGTGCGTGCGTGCGTGCGTGCGTGTACGTGTGTGTGTGTGTGTGTGTGTGTGTGTGCGCGCGTGTGTGTGCGTGTGCGTGTGTGCGTGTGTGTGTGTGTGTGTGTGTGCATGTGCGTGTGCGTGTGCGCGTTTAGACGACGAAGACTACGACAACAAGGTAATGATGACAACGACGAGAAACTTTCAACAACATTGATGACTGCAATGGACGACAACGTAGGGCAACTGACGACAACAAAAAAACCGATGACGTTTAAAATGACGTCACCATGGACAAATGGCGATAATAGTGTAATCATGACGTCAGTAAGCCCGTGACGTATTATTGGCAATATTCATAATATGTCCTCATGGGAGATAATCTGTTGACTGAAAAGGGCAATCATATGTGCTCTTTTCTGTCATAAATTGTCCCCCCTATGGACACTCAGGTCAATATTGCCATCACCTTTATAATGACGTCGTCATTGACGAAAACGAAAGTAGATAATCATGACGTCAATGAACATGTGACGTATAATTTTCAGCCTCTTCCTATCAGTGGGGGCATCAGGTCAAGCAGTGCCAAGGCAGAGAATGCGGACAACACCCTTTTGGACTCGTCAACACCCCACAACGAAGTCACAGTCAGAGGAACGCAGAAAGAAGACCTACCATTATCCCTTTCTGATCAAAAGTCCGCCTCTGGTTCTCGACTACGTCTACCCATTTCTGATTCTCGTCCTAATCCTCCTCCTCCTCCTCCTCCTCCTTCGTCTCCTTCTTTCCCTCCTTCGGTTGACACCCCAAGAACTCACGAAGATGAGAAACGTCTACTACTACTACCCCAACCCCTATCTCCCCACCCCCATGTTTCCCAACACCCTTATTTACCTCAGAGTAGTCCAGTACAAGAGATGACGAACCTCAAAAATCAGGGAAGTAAAGCGCAAGAGAAACTTTTTGATGGCGATCTATTGAAGACCGATGACAGTGGAGCGCTTGATAAATTTTCGTTTCTTAAAAGTGACCTTGAAGAAAAAGAAGAGGGAAAGAAGAAGGAGAAGAAGAAGGGCACTTTGGACGTAATAAACAAGAATAATGAATTGGACAAAGACAGAACAAGTGATCTTGACGAATCACACATCGATGATGAAAAGTTTGGTACAGTTCAGCAAGACGTTGAACTACCTAACAATCCAAAACATTCATTCGCTGGCATGAATTCTCCGAGTGAAGATTACATGAAGAACGTGCTTGCAGATAATGAAACCTCTCCAAAACTTGAAAATGTGATGACTCCAGAAAACGAACCTGAAAAGAGCAACCTTCCAGATATTGTAGAAAGCAAAACTTCTTCGTTATCATCATCATCGTTATCGTTGTCATCGTTGTTGTCATCACCGGGTCATCTTGAATCTCAAGGACAAGACAATCCTCTTAGAAAAAACGTAGAAAACGAAGATGATACATTCGATGTGGAACTTGAAGCCACGGATTCAGCAGCTCCTTCTGCTAAAACAATTCTTGCTGATTTTACGCCTCCTGATGTTGTCAATTCGGACAAGGCTTCTCCTGAGCTAGAAAAGAAGACATTTCAAGAACCTTTTTCTTCTCCTTCTTTTCCTTTTTCTCCTCCCCCTCCCCCACGTGCTCCTTCTCCTTCTCCATCTTCAGTCTATCCTGAAGATGACTCTCTCCGAACGGGAGCTCCTTCATCATCATCAGGATCTTCAGATTCTTCACAATCAGTTGCAGCAGCAGACGTCACAAGAGAACTTTACCCAGAAGCGAAATCTTCAGAAAATCAGAACGACTTCAAGGAACCCACAGTGCAACAAAGCGTGTCCTCAAAGCAATCGTCTCTTGACGTGAACCTCAAAAACGATCTGCCTTCTGATAATGAAAGCGATGTGAGCAAGCTAGAAGACGAAAAAGAAGAAGACCTTGGCTATACCGATTTGCAGCCAGTAGCAAATGATCTGAACGTGAAGTCGGAGGAGGATTGGGAGTTGGTGTCACAGACTGATGATGTACCATCTTTAGCGTCTGGTGAGTTAGAAAGTCGGGTGAGTGCGTGTGTGTGTGTGTGTGTGTGTGTGTGTGTGTGTGTGTGTGTGTGTGTGTGTGTGTGTGTGTGTGTGTGTGGAGGGATGTGTGTGAGTGGAGTGGAGGGATGTGTGTGAGTGGAGTGGAGGGAACGGGGGAAGTTTTGGAGGATGTATAGGTGTGAAAGTTGGTAGGTTGGTCAGAAGGTGGGTCATGTATGTTTTGATGTCAGGATGGGTGGGAAGGTGGGTGAGAAATATGATGAGTGTGTGTGTGTGTATGTGTGTGTGTGTGTGTGTGTGCGTGTGCGTGTGCGTGTGCGTGTGCGTGCGTGCGTGCGTGCGTGCGTGTGCGTGCGTGCGCGTGTGTTTCTTAGTGGGGCTTTGTTAATACATCTGGCAAACTTTGCATATAATTAAATGACACAGAGTATGACTGGGCTTACACACTGTCCGTGGCATAATCCTAGCATTAATCCTGAGCGTTTTAAAAATAGAAATCAAAATGTTACAAATGTAAAATGGCAGTATAATAAATAATTAATCAGAAACACCCCTCTCTCTCTCTCTCTCTCTCTCTCTCTCTCTCTCTCTCTCTCTCTCTCTCTCTCTCTCTCTCTCTCTCTCTCTCTCTCTGTCTCTCTCTCCACTCTCTGTCTCTCACTCTCCCACCAACCATAGTGAACACCCAGGTTTCGTTCCTTCTATGCAAACACTGATTTTGTCATCAAAGGAGATATTATCATGAGAGCAAGGTATATGGTGCGGTGGTATTGCCAATAAAAACTGTATTTCTCTTTCTCTCTGTCTCTGTTTCTCTCTTCGATCTTAGAAGATGTTCCACCCGGAATTTTTGACCTCCCCGTTGACCTTGACACAGCTTCACTACCAAAGGGTGACAACTCTGCCCCACTCTCGTCTTCGTCCCCCTCCATTCTTAACTTCACACCTTCTCCAGTTAGCAAAGATAACAACAGCAATAAGAACTATGACAAGATCAACAGTGACAATGGCAACGACAACACCAACTACAGCAACAACACCAGCAACAGCAACAGCAACAGCAGCAACAATAAGAATACCAACAATTACAACGGCAACAAAAATAACAATGATTACGATAATAACAACAATAATTTCTACAATGAGAATAGTGATGACTCCATCTCTAGCAGAGAATATAACAAATTCGCGAAACATCAGCCAGATGCATCGCAGAACTCATTAAGAAACGGCCTACACAAGAACATTAAGGACAACAATAACGACAATAATTACAAGAGCAATAGATTGGATAATGTGGACACCATAGCCCACAACAACAACAACATCAATAACTACAATAATAAAAACAACAAACTGGATAATGGGGACACTGTAACCAGCAGTGAACATAACCAATTCACAAACCTTCAACCAGAATCATCGCAGACTTTGCTATCAAGAAACAGCCAAAACACCAATGATAATGGTCACAACAGTAATACTTTCAGAAACTCCTTCCTAAAACAAACCCCTCTCAGAAACCCCCCCAAAGAAACCCTTGCAAGAAACCCCCTCAGGGAAACCCCTGCAAGAAATCTTGTCAAAGAAAGCACAGCGAGAAACCCCTTCAGGAACCCTTTCAAAAACTCGAGACCTCCGTATCACCGGAAACGTGTGGATCAGTTTGAGAGTAACCCCGCTTTTGTGGGTACCTC